>VYXD01012567.1:883874-960980 GCA_013397195.1 Hylia prasina | reverse complement strand
TTTTTTTTCTGTAGGGATTGAAGTTCTCCACCAAGCTTTTTATGTCTGAATGGTATTTAATGACATTACAGTTCTTTGGTAACCTCTTATAAACAAACTAGGATAAGAGCATATAAAAATAAGTACCAGCATAACTGGTAACAGTTATGACCTCGTTGTGCAAAATGTTGTATGTGTTTAACTTCAAACATATTTGAAGGCCTCTTATGATGGACTCTAATGAGCACATTTATAATGGAAACAGAGAGCCACCAAAATTTTGTCTGAAATTAACCTTCTGTGTCTTCCTGCTTTTTTTTCAAGATTGTGTAAGTCTGTGGATGACTCTCATCTGCTTCAGTGAGCAAAGTTGTCCTCCAAGAAAAGCTGATCTGCTCAGCTATTTTCTATGGCAGTACTTCAGTTAAGTAGGACTCCTTCAGTATGAACAACTTGAGTGAAATTGTCTCACACCAGCACATTAAAGACAGATGGATAAAGGACTGCAATGATTTTTTGCAAGAAATGGAAGCCAGAGCCTACCATATGCCTTCTCTGCAATGCTCTAGGAAGAACCAGTTTCCTGGAGGAGATAGTTAGATTCACTCGGGCACTGCTGGTACCTCAGCTGTTTCCAGTGGAAAACTCAGTGTGAGGCAAGTCAATTTTTTCAGTCCTTTCTGCAATTTAGGCACCATAGAGAATCCTTTAAGGACATTCTAGATAACCTTCTTAAAGTCCAGAGTCAAAACCAGTTGTGAGGGATGATGTCTCATCTAAACAATGGAAAAAAATTGTGCTAAAATCATTATGATGCTCTTGTGTAAAATAACCTTAGGGGTTTAACACTCAGTCAGAAATCCTTTGACACCAGTGCTTAATGCCTTGAATTTAGAGTGTGGAGTCCTGAGTCTCAACTTGCCCTCACGATTATTTCTTGTTTAAATCTAATGTCTGTTGAATGCAAAACATAGTAGCATGTGGGTACATTCAAAGTTGTTTGCCTGTGTTGAAAAGGAGGAAGGATTCATGTGAAAAGGAGGAAGGATTCATAAGGCAAGAGGACAAAGGATATGAAAGAATGAATTGCTGACTAGGGTAGTTTTCCAAGAGAGGAAAATCTTCCAAAAGCATACTAGTGCACGAGAGTTTCTGGGTAAATATTGCAGCTACTGGACTAATATAATGATAGTGCTGCAGCTCAGTTTTTATAAAGAAAAAAAGTTACAAGTGTATTTTGGCAGCCTTTGTCCTGAGTATGTCTTCTGACTGTTCTCAGAAGATATCTTCCAGACTGGGTGTCTGAGTCTTAGGCACTGCTCCACATATTTTCTGGATCCTGACAGAGCTCTTGCTTTGATCTGTGAGGGAAGGAAGACAGAATTACATCTGTTTGGAAAAAAACCCCCAAACACATTTGTGTAAAGAATGGAGTTACATTAAAAAAATCCGTAGGTTTTTTTTTTTTTTTACTTACCTTTTAATTGTGCATGACTATCTCTAAAGCTGATTTAGCTATAAAATTAATTTAAACAGCCAGAGAATCCATTTTCTAAGTATATAATGATTATATATATAAAAAAATCTCACTATCAATCCTGCTGGAATGTAAACTTTCCTATTCCATTTTTTCTGCAGATGAAAAGATGAAGAGAGGCAGCAACTTAAACATATCTCAGCATCTCCAATTTAATAATATGTGGGTTTGTGGGGTTTTGAGGGAGGAGATAAGATGTTGAGGTTGAGATAAGTGTTTGTGTTGATAAAAATGACATAAATAAACAGGAAAAGCATTTACAGAGAAGTCATCAGAGCCTTGTTTATTATAACAGAAATTCCAAAGCATCCAAATTGAACTAAATGATCTTTGTGCATAACTCATTTTATTTGAGGAAAGACGTGAGGAAAAAAGCATTGTACTGAAGAGTATTTTTGATTTTGTTAAACTTAGAGAACCTCAGGGAACCCCTTGAGAGGCCTTCCCTCATTTTTCAGTTCTCTTTGAGAAGCAATCTCAATGTCTATGTGCATTTCTGCATCTCCAGAACAACAGAATATCATCACCTTAGGGTTTAGGAACATCTATATTTCTTCATTGTTCTTGTGTCTCCTTTCCCCAGTTAAAAATACTCATCTGCATGATTTATAGTACGTAACTAGGTGCATGCTCTGTTTATATAACCTAGTTTTCAACATTGTTTTTGTTTTGCCCTTTCCCATATAAAAGCATATAAATCCAGGAACTCTCCATGGAGTAAATTTTAAAACAAATGTCCTCCAAGCCTATCTTTTAGCTCTAACAGCTACTACATTATTGATGTTGAAAAAATTGACAGCAATTTCTAGACAATAAGTGCGTGCAAGTGCATATTTTCTTAACTTATTTTTATATGAAAAAAAATCTAATTTTGTATCTTGGTAAAAGCAAGAAAATCTTTAGTTAGTTCTAAGGTAATTTAGTTAGTTCTAAGGTAATTTTTAGGGCTTAGCATCTGAGTTTTCATTGCTGCAAATCAAACCCAGAATATCACTGTTAGTGAAATTAGACTCATGTTAGTAGTTAAATAGATAAGCACAAATACTGTCATTCCTTTTTCTAAAAAAAAAAAAAAGCCTATCCAAAATGAGGACTATAATTAATTATGGATGAAAGTTTCTGCCAGGTCATGACATTGTAGTGAATATTACTAAGTTATTAATTATGATGATTATTCTATTCAGTTCGCAACCTATCAGCAGTTGTTTATAGCTTTTTACTCCCACCAGAAACAATATTATCCTTTAGGGAAAAAGGACAGAGAATCCCGAGTCCTGTACAAATTAATCTTCCAAATAATAAAGGTAGGTGAATTTCATTTGGTCAAATTTCAGATTCTTCTGGAACTATCTGCCCTGAATGGCTTAATTTGAAATAACAACATTGGGAATATAATCTTCTGAATTCTCTCTGATGATGTACTGGGTGCAACTAGTTCAAGAAACCTGTTCTGGTTATCTGTAACCCCAGAAGGCTTAGGCTAAGTGAACAACTGAATTGTTTAATAAAACAAATGAAACTAATTTCCTACCTGCAGCTTATCTCTGACATCAATGTTGGAAATGGCAGCTTTTAAAATGGATTCTGTAATATTGTTAACTGTCATTAGCACAGATGAAAACACACACACAGGGCATCGCAGGTTCCTGAGTGGACTGGGGGGGACTCTCAGCACAGTGAGCAGTGTCAGGGCAGAGCTGATTTTTAATCACTGTCTGTGAATCACAAGAATAGAATTAAACAAAATAGACTATTTCAGTTGGAGGGGACTTACAAGACCATATAATCCAACTGACTGACCGGTTTAGGGATAACCCTTAAATTGTTTTAATGGCATTGCCCAATTGCCCTTTAAACAGTGACAAGCCTGGAGCATCGACCACATCTCTAGCAAGCCTCTTTCACTGTTTGACCACCCTCTCAGTAAAGAAATGCTTCCTAATGTCCAGTCTAAACTTCCCAAGAAAGGTTCTGAACCATTCCCACATGTTCTCTTCCAAGGAGAAGAGCTCAGCTCCTCCCTCTCCCCTTCCCTCCTCAGGAAGCTGTTACAGAGCAATGAGGTTGCCCCTCAGCCTCCTCTGAACCAGACAAGCCCAGAGGCCTCAGGTGCTCCTCACAGGACATGACTTCCAGCCCCATCACCATCTTTGCTTCCCTCTGGATACAGTCATGAACCTTCACATCCTTGCCTGGTGGGTCCCAGCCCTGCACTCAGGGCTCCAGTGCTGACCACAGCAGGATAATCCTCTCTTTTTCCTGCTGGTCACGCTGTGTTTAATGAACCCCAGGATGGGATTTGCCCTCTGGGCTGCCAGGGCTCACTGCCAGCTCCTGGAGAGCTGATCCTTGTCTGCAGGGCTGATCTACAGCCACTGCTCTCCCTATTTAGACTTTTGCTGGGCATTATTCCACCCTAGGTACAGAATCCACAGTTTCAGCTTTTAAATTTCATCCTGTTAACCATAACCCAATTCCCCAATCTGTCTAGTTCTCCTCTATAAAGCCTTTTATCTCAAAAAAGCGAACAACACCTCCCATTTTGGTACCCTCAGCAAACTTGCTAATGGTGCATCCAAATCCTGCATCCAGACCGTTGATAAATATACTGAACGGGACTGGCTCTAGAAACAAACCCAGAAGAACACCATTGGTGACAACCTTTGGAAGTCTGTCCTTCAGGCAATTCTTCACCCAGTGCTCCATGTATCTGATCTTTCCATAGCTGGACCTTTGAGATCATCGAGTTCAACCATTAACTCAGCACTGCCAGGTCCAGCACTAAACCGTGTCCCCAAGTGCCACATCTAAATGTTTTTTAAGCACTTCCAGGGATGGTGATTCCACCATTTCCCTGGGCAGCCTGTTCCAATGCCTGACCCCTCTTCAGTGAATACATTCTTAAACTTAGCAATTTTTTTCTCTCTCTCTGGAGTAGAACTAAATGATTACTCTTTGTTTCCTTCGTCCAGCAATAAGAACTAAGTACCTGAAATAAGCAGATATATTTGCTCTTCTTGAAGCTGCTGATTATCTAGTACCTGAGGCATGTAACTTCTGCTTGTCCAGCTTATGTAGCAGATAGCTCTAAGGACCTCTCTGAAGTATTTTATATGAACCTCATTACCACAGTATTGAAGAGCATGGCAGTTATAAATTGAATTATCTGTACAATACTGTGATAATTGGAGAATTAATCTTTTGGAGATGAAGATCCAAGGCACAGAAAATTGTCCAAATTTAAGCTATGACAGAGCAGCAATTAACTTTCAGTTGGCACCCCATGGAGCAAACCACCTTCCTCTGATACCCATCATTATCTGACCTGGGCTAAATGCTGCGGTGTTGCACAGCAGAGCACAAGCCAGGGGTGTGACTGTGCCATAAAATCAAAACTATTTAGTGTCATTGACTCCAATTTCTGCTCATAACCATCATCTCAAGTGCATTGCAGGAGCACAGCTATGAAACCTGGAGCTGATTTTCATTCTTCTAGCTTTGAGTAGAAGCAAATTTAAGCCAGCTGTTTCCAGCTACCTGAGCACACACTCTTGGCACAGGCAAATTTGTCAGACAAGATCTGATATTTCCATGGATTAACCTACCAGACTCACTTTAACATTAAACCTCTGCACTAAGGAGGGGTTTCAGTTGACATGTGCATTGTGTTTCTCTGAATGAGTTCTGTGTGGTGAATTAAATAATTCAAAGTATAATGTACCTTAAAATTGTTCACTTTGGGTTTGCATTGTATTTCTAAACTTAATGCTATCAGCATTCTTTCTGTGATCTTTTCTGTGATCTTTCTGTGTTAATTGTTGTTGGGCAGACAAGGCAGCTGATATCACATTTATCAATAATTAAAGGTGCATTTCTTCCTTGAGGGGAAAATAGGGAAATATCTTGCATCTGAAATATTGTGGATAACAGAAGGAAAGGAAAATGTTATATGCATTTTCTGCTTCAGGAATTAAATTCTTGTACATAGGAATCAATAGAGATCATAAAGCATTTTTAAAGGGAATTTTTCATATGCTATTTTCATTATAAAATAACAAAAATCCTAAATAAGCTGTATTTTTCTAGATTATGGCAACATTTAAAAATACAGTAATGGATAAGAGATGAATACTAGGTAAACCCTTCTGTGACTGTGATACTTCATAAGTGAGAATCAAATCTTTTTATGAGTTCCTTCAAAATATTTGAATGCAGGATTTTAAAAGATGTACAGTATTCTTCCAATTGCCAAAGAATTGTTAATTACATGAAAAATAAATTTTTACTTAGTTGTACCTGGAGTTGGATTTTGTG
The DNA here is from genome assembly GCA_013397195.1 of Hylia prasina. Classification (NCBI taxonomy): domain Eukaryota; kingdom Metazoa; phylum Chordata; class Aves; order Passeriformes; family Sylviidae; genus Hylia; species Hylia prasina. The sequence goes on along the minus strand of VYXD01012567.1, from coordinate 955,150 downwards.
GACTTTTATTCTGATGAGTGTCAGTATAAGAACAGGATGTCTCAGGCTTCTGTGGTTTCTGATTTTTCTGGACTGCACTCAGCTTTGTTTTTTTTCTTCTGAGATTAAAATCAAAGTGGCTGATACAGTATAAAATTAATAAAATGCAAAATTAAAGAGTTTTTTCAACTGCAAGGAGAGTCATCATTACTTTCATTTTCTTCTTTCGAACAGCAACTTGCATTTTGGAAGGAAAGTATTCATTCTGCAGACATTCCCAGATTTCTAATTTGCAAAGAACTTCGTTCATAATACCTTAAGATTTGGGCTTGTTCATGACAGCCCTCTTTTTTTATTCAGGATAAAGTTAGATGATGCTATACAATAAAACAAACAAAAACCCCACAACCACTTTAGTCTCTGGTAAGTAGCAAGAGTCACACACCACTTTTATTGCAAACATTTTCAGCACCATTCAAGGTAGATAAAAATGCACCAGCCTCTAAATAAGTGTATTTGATGCTGTCGTTGATAAGGTGACCGGCGCACGAGGCTGTTTCGCTGATGGCCGAGGACCTGCAGCAGCAGGAGAGGCTTTGATCACGCACTTGCTGAGTGGCAATAGTGCCTCCCGGTGGCTTCCTCTCTCATCCATCCCCGACGCCTTTACATTTTACAGCTGATTTTCGGCTGAAATAAATCGTATTGTTTCTTATGTATTTTGAATGCGAAATGCACGCAAGTACCCTCCTTTTTATTGTGTTCAACCAGCTGCAGTCACCTCCCTACCTGCGTTTGCAGGATGCTTTTTTCTGAATTTTTCATGTGATTATTTTACTACAGTTGCAGTAATTGAGACTCAGACTGGAAACTTCAATACACTGTTTTCTTCTCATTCTGCCTTGGCAAGATTCTGAAGGAAGATGCACAAAGCTTTCTATTCCTCAAGTCAAATTTGCATCCAGAGCAATTCTTTTTGCAGCATCCTAAGCAATCTGATTGCTGGAAACTTCTCATCATTTGGTGGAAATGATTTAATGAGTATGTATCCATTAGCTTAATTACATGCACTAGATTTTTGTGGTTTTTATGACTCTCCAAGAACACACAGGTCCCCTTGACCTGCCTGCACAAAGCCCTCTCTATCCCTCAGCCCTCAGAGAGATGATTTGTGGAAAGTCACTGTGAAGGGGCTATGGTGGGCAAGCTGCATTCATTCAAACAATAGTGTATAATGAGTCGAGGCAGTTATGCCTTTTTCCCATGTATTTTATTCAATTGTATGTGAATTGCAAAGCCTAATTAAATGGCTGTTTTGCTGACTGAAAAAAAATTCCTTTTTTTGAAAGTGAAATAAACAAGATAATTAATTCTGATTTTTTTTTATATTAATACTTTAGTTTTCCATTGAAATGAAAGTGTATTTCACTTTGGGGGTGCAGTTTTGGGTGTTGCTTTGATGTTTTCTTTCTCACCTTAGTACTGCAGCTGGAATCTCATATGACCATGAGAAAGTGTCTGCACTGAACGCTGCATGCCCTATAAAAGTTACAGGCAACATTTGTCTACAGATTTTAGGAAACCATTTTGAACATGGAAGTCTAAAACTCATGGCTGCCATGCACTCATACATTATTGGCTGCATTTTTTTTTTTTCTGGGTGGAATTCTGTCCAAAAGTATGGCCAAGCCTCTGTGTCCTCCAATTAGCAGAGGTTTGCAAAGATGAGGAGAGATGTTGTAGGTTGTAGCATGTCTCAGGTTGGTTTTCAGAAGCTGAAGAGCCTGGAATTGCTGATGGCTGTTGTCTGTATGACTCAAGAATGACTATGCATCAACTGGTAATTATGGATTTAGACACAGCTTTAAAGACAGGAAACAAATGTGAGGTAGTGTGAATCTGTATCAGCAGCAGTTTCAGAGATAGATGAGAGTTACCAGAATAGGAATATAGGAGTCCTGAACTGTTTGCACTGTTTTGTGACCTCAGATAGAGCAGGTGTCAATATGCTGAAGCTGTGGGATATTTAAGTTGGTTATAGGCTCATTCTGACCTCTCTATGCCAGTATGTGTGCATGCATCTATGCTGTGCAATAAAGGTGTGTGAATATTGCCAGGGAAGAGCTCTTCGTTGTTTTCTTTACTGGAACCCTCCCTGATGACAGCTTTCCTACAGTGTTAAATAGCTGTTGTTATATAATGATATTTATTTCATGTTCTTACGAATATAAGGATATACAGCTATTGGAGAATGTCCAAAGGAGGGCTGCAAAGATGGGAAAGGGCCTTGAGGGGAGTCCATACAAGCAGTGGCTGAGGTCACTTTGTCTGTTCAGCCTGGAGGAGACTGAGGGGAGACCTCATTGTAGTTATAACTTCCTCACAAGGGGAAAAGGAAGGGCAGAGACAGATCTCTTCTCTCAGAGGACCAGTGATAGGACCCAAGGGAATGGCCTGAAGCTGTGCTACGAGATGTTTAGGTTGGATATTAAGAAAATGTTCTTCCCTCAGAGTGTGGTTGGGCACTGGAACAGGCACCCCAGGGAAGTGGTCACAGCACCAAGCCTGACAGACTTCAATGAGCACTCAGAAAATGCTCTCAAGCACATAGGGTGACTCTTGAGGTGTCCAGGAGTTGGACTCAGTAGTCCTTGTTGGTCCCTTCCAGCTCAAGGATACTGTGATTCTGTGATAGCTGTCACTGCTTCAGGGCCTGATTTTCAGCTGCATTCCGGTCTGGTGTGCACAGTGTTTGGGCAATGGTTATGTGAAACATGACAGTGGAACCTGGTTTTCCAAGTCCACATTGCAGAAAAAGACAAAGGGAGAGTCAAATTCATCTTGAGCCAGGTAATCAAAGCAATTAGATGATCCTAAGTTGGATCCAACAAGCAACTTTGTGTGAGGCTCAAGCCTGTTTGTATGGGGGCCTAAGTAACCCAATTTAGTATATGGCATCCCTACCTATGCCAGAGGGGTTGGAACTGGATGATCTTTAAGGTCCCTTCCAACCCAAACTGTTCTATGAATCTATGATTCTGTGAAGTTTTTGTTTACTATTGATGTAATAGTAAAAAAATAAAAAAGAAACTAAAAAAACCCACCAAAACTAAAAAAGCAACAAAACAAACAAACAAAAACCCCCAAACAAACAAACAAAAAACCCAAACCAAAACAAAATGGTTCATGTCCACAGGTCTCTTTCTACACCTTTATTTCTCATTTTCTGTCATCAGCTTACTCTGGTTTGCACTCTAAGATTTCCTTGCTAGTCGAGTTGCTTGGGAGAGGAGAGGCAATACTTGTCTTGCAGCAGCTTTCTCTTTGTTAGACACTTTGTCTCTCTTGCACATTCAATTCACTAGTGCCCTGTAGAAAAGAACATATTGCCTGACATGATAGTGCTGTTTAATAAGTGGTTAGATCTTTCTATGTTCCTGATATCTTGGCTTTGATGGAGATGGAAGGAGGATATTAAAAGCTTTCAGTAACAGGCATGTGCTGGAAGGACAATCTTGATGCTGTCCTTTGGTAGCACATAAAGGTTAAGTGCAAGAGGGATATTGTGCATTAGTGATTACATAGGAAAGCATTTTGTATCTGTTAATAATCTTTCTCAGGCATGCCTGTCTAACTTTTCAGTTTTGGCAGGCTCTTAATTTAGAGCAAATTACTTTTTTATTGCAAAAGTGGGTAGTCCAGGTAAATTATGCGTTTTCCCATTTTTTGCTTTAGAACATCTGAGCCTCCAAGGCAGTAATTGTTCGCAATCCTCTTCTCCTGGCTCAAAACCTCTGTAGAATTACTGTTATCAGTTTTCTGTCCTATGCCAGTATATTTGAACAGCAGGGATGCTGCAGCCCAGAATACAGGACTGATAATGGCTCTGCTTCATGTTCCTGATGTTTATGACCTGTTGTCTGGAGCACAGCAGAATTGTGGGAAGCATCTCAGGTTAAGATACATGCTGAAACTAAAGCAATATTCTGTTGAAGAGACTGATGTAAATAAGAACCCAGAGTGCTGAAAACTTTCCTTTCTAAGCAGTTCCTAATTAATTTATGATACTGAGCTGGTCTGTGAGTACCTGCTACGGCTTTCAGGGGCTGGCTGGTCACATGATTTAGTCTAGATGTTTTTTTCTTTGTCTGCTCCATGTGTCTCTATTTTGCAAGTGACAGCTCTGCTCAGAAGTGCCCAAATGGCAAGAAGAGATGGCAAGAGCACACACTATATCAAAGCACTTTCGAGGTGCTGCTCCCAGAGCTGTTACTTTCCAGAGGAAAAGGATGTCCCATGCAGGCAGGCAGAAGGCAGACAAGCAGAGGGTAGTCGTGAAGAGGATGCAGGCGAATGGGCAGTGTTTACAGTGAGTAAGGAAACTTCTAACACAACATCCAAACTTAGATGAAATGTGGAGACAAGAAGAAAGCACAAGGTGGAAAGAGGCAAGGAGCAGAGCATGGAGAAGGATATTCAGAAGAGCAGAGAAAGATGAATGAACAGATTGATGCAGTATCATATTTTACATGAAAAAATGGGAAGCAAATTGTAGTACTAGATTGAAGACTTACCTGTGTATGCATATATATGTGTATGTATTTACTTATACATACATATATAGAAAATGCACACATTTTCTTAATAGTGTCTATAGGAACATCTGCTGCTAGTATAAAATGATTCGTGCAGTCAGTGCATAGTTTGGAAAAGCTTATGAACCCCTTTGCTATAAGAGATAAGAGAGCTTCTCTACTTCTCAGCAGAGGGAATATTCTCTAGCATTTCAATACCATTATCTTATTCTAGTTCCTCTGTAATTCTGTGGAGTGGATGTAGTGACTCGGATAATTCAACTGTATGAGTTAATAAATTACAGTTAGAGTATATCCAGTTACCATAATGGCTCTTAAATAATTAAACAAAGCAATCTTAAATAGGATCCTGCTACACTGCACTAACTAGAAAGGTGTCATAAGAGTTACTAAAGACCCATCCCTTAAGGTCCCATTCCACTGTGTACATACAGCACAATTAGTGCCTGCTTTGTGGGTCTCAAGGAACTGAGTATAAATCAAAGGCACAGAGTGCTTGTAGGAAATTGAGCTGAATTTAATGATGAAAATTGTGTGGGTTATGAAAAATGTGGCTGATGAGGATCTATCAGATGAACCACCAAGCCTTGCCACAATTGGCTGTAGCCCCCTTCCAGGTCAGTACAGGAATTAATTCTTATAAAGTTCTTTCACACTCTTCAAAGAGGACACTACTTTTTAAATCAAGATCTGAAATAAAAATATTATTGGAAGACAGTGGTGTGTATCGACCATGCTTCAATCAGGCCTTGAAGTCCTGATGAAAGCCGAAAGCAATGCTCTCGTAATTAGTTCCACCAACATCTGACAATTTATTTACATAGGTGAAGGATACAAAATAAGTCCTTTGTTAGGGGTCTTGCAGGACCTAAATTTGTATTTGTTAGCTGTGAGTTAATAATGGGCTGATTGATCCTTTGTGGAAACCTGAATTAAAATTTTTAAAAATCCAGGAACCTAAAACAAAAGAAAAAGAACGTTTTAAAATCTCATTGAATTCTCATTCACATTAAAAAAATTAATAGTGATATAAGCATAGTTCCTTTTCATGGCAAACTAGAGATACTGTCTGAAAACAGAGTAAGGTATATGTTATGTATATGTTATATATAAACTATATGTATATGCCATAAAGCATATCAACAAAACACTCTCTGGAAGAACTTTACTCAGAGGCTTTTTACTGTCTGTGGTATTTCAGATGTTCTCACAGCAGGTGGACCATATATTGTGTTACTTTCTTTGAAAAATTGCAGGAAAGCAGCTGGTAAAATACAAGGTGTCATCCAACACTTGTTTCATCTACAGTAAAGCAGACCAGTAATGCAGGTTTCTATGATTTACAATAAATATCCAAACCACATACTCTAGACAACTCATTCAGTGCTCTTTTAATAAGAACTAAGATTTATATAGTTCCTCTCATTCCTCAAATATCCCCAAGCATTTTATGAACTCCTTAAAACACCCTTTTTGAGAGGAAATACAAGGCCTGTGAAGAACTTGAGCAAGAAACAGTTGTCTGGAAAAATATGCAGTAAACCAATTTGGGACAGGAAGAGAAGGACAAAGGTGTCAAAACAAAATGACACATATATTATGAATACAAGCAATTTATCTAAGCACCCTGTTACTGGAATCTAGCCATTAAACTGCAGAATTTCACTTCCCTTAGGAGAGACGTTTGTATTTTTTAACATATAATGTGAAATCAATTCAACTCTGAGTGTTGAAATACTTTCCTATGTGTGCAGCTGCAATGAGAATGTATTTTTGTCGCTGTTAGTTACACTGTCTTAGTATCCAGAATAAATCAGATGCTGTTCAGTTGCTGTAGATATAGTTCTGGAACTGGGGAAAAAAATCACAGGACAAGAAAAAAAAGAAAATGAGGGATGTGCAAAAAATTAAAATGGGTGATAATGCGCTTATTTTATGCCTTCTTCACTCTTAGGATTTGTCCTGATCATTAAGCCTGATTTGTCATTCTCGTTTTCAAAAACCCCTCAGCTTTCCTGCTTCGTATCAATGGGGAGGTTGTTTTCACCTTTATGTCCATCAGTGGGGATACAAGGAATGTTGTCTCCCACAGGCAGACTGGATTCAAATCTGATTTAACTTTCATGCCATGTAAATTCAGGATAAAGCAGGACAGCCTTTGATGTGCTGGTTGGTTTGTTTGTTTGAATAAACACTATGAAGAGCAGTCTGTGATATTTTGTAATTCCTTTCCTTGCCCTTTTGAGTTTTCAGGAGTCTTGGAGAGGGTGCCTCTGGGAATCATTTATTTACAGACAAGGGAAGAGAGGTTTATTGAGTAGTGAAAATATCATCTTGTTTTGTTGCTGTATTTTCCACTTTTATTTTGAGAGATTAACCTGTACAAGAAAGGCACTTTAATGGAATACAACGGCTCTATGAAGAGGGCCTGAAGAGATATCTATGCAGTATTTATATGCTGTCTCAATTACCACTGCAAAATAGTTTGATGATTCAGCAAGGGGCCCTAAAAGTATCTTCAATAATTCTTTCCCATTTAGATCTCTGAAGAAGAATCAATTTTATACTGTTGCCTGGTCTTTTATTGCCTTTAGGTCCCACATTTCAGTACAGAAAGTACACTTGTAATCCTCTGTGAGCTGGAAATCCAGATGAACCAGGCAACAAGGCCGTGCTGAATGGAAAACCAAAAGTTTGCAACAATACAGGCTGCTCTGTACAAGATACTGTGAGGTAAACTTGCCTGGTTTCTGGTTACATTAAAAAAAGGGTTGGGGATATACCCCACGCACAACACTCTCAACAGAAATGTGAGGCAGCAAAGGAAATGTTTTTCTTTAAATTGTTTGAGTAGTTACTGTGCAAAGGAAACATATAAATTTCATTGTCTCCAGAGACAAAAGCCCAGGAGTTTAGACAAGTGAAGAAAGCGAGAGCAGATGTTGGAAAGAACGGGTGCAGAGCCCTGTGTGGGAAATGCTGTAAAGAAGAATATTCTCTGCCCATGTCAGGAAGCACATCAGGGAGTTGGTACAAGTGACAGTCACTCAGGAACACATGAGGAGCTGTTGTGGAGAGCACTGTGACAAGTTATATGGAGCACCAAGGGATGCTCCAGACTTTATCAAGAGTGAGGCAATCATTTCCACCACCATAAAAGTATCTTGGCAGGCAAAGACTATAAATGTAATAAAAGAGGGGGGTGGGGGGGAAATGTTGTCTGTGCCCATAAAAGAGGACAGTGATTGTGTAGTTATAGTGCTTCATAAAATCCTTCAAGTTAGCAGGAAGGGAAGAAATTGGGCAAAAAGATGAGTATGAAGCAACACATTATATTTTTGCTGGAAAATGGGAATGTGTGTGAGGGAAAACACTATTGGATCTTAGTCTGATTTTATACCTCTCCATAAACAGCAGCTACTGGCCACTGTTGCAGACAGGACGCAGCAGGCTAGACCTGTTCTCTAACTCAGTATCAATATGTTTGAAATTTCTAACTAAAATAAAGAATAATAGTAAGACTGAAAGAAGGAAAATGATTTCATTTATTGAGTACATACAGTGTTTTCACACACTCTAGGACAAAGAATCATGCAAAGGGCAATGTGGAAACTGAGAATTAGGTGAAAACTCATTTCTGGATTTTTTTTTTCCTCTAGGAAACTGCAGCAAAGACCAAATAAGCAACACAGCTGCTTTTCTTGATAAACTTCCATAGTTATCCTCACCGGTTTTGTATAAAACTTTTCTTATTACAGTTCTCTTTTCTGATAAATGATCACATTCGTAGCTAGCAAATGACTGATATAAACTAGATTAGCAACAGTTTGTGGAAAAAACCCAGTTCTGTTAGTTCAGAAGAAAAATTCATAGACGTCCTTTGATTTTTGCCTTATTTTCTTGAAAGAATCTTTGACTTTGAATGGTTAAGTTCAATATATCTTGGATACATCCTAAACACTAACTGAGGCAGTGCTGAAAGTTTTGTGGTTTACCCTAATTTATTCAGGCTTTATTCTGCTTCTGTGAGATAGGACATGGTAGTGAGTAGGGATTCAGACTTGAAAACACGTGCCACTGCAACAGGAGATTTCAGTTGTTTAGATATAGCGGTTAATGAGAGCTGTGATAGCTCTCTGGAGATACATAGAAGACTACTAATGACTAGTTCATTTATAAGTGATGAAGATCTCTCAACATCAAAATCCTTCCAAAATTACAATAAATAGAGAGCTGTGAACTTGCAGTGGTCTTGACAGTAGTACACTGTCTTTGTCACCGCTGAGACTTTGTCACTGTAGAGATTTCTTTAATGCTCAACTTTTAATGGAACTATTTTTCATTTGTAACATCATACAAGACATTTAATTTACCTTTCTCCTTCTGCTTCATATCTCTGCTTTGCAGAGCACAGTGGTTTATGGCTACCAGATGTCGACATTTTCTCAGTCTCATCTTTTTTTGCTTCAGTTTCAGTGGTGTTAGAAGATTTTGTGCAATTCTGTGCAACTGCAATGTGTTCTGTGCCTTTTCATTCACAGGGGGCCCACAGACTCCACTCCTTGGATGGTCAGCCCATTTGGGAAGTTTCAGAACTGTTGTGCAAACATAGATCAGCTGGGAAACAGTGGTGCATCAGATCTTACCCTTGCTGAAACATCAGTGCAACTCTCTATTTTTGCTTAAAAAATACTTATCAGAAATACTACACACCCTAGAGATAAATATTTGAAATTCATGTGACCCTTTCCAAAACACTGTCCACTCTCTAGACATAGAAACACATGGCCATATGTGAGCACTGGAATAATTTATTTATATATTTATCTCTTTTCAGATTTTAAACTGATTTCTACGCCAATTTTTTTTTTTGATGGATAGTTTTACTGAATAATCCAACTAAGTAATTATTTACAGAAGTATTTAATTTTTTTGTTGTTGATGATCGATGAATACTTTGTTGTTTACCTGGATCCTTGACCTTGGGGCGAAGCCTAACCAAATCTTACAAGGGTTTTCCTTAATCACTGGGAGCTGGACATGAAGTGCAGCCCCATGCTATTGGCAAATTAATTTTATGACTTGTGTATAAAATCTGTTGTATTATTTCTCAGTTCCTTCACGTAATACTCAAAGAAATCAGGCAAAATAAATTTGTCTTATGCTTTGCGTGCAGCTGTCTCTTGCCCATGTGGGATGAATGGCAAGACATCCATTGACTCCAGCAATTGACAATCAAGTCCACGATTTGAAAGTGAACTCAAATTACAATGGACAGCATTAGTGTTCCAGGAGCTAGAGAAGCAGACGGTGGTTCATGACCTGAAAAGTATCAAGCATCTGTAACTTTCACTGAAGTCAAATTATAAATGCTTGACACCTCCCAGTGCTTGTCCTGCTATTCTGAAATGCAGATTGTGACTAGGAGAGAGAAAATGGCAGTTTAGCGGGAATAATTCTTTAGGGTTAAGTAATCAGAAAATTCATCAGCAGCTGAATTATGTTAAGATGGATGGAGCAGATCTCTTTGTACCAAAACAAAAATTTTAATATGCCATGCATGGATGAAGAGGATTTTGACCATCCTGTCACTATAAAAATTAATACAGCTGTGAATAATAATGGCAATCCATTCCAATAACATGGATATTTATATAATATTGCCATCTGATAATGGTTAGATCAGTAAGGAGCTGTAATTACCACTATTGATTAGTTCTAAATTATGCATATTGATGACTAATGCTGAAATAGTATGTTGTTTTCAAAATCTTCTCTTCCACTTTCACACACTGCTTCTTGATCCCACTAAACTCCCCAAATTTTTCCTTAGTAATTGCACTTGTGAAGGCACTGGCACTCACCTCTTATGGCTTGTCCATTAAGATTTGTCTGAGAGCAAAAACTACCATTTAACATGGAAAAAAAAAGGTATTAACTACCATTTAAGACTAAAAAAAAAGGTATTACAGTCTGATTTAATCCTAATGGCACAAAAGTAAGATCCTGAATTAACAATGATCCAAACATTATTAATAACAAGAATAAAAATGCTAAAGGACTGAGTTACTAAAAAGTTAAATTATCTATTTGTAACAGTCAGATTGACACAAAGGCCTATTTTTCAAATGGTGGTGAGAATGGTTTTCACTTACACAATGAATACCCATTTCTTGGGGGATTTCCAAAGTGTTTTCCACATGCCAAGATATATCACTTTCTGTGCATTAGTCACCATCTTTGAGCAATGAAGAAGAAAATTTAACTTAGCCAGAGGGTCATTAGGAAAGCACAGCAGAGCTCAGATATGTTTACTGTGGTTTGACCTGTGGTTATTAGGCATTGAGATTTTTTGCACTATTGACTCTTGTTGAATTAATTCAGTGTACAACTTAAGTACCTACAAGTGGAGTTCCCTGATGCCTGGGACTGCATCCAGATCTCCGAAGTTTCACTTTTCATGTGACGTTAAGGGGGATTTAGGCAAAGAAAGCAAGTTAGTAATGTGCACTCAGAGGATGGATGAGTTTTCGCTTTGTCAAGAGATACAGCTTTCTTCCTCCTCCTCTCTCTTTTTTCCCTCTGTTATGCTTGAAGAAAACTGCTCTCAGTTGAAGAACTCAGCATTTTTCTCCTGGATTAGTGATGTGCAAGAACCCTATGGATGTAAGATGCAACGAGAGTATAGAACTATAGGTAGGTCACTCCTAATTATCATGAGGTATTAGATCAATGTGACCCTTGCAGACCTCAGGGGTGTCTCCATGCAGTCTGTTGAATTTGCCAAGCATCTGGATGCTTTTCCAACCTGCACTGTCGTCCAGAGAAGAGCAGTCCCAATAAAGGTGTTTTAGAGTTTCTATTTGGAAGCTAGAGCCCAAAGTCCTCTTTAAGAAAATCCCTACAGTCTGTCAAAGAGCTCATATGGTGATGACTCACTCTTGTCTTTTTAAAGATGTAGAAGAAGCTGTGCTTTACCTTCAATACAAGTGGTTGGAAACTTACTCACAAAATGTGACCCTGGTCCAAGGCCTATCTCAGGCACAGTGGTTTTAAAGAAGCTGCACTTCTCTGTTCAAGCATTATCTATGCTACCAATAGGGATGGAAATCCTCTTTTCTGCTACTGCAGTCTGCTGCCTGAGAAGAATCTACTAGGTGATATGTTGCATAGAAAATGTTGGCAGTGCCCTCAGGTATCACTGTAAATATAAGCATAATCTGCAGCTTCCAGACAGTGGTTGGTATGATGATTGTGTGACTCTGAACAGACTGGATGGGTTCATCAAGACACTGTAAACCTACTTTCTTACTCTTTTTGCCTTCCAGCCCAGGTAGAAAAAAAGATAGGGACCTATCCTATTTGCCAGAGCAATTCTAGGCATGAACAGTGAGTTCAAGTCCAGGAGGAGAAACCTGCTTTGCCTGAAGTGCCTCAGTGGTGGGTACCAGCTGAGCTGAGCCCCATTTGGATTTACTCCTTCCACTTCTGGTTCACTTACCTTTTTGCCCCCTCCACCCTGATCTGGCTTGAGTGTCTGACACCAGTCATTTCACAAGCTGTTACTCTCCCTAGTACCTTCAATTGCTGCATTATCCAAGGTCAAAATATTTCAACTTAAGTTATATTAAAAAAAAAAAAAAAACCAAAAAAAAAAAAAAAAAAAAAAAAAAAAAAAAAAAACCCCAAAAAAAAACACCAAAAAAACCCCAAAACCAAATCCAAAAACAAAACCAAAAAGTATCTAGTCCAAAATGAAGGTTACTTAGAGGGAATAACATGGTGCAATTAATATGAGAAAGAGGCGGTATAGACGTCTTTCAAACTCTCAGCCCTCTGAGATCTGAGAGGTAAAGGGCCAATAATCCTCTTTCAGCTGTGAGATATTAAGACACATCTGAAATATTTCTCTTGCAGATTTTGCCTAAAAGTTAATTATCAGTGCTTTGATACCCAAGTATATTCAGTAAATAGGACCACAAATGTGGCCATGATTCTGACTTTATAAACCTGATGAATTATTGGATATGAAACTGTTTATACTGCAACCTGTGGTCAAAAGTGAGTGCAGTGTTCTCAGCCCTGTTTCTAGTGGTCAGATGTCCACCCTACTCACTGGCCTCTGCAGTCCTTTCAGATGACAGGATGACGGCTTACTTCAGGAGGCATGTTTGCAGAATAAATAGCTTTAATAACATGCTTGTCAATTTATGACAAAGAAGTTTTCTTTTTTTATTCCTTGTTCTTTTCCCATTCCAGGCAGAAGCTGAACAATTCATTATCTTTTGTAATGTAATACATTCTGTCTTTAAAGGGAAATGTCACATTCTAGCTGGAGTTAATAAGTACTGATGTTTGATGTTTTATCAATAAAAGGGAAAAGTGGCAAAGCTGTTTTTTCTTCTTGGTTCTACTCTCTTAGATCCCCTGGCCACCAGTCTCTTTTCCCCTTTTCCTGCACATTATAACTCCAGGAGTAGAGGATTTCCATGGGTCAAACTCTTTGCTGCCTAAGGCTTATGCAGTCACAATAAAACATCCAATTCTGCTGCCATACAGTACAGAAGGAAGGATATTTTCCTTCATCTCCTTTGTGGCCTTTGACACAATTAAATTAAAAGATATTAAAATTATTTTGCTTCATTTGAATCACAGAATTAGTAAATGGTTGAGGCTGGAAGAGACCTCTGGAGGTTAAGCAGGGCCCTCTGGAGTTGGGAACACATCCAGGGCAAATATCTCCAAGGATGGAGACAACCTCCCTGAGCAACCTTTGCCAGTGCTCGGTCACCCTCACAGTATATTTTACTTGTTGGATCCATCTTGCCTGGAATTGTCTTCATCCCCTGTATCCTATCATTATTTTTATAAACTGCCTTAATAACATGCACTGCTGCCTACTACAACAGGAATATGATTTTTATGGTCTTTGATGGCTATAAATTTCACCCTTTTCTAAGCATCTCTTTCTTGACATGAACATTTTCATGCAACAAAATCAAAGACTACTGTTATACTTAAAAGTCAAAAGTAACCAAGTCAAGACCATCATCTGCCCCTAAAGCAATTAGCTTTCTGAAACTCTGTGGCTTCAAAACCAGGGTGGCTACATTCAAACTTCTTCTTAGGAGTGATCCCTGGGAGTGCTAACTCCCAGAATGTTCAGGGGACTGCTGGTTGGCATGGACCAAAACAGCACCAGGGACCATCTGAGTGATTTAGCAGCGCAATTGAATATCCATATCTGGGGATGTTTCCTGGCACTGTTTAATGTACTGTGTAGACACAGCCATAAATTCTACAAGAAAGCGACATAAATGCTATATTAACATTAATTATCAGGTAAACAGGAAGAAGCCTTTGACCTTAGAAAACACTTTCTATGCTGCTCTGTCACTGAAAGTGTGTATCTTTTAGACAGTTGTGTGAAATCAGTACTTGGGTTCCCAGCCTGCTGCTACGTTTGCTGTGAGCATTACTGGAGGATTATACAGAAGAGGGAGGAATGCCAATGCAAGCCTTCTACCTAAATTTAACCTCACAGCTGAGGTAATTCAACTGATATCAAAGTAAAGCAGAATTTCAGACAAATAAAGTGGAGAATCGCAGTGCAGATGAATTCTTCCCCCGTCTCACACCAACTAGTTTTTTCCCTTCCAGGGCTTCAAAGAGGAAATAAGGCATTCCTGCACACTGAGCTTTGAAGGTAAGATGCTTTGTGAAAACTCCCTGCAGTGCTGTGTTGCTGAAACCAACAATCTGAAAATGTTAGCTCAGCTCTGTTATAACCTCACTTTCAAGTGGCTGTGCAGGCTAAACACAAATCAAGCAGTTTCTTGAGCTATATCTGAAAACACAAAACAAAGCTAAACAAAAACCTCCACAATATGAGTTGTGTGTCCCAGCTTCTGTATTAACTTTCAGGCCCTGCTCACATTTCACTTCATGTCCTGATGAGGCACAGAAACCCTGTCTTTTTTCCCTTTATCTATTAACTGGGAAGAGAAACAGGGTCCCAGCAGGGCTCAGTAAGGTGTTCAGCCTGGAAGACCTGGGCTCAGACAAGCTGGATGAGGCCTTTGAGGTTTGACAATGATTCCTAGGGATGGGATGAACATAGCAGGCCTGCTAGGAGCAGGTAGGTACAACTCCGCCTTTTACTGCATATGCCATGTGGCCATGTTTCAGTCCTTCAGTCCAGCTGTAGCATCAGTCTGTTTAATGCTTACAGAAAAAACATGAATAAATGTTTTGTTACTTGGCTTGATGGTTCCATCATCCAGTGTATCCATACAGAGTCAATATCACTCACAGCAATGCTAAACTAATACATTTCTTTTCAGTTAAGGCCCTGTGCAATAGCATTTGTTCTATGTGTTAGTAATGTAGTTATGAACTTCATGTTAGAAAAACCTCTTCTGTTGGCTTACAGGAATGATATAAGAAATATTTGGTGTAAAATATTGCATAGTGTTCCTGACTTAGACTCATGCAGGTTGGAAAAGACCTCCGAGATCATCAAGTCTGGCACTCAATGGTCCAAGCCATTAATGCAGCACTAAACCCTGTCCCCAGGTGCCACATATACACATCTTTTAAATACCTCCAGGGATGGTGACTCTTAACTGCCCTGGGCAGCCTATTCCAATGTTTGTACTGTCTTATTTCATCACTGTTAAACCATCCTACTACTCATTGTTCCCTTTTGAAAACTCCTGTGAACTTAAAAAGGTTCATCTGATGTCCATTGAGGTCAATGGGATATAAGAGGTCTTTTAAACAGTAAATAAATTTTTCTGGTGGATTAAATGGCTTTAGGTAAATGGCAAATTAAGTAAGGTAAATTATCATTAGCCTAAAATGTTATTCTAACATTATTAATTTTACTACAGTTTCCAGGGCAGGGACTGATCTCAATTATACTGGTGTGAATGCAGATAGCTGTTAACTTAGAGCTGCTAAACTTTTTCTTAATATTTTCTAATGGAGTAGATCAGAATCCAGATCCCTTTTTCTTCTTGGTGGGATTTAAAATGCAGGTTTCCTTTGCTGTTTTTCCAGCTGGTATTTCTGGTGCAGTTCACCAATAGTCAAACACACTATTCTTCATTAGAGTCAGCCTTCTTGAAAAAGCTTTTTTTTTTTTTTCCTTTCACCATTCTGTGTGCTCTTTCTTTGGAGAAGAAAAAGTGATGCAGTTGCACAGGTACTTTTTTACCTTAATTTAAATCCTCACTTTCTTTAAGAAGTTATTAAAAAAACCCAAAATCACAGAAACCAACCAAAGCCTGAATTTTTCTCTTATTGAAAAGGGACAAGAAAAACGTAATGTCTACCATTATGGAATGACAATACTTTAATGTCTGTCTTCCTAATAAAATCTAGAGGAAGTTTATTTTCCCTAGGTAGCCTTGTAGGTGCATATATAACAGGGTTTATAAACAAATGTCCCTATCCATATGGTCACCCATATGCTGATGACGAATCCCAAGAGAGATAGCAATTACTTGAAGCAAAAACATAAAGTTAGGGAAAGCTTCTAAGACATTAGTTATACACTTTGCAAAAGATAAATTCTGATATCACCATGATAATTAATGTTTTTCTAAAGTGTCTCTCATCCTGAATGACCCTGCAGGTACTTTCCAAGGAGGAATTACAATAGAGGTGATTTTATGATATACAAGGGAATTAAAAATAAAATAACTTTCTGGGGAAAAGTGCAGTGTTGGGGGGATGAACACTTACATGAACCTGCAGTTAAAGATTTGTCCCCCTCTACTCTAAATTCAGAGCCTTCCCTTGGACACATGTTTCCAGTGCAGTAGAAATGAGAAATAAGACCTTTTGGGACCCTGTGCCCCTGCGTGAGTGGGTGTGTCATGTTAGGACTGCAAATCCCAGAGCCCCATTTTTGAGTATTTCTTATCTGATTGCCTTTCTACATTCCATCAAACAGACAAAGGAACAGGGGCTTAAGGTCAGCATGAACACTCTCTGCAAGCACACACACGCACTTTAATCCCATATTTGTGGGTATGGCAAGGCTTGATTTTGGCAAGTTGTTTGGAGTATGTCTGGGCTAATTGCCAGTGTGCTTTGGGAGAGCTGCTGGATAGAGCTTGACAGCTCTTTCTTAAACCTGTCTGCTCCTATACTTGGGTTATTTGTGGATCTCAGTATTCCTCAAAAGACACTAGTCTGTGTAAGGAGCCAGAGCAGAAGTGTTTTAAATTGTTTTAAAGCTATGTCCAGAGTTATTCCCCCTCCACCCCCTTTTTTTTTTTTTTTTAATGTCAACACCTAGGTGTCTGCACTTTGGGCATAAATGCTCCTGTCAGCTTTCTGCTCTGCACAGTTGCTGCTCCAGGTCTCATTTTGTGGTGTGTGATTCTCTGTGTCTCATAGCCAGAGTCCAGACACACAGAAAAGAAGTCTGTATTTTGCCTAGGGAGAATCAGATTCTAAATATCATATGTTGGCTTCCAGGCATAAGAGTCTCTTATTGGAGCTAGCTTAAGAAGCAAAAAGTACACTTCGGGGAATGAATATCTTTGGTTAGGAAGTATTCACATCCTTTTCAATGGCAATTGCAGGGTTCTGCCACTAATCATTCCTGTCAATTTTTAGTACTTAGATACTGTTTGAGTGAGATTTGAGGAAATTAACTAACTAAAAGGCTCTCAACAGAATATTTTGGAACACAGAATCATTAATCTTCCAGCAAGATCTGAAAGAATTTCTGATGTTTAGAGTGTTTTGACTGGTAGTCATGGGGAAGATTTTCAAAGGTCAAGACAGAAGAGGGATGTAGAATCTGTCCAGGGAAAGATTGGAGTTTGCAATATGAGCAGGTTAAATTTACATCAAGTCTAAAGGGAGGTTAACATTATTTAAATTTTCAATGCTGAAAAACAAATGACTATAAAGTATACTATTCTACCACAGTGGTGCACTACACATGCAATAAAGATTAGGGAGCTCAAGCTATTAGCGTAGGTATGCATGGTTATTGTAAAACTTTGGATTAGAATTTAAGTTTCTCTAAGATTTTCTGGGTGCAGTTAGCTTGTATCATCCAGATGTCTGCATCAAAAGAAGTTATAGTAAACCGTGTTTCTCCTGTGATTAGTGGCTATAAAGGCTGTATCATATCATCCCAAACACACAGTGTTCCAGGGCCTTTGAGTCAAGTGTGATCACTTTATCAGCAAAAAGATATGTACTCATAGCTGTCAGTGCTGGTAACTCAGTTTGGAATATGGCAGTCACACTGTGCTTGCTCTGCTGGCACTTTATTGCCAGCAGTAACAATTCAATAACACCTCCATAACCCTATTGCCATTTGCTCATCCCTGAAGTTACACCAAGGAAAAACTTCTCTACAGAAAATGTCCTTGTAGGGGTGGATTGACATCATAACCTGAAGACAATATGGATAAAAATGGGGCACCACCTTTATTGTCAGTAGTGACACAGGAAAAAAAAGTCTGAGCTGTGTGTGTTCAGTGGATTCAGAAATGAGTTGGCTCTTAGAGAGATGACTGGGAGTCAGAAACACTCGATGTTTAAGTAAACACTGGAGCAAACACAGCCCTGAAACACATCCTCCAGACCCTTGGTGGGGTTGTCTGTGTGGCTCTAACTGTGGAAAACCCCAGGTCTGGTCATCACAGTGTGGGCACTGGCTTGACTTTGTAGAGCTGGAAGTAATGAAAGAAAAAAAACCCCTTGTATTTTAAACTGAGCTTATTTCATATGAACATCACTGGGATGCAATGCTTATGGAGCTCCACAGTCACTTTGAGGTGCAGAAGCACAACATAAATAGCAATCACAGAGAAGTTTTAGGACTAAAATTATCTACAGCAAAATAGGTATAATGAGAAACGTATGAACAAACGAGAAATTTGTTCTCACATTGTTAGGAGGGATGAAGGGGTTGAATATGTGTCTCTGAATAGCATGTTATTACTTATCAGCCTGAAAGACATCTGGAAATAGCTCCGCTATTATGATACCCATATTTCATATTGAACATAGTATGAATTCTCATCTAAATGTGTTACTGATTGTGATGGTGCACTTCCAATTGAGATTTTAATTCTGTTTATTTAAGTATTACTATTTCATATTGATTTGTAACAGTTACACATTCAGACTGTGTTGTGCATATTGCATTCTCCCTCAGAATTTACCTGAAGATGTGAGGTGAGAAGTGTGGAGTTTAAATCTTCAGAGAATGAAGGGAGAATTTGTAGATGAATAGAAATGCTTATGAGAAATCCAGAGAATAATCCAATAACTCAGGTAGGAGGAAACCTTTGTGGAACAAGAGAAATCTACTGATGCTCTCTGACTGTGATGTTGATCTTTGAGATATTTGTGTTTAATAGTAAAGAAGCTGTTATTTCAGTCTACTGAGGAAATGGCAAATGAACCACGTCTGGGGATTCAGGGTCTAGGGAGGAGGTGAGTAACCTTGAACATCAACTTGTCTAGTTTAGCTAGAAACAAGCATTTTTGTGCTCAAAGGGCTTATTTGTGGACAAAACATCGATGTGATTCTTTATAACATTGATTTTTCTCTGGGAAGCTGAGACAGTGAGGAGGATATTACCCCTTGAGTGGTAAGGGCCTCAGATTACTTGAGTTTTGACACTAGCAGCCTAATTGAAAGCGTCCAGTGTGGGGCCTATTTATGACCAAACACAAGGGACATAGAACACTTCAGCTGCAATTTTCTGAAAAGAAGCAGAGATATGTCCAAAATGCTGTCTCCAAACCTGAATGACCAACTGTGAGAAAGTGTACAGGAGGGAGAAGCAGTCAATTAACTCATAAGCTCTTCACAGTTATAAGGGACATGATAATTCCTGATACCTGGGAAGGAAGCAGGGAATTGTCTTCTCAGTTAATTGTGTTTTAATACCCTTTTCCAAGTTTAGTTACTTACTATGTCTTTCTGTCTTATTTCCCTCCCAAAATGCTCTGTTTATTTTTAAGAATTACTGACTTAAGGATCCAAGGCCCCCCTGCTGCTAAGTTCTGCAATGTGTGATTTCTCACCATTTCAGCAACTTCAGTCCAAAAACTTGGATTAGTGTCACTTGACAACTTGGTTTCCCTAATAACGTTATGGAATCTTATGAAAAACCTTTAAAAAGTGTATTCTGCACATCCATTAGCCACACGCTTACTCAATCTCCATGAAACTGTGACTGGATTGGTAAAACAGGATTTCCCTTGACAGCTTTTATCCAATGCATTGTGTTTATCCATAAACAAGGTGATCTTACTCTTTGTTAAAGCTTCAACCATCTTGTGAGTGATGGAAGCCAGACTTACTGGTGTATCTTTCCTAGGAGGAATGACCCAGAGGGTCTGTTATTGCTTCTACACTTGTTTTTTTGCAATTGTATCATTGGACTTATGTCAAAATCTCACTATCTGGAGATAAAAATGTCAAGGCGCGCAGTGTGGAGCATCATTATCTGTGGAGAGACGTCCTCATGTGGAAAATACAGTAGTAGTACATTGATCTGGAAAGATCCTACACTTCCAGCATGAAGAAAGAATGTTCCCATTCTGCTGGAAAAATAACCAAAATAGTGATGGTGTGTGCACGAATGGTCAGTAGTACAAAGTCCAGAGTAAAGCATACTACCTAAGGTTTCATAAGGCTGAAATTTCTTCCTCTGGGTGTAAAATCTGACAACCAAATTGGAGAACTGAATGAGTAAAAGTCTGTTTTACCTTCTCATGGGACCTTGCCTCTCTCATCTGACTTGAAAGAAATTAATACCTTGTTTTATGTAGATTTTAATTTCAAAGACATCCTTCTAAGCAGGAAAATGACTGTCTTTTTTGACAAAACCCAACCTATGAGTCTTTAAGTGCAAAGGCTGGGGGCCAGTTCAGCACCAGTGAAGCCAAGAGTGGCCCTTTCCCTTGGTAGCCCCTTGCCCTGGGTGACTGTGTGGAGAACCTGCTGGGAGCACCATGGGCACACCTTGTCTTGGGCTGATTTCTGGCCCAGGGGAGCTCCTGTTCCCCACAGCTCTGGTCCTCAGAGCCTGCCCCAGCTGTGGCTGTGCTGGATTGCAGCCCTGCATCGCTTGGCTGTGGCTGCTGCTGAGACAGGCTCCATCCCTGAGCCACAGGTGNGTGAGGCCCTGCCCTGCCCACTCCATGGGGCAGCCCACTCTGCTCCCTGCTGCCAGCCCTGGGGGAGCCAGGTACCCCGTGGTACCTTAACATTCAGCGGTGAAAAAAAGCAACATTCAGCTTTTATAAATCAAATACCAGAGACATCTGTGTAGAGTTTAGGACAGTGCATATCCAGTTTTCCACAGTCCAGTGCAAGAAAGACAGCAAGCTGGAAGGCATTGACCACTTAGATGGTTCATCTGGAGTTTCCACCCAGTCAAAAAGGCTGTGCCATCTCCTTCCTTGGAGGGTTTTAAGACACAATTGGATAAATCCCAAAGCAACCTGGGCTGACCCCATAACTGACACTGCTGGAAACTGGGCTGGAGACATCCCAAGGTCTTTACCCATCCAAGTTATTCCAAGCTTCTCTATAATTTTTAAGTTATTGTTAGTCATACATTTTAATAATAAGACCAATTAAGAATGGATCTATGCTAAGCAGAAAACATACAAAATTCAGCATTGTAGACAGTTGCTTTGGTTGACTTTATTTCTTGACCCTTATTCAGTTTCTCTTATTCTTTGATGGAATATTGCATTTTTCAATTATGACATATTTCAGTTTCAGCAGCATGTGACAAGAATGGTGTCTAGCCCTTCAAAAATCAAGGGAAAGTAAAAATTTCCTTATTAATAATTTAAAAATTAACTTAGCTTGCTCCAAACCTTCTGTTCTGGACCTTGTCATAGAATATTCTTTGAAGAATTTTGCTTTTATACTGCCTGACATAGTGTTTCAATCATACGAAAAGTGATATTTATTTAACAACCCAAACACACAGTTTTTATATATGATATATACAATGAGACAAGTCTTTAGCAGCACAAATCACTCTTACTTTGAAATCCATGGAGGTATATTAATATTTCAGAAATTGATGTGACCATTATATGTCATCTCTGCATATCTTTGTAAGCCCTGTCTCAGTCACATACAAAATCTCATTTAAGGCCTCATTTCACTTAGGTATTTTAATAGCTGCCAAAATTTAAGCATGTCATTCAGTTGATTGCTAAAGGATTCATTGCATATTTAAGCACTCTCCTGAATCATGAAAAGGAAAATAAGTGAAGTGTATAAAAAATATTTTTAAATAGTGGAATGTGGCTACCAACATACTGCACTGCTCTGAAAGGTATATGCTCTTTTCCCCCTCAAAAAAAAAAACAAACACAAACCCCCAAAAAAACAACAAAAACCAAACCAAAAAAAAAAAACACAACAACAACAAAAAAAAAAAAAACCAAAAAACCCCAAAAAAACCCAAAAAACCCAAACAAACAAAACAAAACAAAGAGAAAAGGAAAATAGTGTAACTTCTCTGCAGGGCTTCTGGTGCATGATTTGTAAAGTCACTAAATTCCTTTGCTGTTTGCTTTGCAGTTCAGTATCTTCACTTTTCAGCTGCTTTCCCTGTAACACAGACCTGTACTTTGTCGCTTGACCTCTGTTTCTCCCTTTACAAACTGTTCTTTTTCAAAAAGCCCTTCTGCTCAAAAGATTGTGAAGTGCTGTGGTTTCTATTTTCAGCTTGCAGTTAAAAGCTCTTTGTTATTTTCACAATTCCTCCCTTCTTGTGACTTTTACACTACACAGAGTAATTCCTGTCATAGGAATCCTAGTAAAACATTCATTAAATTAGGCCAGTTGAACATAAGACCAAACCCTATCATGTCTCAGATTTCATTTGGAGGATTCATTTCATTTGGATTTCAACAATCTTGAGGAAGTGGAAAGGAAAATTATACAAGAGATGCTAAAAAAGTAAGCATATGGAATTTTTTTTTTAGCAGTACAATATTGTCCTTCTACAGTTGTTATTGGCACAGTCCAATTTTCTAATTAGAAGAGAAACAAAGGAAGATTTCAATGTGATCCAATACCATCCACCATTGGTACCTAAATGTGGAGCCACTTGGAGTGGACAGAGATATGGCAAATACGACTTTGGAAGAGCAGGCATGCCTGTACAAGTGAATGAACCAAGCCCTGAGCACACAACATTATTTTGTAGGGTTTTGTTCCTGTTTAAAATGGCTGACACATTATTAATAGCTTTTGCATCCATGAAAAGGGACCCATTATTTTGGAACTCTGTGTCCAGAAGCTTCACCAGTGTCCATTGAGTCGTCTTCAATCATCATTTTGGTTTTACTCAATGAAGAGAATGGCGATTGTCCAAAAAACATGCTTTGTTAAAACTTCACACTCCGGATGTTTTGCAGTTCCAGTTATTAAAGGATTATACTAATTTTGTAGCTCATCCAACTTATACTTGTTACGTTTTCTCTTTTCAGCTCTGCACTTCAATAAACAGGAGACTAAGGTGCCAACTGGTTGCCTATGATTCATCTTCCTTTCAAGCTGTTCTGTAGAGTACACAGGATGCAGAAATCCTCAAAATCTTTTTTCTAACATAGGATTGTTGAGTGTTATAAAAGATGGTGTGAGCCAGTAATTGTGACATGAGTGAGAATTTAGAAACTCTACATCCAGTGGTTGGTTGTTCACTAGAAACTGTCAAAAATTTTCAAGGACTTTAATTTCTCCCCATCTAAATTCCACCTCAGGAATGCACAATAGTTAACCATTTTTCCTCCTCTCTCATTATGATTTTGGTGTTGC
This sequence comes from Hylia prasina, assembly GCA_013397195.1. Taxonomy (NCBI): domain Eukaryota; kingdom Metazoa; phylum Chordata; class Aves; order Passeriformes; family Sylviidae; genus Hylia; species Hylia prasina. Next base: position 931,738 of record VYXD01012567.1, on the reverse strand, counting down.
TGCTGTATTGATCAGTAAATCTATAGAGCAGCTCAAGGAATGGCTTCCAGTCTTCATTGTCTCATTCATCCTTGATCAAATCACTCACCAAATCATGCCAATACTGTGTTATTATTTGACTTTTATATAATAATAAAAATACATGAGAAAAATTAGCACTATTTTTTCCCTTGAATCCAGACCACATATTTGAGACTATCTTTTTCAGCAGAACTGCTTTTTATATTATTCTGTCACCCCTTGACTACCATTTTTATCTCCTGGCATTTATGTGATGTCAGGACTTCACCCACAAAGTGGGGAAAATATTTACCCTTTTCCCTTTTTGCTGCATCATGCTCCCAGTTGCAGCAGATGGGTTTCCATCTCTTTTCCATTCAGGGGTGTGTGAGAGCAGATTCAAACAAGCCTAAAGGCTCAGCTCAGCTCTGCTTAACAAATTGCTTTGCTTGTGGACAATGGTAGCTACTTGTGAATGCATGTAAGAATAAATCAGTATTAAGATTACAAGATTTAGGGCCAGTGAAGTTGTCTTTTTCTTCTGCTGGAACATGTGTCTGAATCAAATTGTTCCATTCATTCAGACGGCTGTAATAAGACCAGTGAGGAAGCTCAATGTGTATTTTGTTGCTGGATAAAGTGATTGGAAAAGGTTCTCTTTTTTCCCCCCTTATTGTTGTTGCAAAAGATGTTGAAGGAGTTCTTCTGAAATTGTGTCAAAATAAAAAACCTCACAAGTAAAATATATTGGAAGTACAATATTGTGATTTGGATTTTTGAGAAAACTACTTGAAAAATAAATTTAAAATTTTCTATTTTATTTGGTGGGGGCTGTCATTATTTTGATGTTATTTTAAAATAAATGATAGGAAAAAACCCCAAGCACATTTATGACAGTGGCATTGTTACAATTGACTAAGCTACTTTTGTGGGGTGGTGGTGGGGTTGTGAGGAATGTTTACAATCTTCAGTGGGCCCAAGACTTACTGAAATATATTGAACAGAAGAAATGTTTCCTGTCTCCAGTTACGGTGAAACTAACTGATGTTTTGGAAATTGAATTTATTGGGATTTTTTATGTAAATCTACTCCAAAATGTAGACATTTCTAAAAGCAAATACTTGGAGTTTTGATTTAAATCAAAAGTAAGAGTAAGGAAAAAAACCCTAAGAGTAATGTCAGTCTATAAATGTGCTCATTAACTAAATCTTACATTTGCAGTCTGCTGAATGTGGGACACTTGAGTTCAGTGGATATTTTGAAAGCCAATGAGATGTCTTATGTGGGGCTTCATTACTGGAGGTGGTGCTTCTGGAGGAGATTCATGTCTCCTGGAGAAAGATTATTTCCCTGTTCAGAAAGAATTATAAACTTACCAAAATAAGACATCTGGCCATTCACCTTCTTGGCAAAAGCCTCTGGAAATGATTGATGTCTCACAGTCCAGCACAAACACAAGGGTCTGCCAGTGCTATAAATTCCTCTGTTGACTGTACATCCAGATTAAAACCTCAGGGCTGGTCCTGCAGTCCCTGTGCTAACACAGGAGGCTCAGAGCATTGGCAGGAACAGCAAACGCACTGATACAAACTAAATTTGCTTAACTGAATTAAATGCATGGCAATTCTAAGAGGACAGAGTTAAGGGCCTTCAGAAAATGTAAAGAAGCAGGGGAAAGTTTAGATTGGTTTCTCAGAGGGGAAAAAAAGGACAAAATTTAAAGGGAGACATCAGGAAAGAGTTGTTTGGTTTTTGTGTGTGGGTTTTGGGTTTTTTTTTTAAATATAATGTGCATATGCACTGAATGCTTTTTGTTTTCAACACATAATCTGGATTTGCTGTTGCTTGGAGGGTGGGCAGGGATAAGTCAGAGAAGGATCTGTGCTAGATGAAAATAGAAAGCTTTCAAAGATTTAACCATGCGGTAGAGGCAAGAAAATGCCCTTCAGTTTTTTCCTTTCAATAATGCAAGTCTGAGAAATACAAAGTGTCAGAGAAGCAGTTGGAAAGAAAATTCACAGTAATTACCTTGCCTTTGAGGTTCCGTGGGGATTTTTTTTGCAGGGCCGAGTTCTCCAGTTTCACTCTTGTGAAAATTATCCCTAAATATTAGAGATCCCAGTGTGTCAGCCACTATTGTCTGTGATTCTTTAATTATGCCACACTGAACCAGATAGAGAAACTATCCCTGACACTGCCTTGGCTTGAACTGCTCCTGAAGAAAGTCCTGAAGAAGGGAAATCCAAAAGGATCATATTATTTTTCCACTGATCATAGTATTTCTGACAGCTTCAGCAACTTTTTTTCTTTTCAGAGAGTGGGTCTGCCCTGTAGAGTGGAAGAAGTGGTCCATGATCCTGCCCTATTTCCCTCAGCACCTCTGCAGGAGAAAAACTATTCAGTGTCAGGTCTTTTTTGTCTGGACTCCAGGACTTCTTCACCTGCTCTCTGGCAGTCCTGCAGCTGAAGTTAGGCTGCTTCGAGCAGATCTTCACAGACACAGAAAGCCACCATAATAAAGCAACAGAAAATTTGGCTACACTAATAATAGCCCCTATTTTCCCCAGGGCTGAGGGCTGATGGCTCCTGTAGAGAACATCTCCTCGCTCTCCTCTCTGCTCAGATTCATCTGATCAGCTTTGCCTTGAACTGAGAGAAGATTTAGCCACAGACCTGAACCATGAAAGAGAGGCAATAGAAAACTAGAAACCTGTTCTTCCATCTCATTGTGAAAGATGGGAGCAATTCCAGGCTGTTATCTGTGGGGTCTGGCCAATTTTCAACTTGGATGTATGAAATGTGTTTATGAAATCCTTCACATGTAGTTTGTTTGGAAGAGTACTCTGACATGTCTTCTAGCAGTTCCACAAAGTGGTGAAGTGGAAAAAGATGAAATCTATATTTAATGAATTAAAATTTCACCCATTGTAAGCAATTATGTGTCTAATACAACCAGCTCTTGTCAAGTTTTCAATGAAAGAGTTGCTTTCACCTGACACTTATCTCTTGAATAAAGCTGTGCTTGAGATCTGTGTGCTTTCATGGTGAGATTGTTAGCAAACTGAAAACAGACAGGATTTTCAGTGGGACAGCAACACAGAATTTATTTGCAGAAGTAAAGCAGGGCAAAAAGAAATTGTACATGTACTCCTTTAAGTTATGGGAATTACTGTGATGGGACATCTGGTACTTTTCAGTGCAGATTGCAAAGTCACTGTGCTGTATCATGTTAATCCCCATAAGTAAATGCTCCCTTACAGCTTCCTTTCCTGTATTTGTTATTCTCCTGCTTGCTGTCCTTGTATATGGGAAGAACAAATCCAAGGACAAAATGTTGAGAAGCAATTTGATTTTGTAGACACTTTGTCAAGCTCTATCCCCAGAACCTCTGTGGATGTGGGAGAGGAGTGAGGCTGTGCTGTATGGCTAAATCACATACTTTAACATCTCAGCTTCAGTTCAACATGACATGACTTCAGGCAGACCCAGAATTTCATATGGGAGCAGTTAAATAACTGAGAACATCTAAAGCAGAGCAGAACAAAATCAGGCAGTGAGGGGTAAATGCCTACAGGCAGGCCAAATCTACAGAAGAAAGAAAATTGCAAAGCTGTATATTCTGCATAACAAAAGAGATGTGCTTGTGATGAGTGCTGGCTAAACTTATACCAGTTTTAGGTAGGAGATAGCAATTATTGCCATTGTAATCCTGGATAATTCCTCAGTATAATTATCATCCCCACTAAAGTTTATTATGCATGTTGTGGCTGGGGATTTGAGAAGTCTGGAGAGTTGTGAGCCTCTGGATCAGGATAGCATTTTGCATTTTTGGGTTTGTTTTAATCTGTTGTTACAAAAAGCAGATTATTTCCTATTTTAATTTCAAAGAGGACTCTTTTGAAGAGATAAGTAATCTTACTGTGGGCTGACAGTCCATATCCGTGTTTCAAAAAAACTGTTTCAGTTTTATTGCAGAAGAGGGACATTTGTAATACTGATTACTGTGTTTACTTTTCAACATTGTTTCTGCTAAACATGCATTTGCTGTATAAGAGAACAACCATCTGTGAATTTCTGAATTTCATTAAACAGATGATAAGTGTTTAGTGATAATGATTTCATTAAACAAATGCTAGTATTTTGTTTTCCACAGGATTAATACGTTCCATACACAAGAATTATCATAAACTACTATGGACTTAAACAATTTGCAGGCTGGAAATAGTCCCAGAATTACATAATTCACTGAGTCAGTTCAGATTAATTAAGAGAAACAGGTTACACATCTTAATTTATTATTAAAATGTCTCCTGAAATTCAACAAGAGACAAATATAGGGGTTTTTTGTAACTTTTGCAATTTGTTTTGGAAATAGCTAGTGTTGCTTTTAACATCACTTTGTGTGACTGTGACTTTTTTTGTAAACACAACTCTTGTCTCTCAAGTATTTAAATGAAAGATTTCTTTGTGTCTTTCAGTAAAAGTTTTCATCAAAAAGGCACTTAAGCACCCCAAAATCCATTTTGATGCAGTTGTACAATGAGCAAATAGTCTGTCTTTACTTTTCATAGCTGTTCATGTGGCAGTGAGGGTCTGAGACATCAAATCAGGGATAGTCACTAAAGGAGCAAACTGAAAGTTGGGCACCAGCAGCTGCAAGTGCTGTATAGGAATCCCAGTGGAGAGTAAGGCAAAGAGCATCACCCAGTCCAGGGAATAGGGAACGTTGAAGGCTGGAAGAACTTTCTAGTGGTGCCTGTTGCCCACATTTACAGAATTCATTTCTCTTCTCTGCCATGATGCAGCTGCTGAAAGCAGCAATGGAAGTTGGAGATGACCTTTGTTCCATTCCTTGACTTCCAACTCTGCTCTCATTTGCAAAAGCCTAAGCCGGAAATATCTTCATGTTTTCCTCCCCCTCCTTTCATTTCTACCCTGCGAGCACTTCTCCAAGAGGATCTGATGAGTAGAACAGCTGAAAAAAGTTTGCATTCACATCTTCCCAGGATGTCCATCTGATTCCATCCTTATTCCCACTTTATAGCACAAATTTTTGTTCTTAATCAGTAGCACGCGACCCTGTGTTCAGTCCAGGTGACTGTCACCCATTTCTAGTGTGGCAGGACTCAGACAAGCCATGGCTCCTCTGGATCCACACAGTCCTGATCTGTGCTTGTCACAGCTTTAGTTCAATGGAGAATTTCAATAGATATTTTTTGCAGTTTTCAGTAATTAAAATATTAAAGGTAAGTCTGGAGGAACTCTGGAGAACTTCCCTAATAGCTTCACTTCAGTGTGACACCTCTCTGTTGAGTGCAGTTGCTATCAGACCCTTTAGCTAAATCCCTCCCCATTTTACAGGTGTTACACTGATTCTCCATTTTTCTCCCTCACTAGTGTCTTCCCATGTGGCACCATATCTAATGCCCTAGCTAATGCAGACAGATTTCATCCACTGCATTTCCTTTGTCTGAGTAATCAGTTCTGCTATCAAAGGGAGATATATGATTAGGCATTATCTAATCTTGGTAAACTATTTAGCATTTTATCTCATTTTCTGTTTACCTCATGTGACTAACATTCTTCATTTTTTTTTTTTTTTTTTAAAAACCTGTTGAATGTTGAAGCCAAGGCTTTGGGACTGTATCTTGTTCCAATCATTTCCTTTCTGCCTCGCTTAAAGACTAACTGTTCTCAGGTACAGTGACCTAAACCCTTCTTAGCACATTTACCTGACAGAACTCCTGGAGTCTGAGAAGAGAGCAGCCCAACCTGCCCACTTCACTCCTTTCCTCAGACATGGAGCTTTTCTTTTCCACTACCTCTCATCAGTCCTTTGCCCTATGCTTGGTGCCATCTTCCCAACAGAAAATGAAGACATTCTATTCCCAAGGGCCACAAGCAGCTCAGAGAAATGCTTTATTTCATGCTTACCAGGAGTGAAAGTTCTTTACAGCGCTCCCTGCCACTGTAGAGGAACGCTGTGCTATTTTTCTTTATGTAAACAGGCCATTCTTTACATCCAGCTAAAGTAATCTCAAACAGCATTTTGACTGCAAAAACACAGAGGACTTCTCAGACACAGATGAAAGTAGTTCGTGGAGGTTTATATAATTCTTGTTTGAATTCATTATACATGCATGGAATCATGAATCTTGCAAGAACTTTTCTAACTATGTATTTTGGTGCCTAAGGAATACTGTTCTGCAGAGATAAAAGCCCAAATCCAGCAGACCCTTGTACCAGAAATTCTTATCTAATTTTCAACATTTATAGAAGGATAATTACCTTCCTCTTCTCACCCACCACTGTTTTAACAAGGAGTTGGATAAACTTCTTTTTCTTGCAGAGGATGTAGCAAAAGTTTGAGATGCAGTTAACCCTGTCTGGTAATCCCAGTTCCCTCACTGGCTCATGCTGGGATTCTTAACAGGTCATTTACCTCAGCCTTTTCAAGGGTCTTAGACAGGCCATTTGCTTTCACTGATTTCTGCGTGTCTACTGGGAGAAACCAAGGACTCAGTTCCTGTGCTCCAAAGGCATGTTACTGTGAGGTCAAAGAATCAAGAGTATGCCAGGTTCTGGTTGCCAGCTTATGGCCACTGTGGGATGCACTGTCCAAAAACCCTGGGTGGACACAAGCACGAAATAACAGTAATAACAGAAGTGATGTATACACTGTGGCCCGAAGCATTGCAATTTGCTATATTTTCAGGGGTCAGGTGAATGAAAGAAAAATAGGAAATGATTACTCTGCAGGAGCCTGAATCAATCTCTCCCCATTCTCTATGAGACCTGGAAACATTCGGCTCTTGCAAATAATCTTTAACCAGATAGGTCACGCTATTAAAGTCAATGGCTCCTTTTGTGAGTAAGGACTACTCAGCAGGCAAAACACTTGCTGGCCTGATTTCTGAGTCTTAAAATGCCAAGAAGAAAGCACAAAATTTCTTGTTGCTGCAATTCACATTTTACTACAGAGTAAAATTTTATTGTTAGTTGTCATTTATTAGGAAAAAAAAAAAAAGGAGAAATATGATCAGGACCCAGATGGCATTGTGCTTTTTACATAATTGCAAAGTACTTATGTTACAGGCAATTTTCATTATGTACTAATCAAACTTGTGTAATCCTGTCACTGCACTGTCAGTACAATTATTGCATCTGTTTAACAAAAAAAGTTGAATAACAATAATAAAGAAAAGTAGATAAATTAATGGTTTTCTCAGCAGAGACACAGTGACAAAGATCCTGCCACAGATGATGTTCCTAGCATACAAGAAGACAGGATGAATTGTAGCATCAGTGTGAAATACTTTGGAGAAAAGCAAGAGGTATGACAACAATCAGACAAGATCACAGGAGCAGTTAAGCCAACTAGAAAAGATTTATACCATGTCCCTTATGAACATGTGAAAGCAGCACTCAGAATCTGCTCTGTTTCCTTTCTTTGCTAAGCAGAGAACAGTAACACCTGAGAGCATCTTTGTTATATGTGGCTTGATTGTGTAGAATTTCTGGGACATGAAGAAGGAATCAAAACATAACAGGAACAGTAAGAGAAAGGCAGAGTGTTCTTGCAGCATCCCAGAAAAAGACATCACAAATTTAGCAGCACGGGCTGTGCAGGAAGGAAAGGAGACTCACATTTCAGACTTTGCTGTGGCTGAACAAACAGGCAGTGAAGCTGCCATGTGCTGCTCGAGGGCTGGTGGGTATCAGCATGGAGACAGTGTCGATGGCCACAGAAGTGATAGCTACAATCACCACACAAAACTGCTACAGTCACCCTCAAATCAAGAAAAACTGTGATGGCTACAGCCTGTAAAAGCCTGTGTGAGGATCTTGCCTTGAATCTGGGTGACAGACTGTCTGCAGACTACAGTGACCTTTGCTGAACTCTGATATCTGGTAGAAGTGGCTGCCTGTGAGGAGGAGAGCAGACTGTCCCTTTACTTACACCCTGGGGCTTTGCCACACTGGTCACAACAGTCAGCAACTTCAAATTTCCAGTTTTCAGACAATCTGCTGCAAAACCCAGAACAGAGCACCTTGAGGAGTGAGGTCCTGTATGTTCCTGAGACTTTGTGTTCCCTGGTTGCTGAGGAAGAGCACATCCTTGGAGCTGTCTGTGCAGCCACAGTAGTAATGGCAAGCTCCTCTGATGCTCTGACACAATTGCAAACTCAAACCAGAAGCCTCTCCTTGGTTTCAGCCAGTCACTGCTTTGAGTCCCTTCAGGGAAGCAGTTTTTCCAGAAATCAGTGTTCATCTCATTTTTCCTTCGCATACTGCTGGCTTTCAAACCCAGTCCACCTAAACCATATCCTACGAACCACGGGAGCCTTGTTGGCCTTGGAACACCTGTCGACCTTCATTCAGAAGCACGTTCAGCTCTTGTATAATCCCCAAGGCATCCAATTCTGCCTGTTGATATTCACATGCTTCTCAGGTCCTTAGCTACAGAGGGAGACCTAAAGTAGGATTTTCAAAGGTTTTTTCTTCTGAGCACAGCTGAGATCTTATGGGAGAAACACCTGGAGCCCAGCCAGCATCTCCTTTCTAGTGTGGTCATGGCACTGATTTGTCATGCATGATGTGTGCATTCAGCCTTTTATTCTTCAGAGGTTTTTGAACCCCTGCTCCAGGCAAGGCTACTCAGTGCTTTGGTACTAATTTCATACCTTTTGTTTTGGTGTCATTCCAAACTTTTAGGAATGAGTATTTTTAGAGTGCAGTTAAGTCATCTACTTTGTGTGTAGATATGCAACTTCCTTTTTTTTCTGGGACATGAAACTTTGGATTTTTGGTAAGTAAAAAAGATGCAGGAAAATGCCTGGATGGACAGCTTTAGTAACTTCCTTTTGGGGAATCCATTAGGATTTTTCACTGATTTTTGGGAGAGTTTGAAAAGCCCTATCCTTCATACAACAGCAGAAGACAGCAATTTTTCTTATAAAACCTGAGTTGCTACTTACTGTAGATAGTTCTGAAAATCTCCAACGTGAGTTTTTTCAATGATGCCTGCACTTGAAATTTGTGTACAGGAGGAGATTTTGGCAATACCCAGAGACTGAAAAAAAAAAATTCCAATCTAAGAAAAAGACCATGAATTCTACATAAAGCACTTATAAATAAAGTCACAAAAAATACCATGGCAACAAAGAAAGAAAAGAGATGAACTCTTCATTATAAAGGACAAATATGATAAGTTTATTATAAATTTTATAATCTCTATTTTCTCTTACAGTATCATAATACACAATCTTGGTTAAAGCACCATATAACTGTGTTTTTCCTCCATATAAAACCTATTTATTTTCAGGGAAATTTCACTGAGAAAATGTCTTCTAGATGTAAGCTAAACAAAATATTGCTCTTTAAAATAGGGTATTTGGCCTATAAGCAAGCAAATACTTAACATTTATTCCACAAACAACCATAAAATGAACACATAGAGCTAGGCACAAAAGTCTCAAAGCAGAGAAAAATCACCAGAGGTCAATAGCAAGCAAAAATTTTGAACATTGGCTTCCAAAATATTAGCACGTCCTATAAATTTGCCATTTCTACTTTCTCACGCTGTGCCGGATTTGGCTGGGGTGGAGTTAATTTTCTTCCCAGTGGCTGGTATGGGGCTGTGTTTTGGATTTGTGCTGATACTAGAGAGATGTTTTTGTTATTGCTGAGCAGGGCCTACACAGAGCCAAGGCCTTTTCTGCTTTTCATACAGCCATGCTGGGGGAGGAAGTTGGGGATGCAGGAGAGGTTGGGAAGAGACACAGCCAGGACAGGTGACCCAAACTGACTTAAGGGATATTCCAAACCATGTGACATCATCCTGAGTATTTAAAATTAGGGTAGGAAGAAAGAGGAAAGAGGCACATTTGCAGTGATGGTATTTTTCTTCCCAAGTAACCATTACCTGTGATGGGGCCCTGCTCTCCTGGAGATGGCTGAAGACCTGCCTGCCCATGGGAAGCAGGGAGTTGATTCCTTGCTTTGTTTCGCTTGTGGGCACAGCTTTTGCTTTCCATATTAAACTGTCTTTATCTCCACCCATGAGTATTCCAGCTTTTACTCTTCTCATTTACTCCCCAGTCCCACTGGTGGGGGGTGAGTAAACACCTGCCTGGGGCTTGACTACTGTCTGGGGTTAAACCATGACATCCCTCTCATGTTAGAGCCATGTGCTAGTCCTGGTGTTTTGGGCATCTCTATTGCCTTTGCATTCAGAGCAATCTGTGATCTTAAACATCTTCAGGTTCTTTCACACATGTAAAAATGGCTGTTCTGAAAATCATATTTGTGTTTATATTTATGCTCTTTAAAATTCCTAGAAGTTCTGTATCTCCTCACATATTTAGGTTCATTGAGTTTCCAATACCAGGTGACAAAATAGAGTCCATGTCTTTGACTACAGTTAATGAGGATTTTCAGTCATCTAGGACATCGTGCCTGACCTCTGTCTGACAATCCAAAAGATCTGGAGCTCCCAAGAGTCCTGTGCTATACTTGATACCCCTGAGTGAGATGTCTGAGATGGTCTGAAACATCTCAAAGTTCTATGAGCACCTTTGTTTCAGCCACAGAATACCATTCTTAGAGTGGGATCCACCTCCCTGAGTTCAGGTGTTATCGATGTCAACATCCATGTTGAAGCTTGTTGCCTGTTCAGGGGAGGCCCATTGGATAATAAGTGACATTTAGAGCATGATTCAATGGACCAAATGTCAGCACCAGCTATAAAAATCAATGGACCATGGTCTAAACTTCTTTGACTAGTATGGGAGCCCATGGTGAGCTGTACATATGGGCATATCTGGGTAAGGTGTGTGTATCCCACCCTGTCTCAAATGAGACAGGGNCAGTGCTGGAAGCCATAGATGAAGAGATGGTTACCCACTTCTTCAGGATCACAAATCACACAGACCTTGTGCCTGTGGACTGCAGGTCTCTGTTCTTTGTGAGCCAAATGTGTGTGTGGCAGGGAAGGGGCAAGGAAGGAGAGGACACAATTAATATGTTCAGCCCACTGATATAGAACTCTTCTTTGAACTTCATACTTGCTGTTGACTACCCAATTTAAAAAGAATTACAATGACAAAATGACCAGGCCATTTCCACATGCTCTGATTATTGCCTTTAAAAGTGAGAAGAGAGGCACATTGATAGGAGGTTTCATATTATGGCAAAGAAACTTATTTTTTTCTTTATTGTTTCTCTCAAGCTTTCTCACTTTTGTTTTTTGCAATTATTTTGATTAAATTTACTGCATGATCTTTTTTTTTCCTTGAAAACCTAATAGCGGGTCTAAAAATAATCACAGCTCATAGGGCAAAGAATTGTTGTAGGGTTTACTGGTTTCCTTTTTTTTTCCCTTAAAAGTTATAGTTGTAGGACTTTAAATACTACATAAAACACCAAAATTACTCTGAAATGGTGTAAGAAAATGCTACCCTAAATTAGAAATTTACTTCTATTCTTGCCTCTATGTGCTGATCCATTTTTAAGTACTTGCAAGATTTGTTGTAACTTTGAGGCTAGAAAATAGACTCCAGTTCTGTTATGAAAGGAGATATTGTATTCCTACTGCTTGATAAAAGCAAGAGAAAAGGAATTCAGTTCTGTCACAAAAGAAATAATAAAAATAATCTCTTTTTGGTGAAACTGCAAGGTCAGTTCATTTCCTTATATGATAGAAGTGGTCACTTCCTCCCGCTTTTTGTCTTTCTGAAATATTTTCTTTTGTTTGATCCTGCTGTTGTGAGTTAGTTCTATTAAATCCTTATTTGTCTTTGTAATGTGAATATCAGCTCTTCTCAGGGTTCACATCTATAAGGATATGCCATAAAGCCAGTTTTGTCTTGCTTTGTTTTTTTAAAAAAGACATTTTATTCATAGTACATTTATTATGTTTTTTCCTTGTTGGTTATGTTGCAAGATAGCTGAGCCTCCAGTGAGGATCATTTCTCAGCGAAAGGTGCAGTACATTTTCTTCATTAGCTATGTCTTACTTATGAAAACTATAAGTTGGTGTCCCAGACATTAGAAAAGCCCAGGTAAAAGGTCACAATGGAGCAGGAGGAAGGCTGTATGTTCAGACTATACATCTTTACACTCTGGACTTTAATAAATTAATGCCAGATGCATACAATGAGGCACCTACAAATAGCTGAAGATCTTTGTGTTCTGGCCAGTCCTGGTAACTTGTTACAGGAAGCACAGGTGGGGGGGGCATTCTTGAAGAGACTTTAAAGAGGGACTTAAAAGAGGAATGGACCTTAGAGATTATTCCTGAGTTGTAGGTTAGACTTAAAGAATCTTGTTGAAAAGCACTAAGGGATGCTATAACAGAATTGTGTGAACAGGAGAGACCTGGGAAGAGGGAGGTCATGAAAATGCACAAGGACAAGTGCAACTATTTTTGTACAGATAAAGATGCAGAGGTAACCTCCATCTGATGTCAGTGACTCACAGAGGAATCATGAAGGGACTCAAGAAAATAGGTGTAGTGCCTATAAAAAGCTAATAGCATATCAGGGAACAAATTTAAGAGCAGGGCAGCAATCAGGAGGCCAGGGGTGAAATCTAGACTAACATTCCTTCTGCATTACACGTGGAAGGGACAGCTTGGATAAGAAGCCAAAGTAACCCATTTTGTGGCAGCTACATTTAGCTGTTAGTAAGGGGAGAAGCATTACAGGCAAAGGTTGGTGGAAGAGACATGCCAAGGGTTGAGAAGCATGTTTGCAGGCTCTAGTCAAAAGTGGTAGAGTAAAATAATAGACAATGAAGAGGCTGAGTTTCTGAGGACTTCATAGAAGTGAGAAGATAGGAAAGTGAAATTTCAGAATCTAATAAATGAAAAGAATAAAAGCATGAGCAGGCAGAAAAGGGGAAGGAAGAAACTGGGTTTACAGGATACCTACTCACAGAGAGCAGGAGAAATCTGATTTTAAGGAATAATGTGTCTGACTGTGTGAAGTGTCTGAGGGGTCATGGCAGATGAGTAGAAAATAGACACTAGGTTTTATTATGACTAAGAGCTCTGAAGTCCTGGAACAACAGAGCAGAAAGGAGGAGCCATGGACAACCATAGATGGTCCAGAATCCATCCAGAAAGAGCTCAAAGCCTCCTGTAAACACAAATAGATCTGCCTACCACAAATTTTATTTATCCTGTGGAGTCGTAAAGTACAAGAATGGTATTTCAAAAACAGTATTTCATGACTGAGAAAAGCATCACTGTGGGTTCTTTCCTGAGAATAGAGCCAGACTCCCCAACATTTACAGGAAATATCGCAAGGTCATTTACAGCACTCAGAGACTGGGCACTTTCAGTCTCTCCCTGCCTTTTGACTTCCAGTCTCTCCCTGCCTTTTGACTTCAGCTCTTGTTTCAGTGACATCCTCTGTTGGTTTGGGTAATGGTAAGTGGCAGTGGCCAGGAGCTGCTGCCTCCCCCCACGCAGGGGACTCCGTGTGCTCAGTCTAATTGCGTGTTGGGGGCTGCTGTGCTGTCCCTTGGAGTGAGCACAGATCAGAAGTCAATTGTCCATTGTAATCAGATTTACCCAGAATATATGCTACGTGAAGTTTCAAGTGACTAGAATTAGCTTACACACAGCAAACATTTCAGGTCTAATCTGATCATTTTAAGTGAAAACTAGTGAGCTCTAACTGTAGGGAAGAAAAAGCCATGCAATAATCGATAAACCAGGAATTATTTGAGAGAGGGGACCAGTGTGTTCAATTAATCATCCTACCAGTTGACCAGATTTATGACATGAAGCACATTAATCACATACTTTCAGAAAAAAATGGGCTTTATACTATACAAACATTACCCACAGCCTTTGATGTGGTAATTTAATTTGTGAAGATTTCCTCTGAGACAGCAATGGGATATGCTGCAGCTGAAATGTATACAAATATTCATAATTCTTTTCAAACAGCTATTGTGTTAGTGTCTTCCTAGGTACCTTTCCTTGAAGTGTCTCTCTCTTGTGACTTGGCTGTACATTGTTTCTCAATGCTTACACCTGAGTGAGAAGATGTAATGTGGACTCCACTAGAATTTAATTTCTCAACACGAATTTGTTCGCATCACAATAATAAAAACAAGCTCTGTTTCCAGATTGATTTTTTCCTTTTGTTTTTCCTTTCATTTGTTACCAGAATGTCTCCCTGTATGCAGTTTTTAGAAAAGAGATTGATTTTTGTTACATAAAGTCTCAGTTTTCATGATACCAACCTTTTCTCTCTTCCCTCATTACACTGATACTTTCACTGAATGGGAAAAGAAGGAAGGGAATGTCCTTTTCCAGTAAGATTTTTTAAATCCTTAAGTATGTACATGTTATTAAAGGTCTTTTAGGTTTGTTGGTTTTAGCACAGATCTTAGTTTTAGATAGATTAAGCTCAATATTTCATCTCCCAAAGAAAGACCACAGCTGCCCTCTGCTAAAAGGGTGCATGCTAAGAATTTAAGTCAGATTTACCTAGATACTATGCATTCTGCAAAGGGAGTGTTTCAACAAGCCTAATTACAACTTTTCAATAAACCCAAGCAAAATTATTAATCGGAATTGAAAAAAAAATAAAATCAAAAACCCCCAAAAATCTGCTGGAAACAGTGTGTGTCTTTGTGTTCTAGTTCAGATCAGCAGAAGGCATATTTTTCTTAACTAAATAATGTAAGTTAATGAATCAGAGAGAAGGAAGAGGTAAGGAAACGGAATAATTTTTTATTATATCCATAAACATGTCCAGTTCTCTGAATTTTCCCTCCTTGGCCATTTTGGCTTGCTGTTGGTACCCATTTGTCTGTGGTATCCTGCAAGGAGGGGAGTCAACAAACCCTTTGCTCCTGAATGCATTGTGACAAACAAGAAAACCCCCAACTGATAAACCAAGCAAACAGTAAGGATGCATCTCAGGCATTGGAGAAATCCTAGCAGACAGCATCCACTTGGGTCCTTGTGTTTTACTGCTCAAACATCCACATTACAAATAAAGTGATGTATTGCCCCGATGCGGTGGCAATACTGTGTTGGTACTGTGGGTGTGCCAGTGCAGTGGCTTTCTCACATAAAAAACTTTGGGATAAAGTTCCATTCTCAAAGTGTTTTCTTCCTGTTTTCTGTGCTTCATATCTCCTACTTTTTTCAAACTGCTTTATATTTGTCAATAGCTTTTAAAAGTTATTATTATTTATTGATTCAGTTTAAATCTGGGTTTGATAAAAGACCAAACTTGTACTAAGTGAGGAATAAACCATGGTCAGAAAATTCACAATGCCCAAAAGGAATATGTCCTAACAACAAGAACAAATGTTATTATCCATCTTCTACAGGGAAAGAGCTGAGATATAGGCAGATTAAGAGTTTTACTTAATATTGGAAAAAAAATCCTCTATGACAGCCAAAATTGAACAAGAGAAGAACTACCTATTTTTCCTTTCTGTATTGCCTGGAACAAGCTCATCCATTCTTTAGTCCCCTTACATGGCATTCCCATACATTTTCGTCATGTCTACATTCTTGCCTGTTCGCCTTCTCCTGTAGTAATGCAAAATGCTGCTGTAAAAATTAATTTCCTGTTGTGGCCCTTCTGATTTTCCGCCCCATTTGAGTTTCCCCTTCTCCATGGCATCAAGCACACCTTCTGTCTTTACTTGCAACCTCTTTCACAGCCCAGACTTTGCCCATGCTTTATCAAGATGACAGTTCCCTACTACCCAGCCCAGACATGAGCTGTCCAAGCCCACTTTTTTTATTTGGAATGTCTCCCTCTAAAAATTCCCAAAGCCATTTCATTTCCCTCCTTCAAATCCCACCTTAAATTCCTCTGGTGTGCATGACAAGCTCAGTGCTGCTGGGCTGCAGTTGTGCTGAGACCAGGTTCTGGTATCAATGCTCTGGCTCCTTCTGCTCTCCCATCTGTCTGCATCCCTTGCTTTCCACTGGGAGCTCTTCCAACACCAACCACAACTCTTGCTCCTGGTGGCAAAGCCTGTGGGACAAGAGGGACATGGTTCATGAGAGTGGCATCTATTTCTATAACACTACAAATAGTAAGTCAATGTCATAACACCAGCAATTAATTTGGTCAGTAACACCAGAACCCAAAGCAGTAAATCACTGCCACTGAACCTTAGTCCAAGCCAAGAATAGTGACAAAAATACTTAATATCTTTTATATTTTGCATATCTATGAATTCAGCCTGGTCCAGGTTCTTCCTTTTTGTGGCAGCATTGCAGTATTGGCCTGTGTTTGATATCACATCCTTTCTAACCTCCAAATCCTACTGCTGTTGCAATCACTCATTTGAGGGATGATCTATTTGACTGCTGAATAGTCTAACTAAGATAGCTTGTGGAGATAGAAGCCTGGCCAAAAGATTTCACTTCTGACAGCATCCTCTGCCAAAAAGCATCAGCAAAAGCTGTCCTAACAGGGCAGATATGTTGCTCTTGGATTCCAGTAAACCTGAAATTAAGTTGCCAAATTCAGCACTGGAGTTCAAACCACCCATAAGGGTCAGTTCAATGGCAGTGGTGGCAAGGCACTACAGCACATAGGACCTGTCATTCTCCCATGAGTTGTTTCCACAAGTCAGGCATATAAAATCACTGACATTAATTTAATGAGTTAGTTTTCGGGAGATTAGTCTCACCATGAGTTGGATTATTCTGAACATATGGAGACCCAGTCTGGCTATGAAGTATGTAAAAGAATGGCAGAGGTTTGGGAATGTGACTTTTTGAGCTGAGTGCATCTCGTGTTAAATAATTTAACTCTTCATACCACTGTTGGAACTGGTTTGTTGCTGTCTGATTTTGAGGAGGTTTTTAAACTTATAGCTATGCCAGTCACTGTAGGTAACTCCAGTTTAGGTCTGTAACAAAGCACAATGGAGTCCAGGGTTGTGTATATTTATGAAAAATCAGATTTATAACAATGGAACGTGGGAGAAGCCAGACCTTGGAACAAATGTAAAGTAATACTGAAATTTAGTCATTTCTTCTAGCAATACAGAAAAATCTTGGGAACAAATGACAGTGAACATGAGATTCTCTGAGGTGAGGGCTTACAGAACTAAAATTTCAGGGATAAAAATCTCAGTGACATCTGAGTGAATGAGAAGCCTCACTTGCTGGATTTTTGGGGGTTCTTTGGGTTGGTTTTTTTTGGCATATGTGGTTTTTTGTGTTTTTTTTGTTTGTGGTTTTTTTTATTGTGTGTAGCTTTTTGTTTGGTTATTTTTTGGTTTCTTTTGTTATGACTTTTTTTTAGCATTTTAGAGCTCAATTCATGAAAAGGATTAGAGGCCTAACTGCTGCATAATTGAAATCATAGAACATCTCAGTTGGTAACCAAATTCTAAAGGAGCAGAAAATCTCTTTTTTTTGGTAGTAACATTGCCCAAGGTCAGCCATCAGCTATCCATTGTGAATCATCAGTCTCTATCTCACCATTGTTCTTTGTTTAAATTCACAATAAAGACACTGTTATACTTTCACCCTGTTACCTGTGAGGCCCATCTGCAAAGACATTTTAGAGGATGAGGAGACTTGAACAGACCATTTTACCCCGTAGCTATTGATTAGAGTGCCACACTTGGGAGATCCAGTGTCACCTCTGCCCTCTGCCTGAGATCTCTAACTTAGGAAAAATCTGGACCACAACAGGAAGAAATTGTATTTGGAGGAAGTCTTTACAATTTCCATATGCTGGAGCTCATTGCCTTTTTAAGGAAAAGTTAAGAAATAGTTGAGGAGTAGTAGTAGTAGCAGTAGCTGTTAATTTCAGCAATCATTAGCATTCAGTTTCTTTCTCTTCCTGACTGGTGACTCAGCCTCTGTGTTTGCAGAATAGTTCTCATGAGTTTTATCTCTTGGTGGTCTAATAAATATTCAAGAATCTGACCAAAGTGGAAAAGCTTAAATGGGAAAACTTTAAAACCTTTTTATCCAGGCTCCAGAGCCCGCTTCAGGTGCTTTCTCACAAATCATGGGATTTAATGGCAAACATGGGAATGAATGTCCACAGATGGAAGCAGCATAAGAGGCTGGATCGTCTGTGAGGCTGGGGATTATTTAACCATGGAGAAGAAGAAGGTGACTCAGAATTTCTGAGGACAGTTTGGTTCAGGTGTGCAGTCCCCTAAAGCCTGGAGTTAATTGTGTGTTTAGTGCTGGTGGCATGGCTCACTCTAACCCTTTCCTTATGATTTTTGGTTGACTATAGGGGGGATGATGAGGGACAGGGCTCAGTTCACGACTCTTTGGATCCTTTCCAACAATTGGCTCCCTGCCTGGTGAAAACAATGCCGGTGCCAGATGCAATGTTAAAGTTGTCTCACTTTGGACATATTTTCTGCAGCCTCACATTTTACCAGTTTTGGATTAGTTTTACCTCTCTGTTAAATGGTTCAGTTGCTGAAGTCACACTTCACCTGCATTGAATTAATCTATGCTTTAAAGCTGGTAGTCATAAAATATTATATTTCACAGGCTTGCAAATAGATGCAGTCCATGTTCTTCAATGGACCACATTTTTTTTTTTTGTCAAAGAATTTTCCTCTTTTTAAAAAGTCCTCAGGTATCAGCTAGTTGTGGTACAAAACAAATAGCTGACATCACTGACTTTTCATCTTCCAGATTACTTCATGCCTTTAAAATAAAACAAATGATTCTTAAGCAATACGATTTCAACCAGCAGAAAGTTTAGGGTTTAGTTCAAGAGCTCAGGTGGGACAAGATAAGAAGTTTAAAATTATCTCTTCTAACTTCTTAGTCCCTGAATTTAGAGAAAACTGATATTACTCAGCCTTACTCCTAACCATATTATAAAATCAAAAGGGGATTTAATATATTTTATTTAACACAAGGAAAGCCATTTCAAAAGACAGGAAAGGATAAGTCTTCTGCAGGCTCACCACAGGCTTGCATTACAAGGTAGTTAACCCATTATTTTTATTTCAGAATAGATCATAATTAATCACAGCTATAGTTCAGGTGCTCTGAAATCTGGCCAGTGATTTTGCAAGGCTTGAAAAAGCTTTCCTGCACAACCCGCTCTCTGTTCAGTTGTACCAGCAAAAGTACCTGTTACCTGAAAGAGGAAGCTGTTAGACCCTTCTCTGCTGTTTGTCAGGATAATTCAATTGATGTTCTACCTAGAACCCTGCAGGACCACAGCTGCTGCAGTGGATAGACCTTCGTTAAGCCTTAAGTGACTTAACAAGCTGTGCTAATGAAACCGGGGTTTAATGAGGTGCTTTTAGCTAAGTTCAGTGTATTTTTCCTCTTCATCTCAGCCCTACAATTCCAGAATTTTATACAATATAGCTTTAAAAATTCCTTCATTTTTTCAACTAGAATGACGCTTGATATCTTGTTAATAGTTGAATGTATAATATTCAGCTATTCCAATCAACTTCAACAGTGGCTGTTGCCTTTCTCTAAGCAGGAGCTTCTTGCCAGGCTAAGGATCACGATACTGGACTGAAGGCCCTTTAGCCTGACTCGTGGTAGTTCACAAGTCCTTTGCTCTCAAATTAGATTTAAAATTATGTCTTTGATAAGTGATATGTCTCATCTTCCACAGTGCCACGTTGTAGCATTTAGGGAGCTGTGTCAATTTTTTAATGACAAATATTAAAATCAAGCTCTTTGATTCCAGAAATCAGCATGTTTACTTACCAGCTCCTCCATTTGATCCCGATTCACGTAGTCATTAGCAGAGATAATGACAAATTGGCCTGTGTGACTGGGATGTGAACTGAAGCCTCAACACAGAAGTAGTACACAGATCACCCAGCATAACTACCTTACTTGAAAGCTACTCTAATTTTATAAAGCAAGTTGTCAAATCGATGTCTCTGCTGTCAAACAAAAAATATATTTTTAAAGGAATGCCTCAAAAATCCATAGAGGAAATGTGAGTCCAGCATGACATTTTTTTGATTTCATTCCTCAGGCAATGCCGTAAAAATTGATCAGACCACATTTAATGGAGAAATCATTGAAGTCTAATTCAACCAGCTGCAGAAATATTTATGAAGAACAGTTTAAAACCACTGATATGATACAAGATGATGCTTGTTGTAGTATTATTAATAGCTAGGAAGATGCAGTTTCAACATAGGATTTCTACAAGAACTCTGTGATATGTTTTCAACAGCTTTTGTACAATGAATTGTTATTAAAACAGCACAACCTTCCAAATTGCTGTTAGCTAAAGATGGGCTTTGTATGATTTGATATTTATCCATTTTGACCTTTAATGCCTTTTACAGTAATCGTTGATCCAATAAAAATCTACTTTATCAGTCTTGTCCTGGTAGGAATATGACTGCAAGCTTTTGCTAGTCAGCCCCATGGCAGTCTGCTACTTAAAGTCCTGATTTTGTTTAACTCGTTCTTCACCATGCAGAATCACAGAATAGTTTGTGTTAAAGGGACCTTGAAGATCATCTCATCCCAACTCCCTGCCATGGTCAGGGACATCTTCCACTATCCCAGGTTGCTCCAAGTCCCATCCAACTTGGCCTTGAACACTTCCAGGGATGGGGCATCCACAGCTTCTCTGGGCAACCTGTGCCAGGGCCTCACCAACCTCACAGTAAAATATTTCTTCCTAATATCTAATCTAAACCTATTCTCTTTCTGTTTCAAGCCATTCCCCCTTGTCAAGTTACTACATGCTGTTGTAAATAGTGTCTCCATATGTTGGCCCTCCCTGGTCTCTGATGAATTGCACTGAATGATCTGCATGTAAATGCCCAACAGTAATTAATTTGCTGATAAAGAATGATTCCCATTTTCTAATACTACAGGTCTGTATGAAATCTTTGCAATGAGGATGCAAGCATATTAGTCAGTATGGGGGGTTCTGATAAAGGCAATAGTAATTTTAGCTTGTTGAAAGGCCTCCTTGGAGCTCCTTTGGTGTTTCAATTACTCTTTTCTTTTCCTCCCTCCATTAAAATTTTTATACATCATTGCAGAAAAAAAGAAAAAACTCCAAACCCTAAACAAGTGAAACTGTCTTTTTCTCTAAAGGACTGTCATCCTTGAGGGCACCTGCCAGAACTGTGGTTCAGCAGAGCATCTCTTAAAGGCAGAGAATACTCTGTAATTTGACACAGGCTGCAACTCCTTCAGAATGAACTGGACCACACAATACACTTTTCTTCTTCACAGCTGTGATGACCCATAAGGCTGGAGAGGAAAGCTGTTGAAGGGGGAGCCTTTTTCATACCTAAGCAGTGGCCAGCAAATGCTCACAGGAGAGATAAAGACTTGTTCTTAATCCCAGGACCACAGATAAGAGAGAATTATGTACATTGAAGCCTATATACATGCACACACAGAGACAAAACAGAAATAAGAAATACAGTCTGGAATAATATAGTCTGGATAATTAAATTCTGGATTCCCAGGTTCTCTGATGTGTCTTCATGTTCTTCTTAGCAGACTCAAAACAGCAGCTTGTCTGAAAGACAAGTGATATTGCATGATATGTAATTACATGATATGTAAGTGATATTACATCTAAAATTTAACATTTTAAACTTTATGGTTTGATCTCTTCTCAATCAGGTCCTTGGTACTGGGAGAGAAAAATGCCTGTTAATTGGCAGGAATTTTATGTACATAATGATTTTTCATTTTGATTTTTTCAAAGTGCAAAGTGCCTCCACCCAAGTTTCTCTCAGTGGCCAGGGATGCCACACATCCAAGTGTGCAGAACTGCACATTGACTTGCTTGAGACTGCACACAGCAGCCCTTCTTGCTTTCTTGAGGTAAATCCCAGCTGTGAGAGGGCTTCAGAGCCCTCTGGAGGACCTGCAGCCAGGTTCTGTAGTGCTGGGTCCTAGGATATTCCACGTCCTGATCTTATATCCTTTATGTTAAGAGAAAAAAAATCAGGAACAAGACACCAAACCTAAGCTTGCAGAGTGGTTCATCAGTTCTTTTTGGGGTCACAGAGATGCAGTTAGGTGGTCCAAGACCCAGAACCGTGTTGGGAAGTAAGAATATAATGAGAGAAAATATGTGTATTTGTAATATCATTAAGGCTGTGAGACAGAAGGAATTCCCTTTCCATGGGATATGTAGAGGGCTGAAATCACTTTAAAAGCAGGGTTGATAAACTCTGTGAGGAGAGTAGAGAACTAACAGCAGAATGCAAAAGGACATTTGCTCACCGAAGGATCACAGAGTGATGACAAATTGGGGGCCTGTAGCTGCCATGTGTGACATTGCAGGGAGAAATATTTTTCTTAGCATTTCTATACATGTACTGTTATTCAACCTTAGTTCTTTGTCCCCAGAACGACTATCTGCTGCCCTCACTCTCTAAAACTAAAAATTCTCCTTGTCTTATTGGGAAACGTGCCCATGGGAAGGGAATTGGGAATCAGGGAATGTGGAGTGGGGTTTTTTTTTGGCCATGTGTTGTGGTGACGGCTCCAAGCAATAATCTGTGAAGTTTACATCAAACTCTCTTATATCTCAGGCTGGCACTTTCTGCCACCAAGAACTGTTGTGTATAAAAATATGCATAAACCCCACATTTATTTGATTGGGATAATTTGAAGGAAACCTCTGGTCCATAGAAGTAGGTCATGCAGGATTTATCCACCTTGTGTTGACTGCTGTTTTCAGTGTAACTGGATGATTTGTGCCTTTGGCAAGAGTTTCTCAGAATCTTTTTAATGCTGAAAATCACATTAATGTGTGAAGGGCTGAGAAGACAGATTTACCTGTTGCTTGCCCAGGAATATGTGAGAATGAGAGTAGCTTTGCACCTCTCTAATATGAAGGATTTTGAGAAGAAACTTCTCCCAGGAATCGGATGCTGTCACCTTCCAACTGATCCTGCTGTAAATATTGGAGACATCTGTGAGTTTTTCTGTAGAACTGTGAAACAGTTAGGGGTGAATTAATGGACTGAATTAAATGTTGTCATGACTTGTAAAGTCTGTTTACTTAGGCTGTAATTATAATGTGCCTGAAGTGATAGGAGCTTCGAGGTGGTTTCATGAGCCCTGGCTGGGGCAGCAGCAGGCTCGGGAGGGACTGGGAGGGATGCTGGGATCCTGACAATGCCAACGCCGTGGTGGCTCCTGCACTGAGGGGAAATTTTCCTTGAGCACAGCCAGAAGTGCATCTCCCTGGAGCATGAAGATTTGCAGTTCTTCAGATGTTAATGCTGATGAACACAGAATAGAACCAGCAATTTTCTGGAAAACTGAGGTTTTGGTGAGAGAGAGATAAAATAATTCACAAATGCTTGTTGAATTTCATACTGTTTTCTTTTTTTTTTTAAGTGTGCTACATTGTAAAATGCTAAGTTTAATTTTCCTTCCCTACTTTTTCTAGCAATAATGATTTAAGGAGATAAGCAGCATAATCTCATGAAGAATAAATCTTTTGTTTTACCAACTAGTACATCTAGAAAAAAACATTGTGTAGCATATAAAACTGGTATATATAAAGTTTTAAATTTAAAGAAAATTATTTTTGATACCACTTTTGTTTTTTCCAGGACCCAAGATGATCACATTTCTTTTTCATTTTGACTCAAATTACTTTTTACAATTATTAAATTCAACATCAAACCATAAATAAATATACTTCATCTAGCTCCATACCTACTGTTTGAACTCCACGTTATTAATTCATAAATCACTGAAAACCAGCTTTTAAGAGTACTTATTTCTAAACTTGCAGTGCATTTTGTTAACACTTGTAGCCAAATAAAAAAGACAGAGAATTAAAAAAAAAAACTATACAGATACGTTAACATTTGAAAAAAAATGATATGCCAAGATAAGGAAAAAGATTTATTTTATGTAAATTTCATTAAATAAACTCTAAAAAGTTTTATTTCTTCCACAAATGACAATTCTTCCCCAGAGTCTATTTTTCCAGACCAGACAAGTAAAACACTTGTTTATTCACTACAGAGGAATGCTTCTGGTTTTGCTCATTAGGATCTGGCCTCAAGTAATTTAGATCTGTGCAGTTCCATGCTGAGCAAGTTGGGTGGTTTCATGTCATATTTCAGCAGGAATTTTCAAGATTAATTTTTTTTTTCCTTAATTCTCCAAGGTAAAGTTTTCAAAAATGTCTTAAGCTACTTTTTCCAGCTAAATTTAGTAATCCTGGATCATCAGCCCATTAAGTTTGGACTTTTTTCTTGAGCTTTTTTGTTATTTTTATGTTCACTTTAAGAGAAATCTAATCAAGAAGTTTTGTTCCAACAGCCCAAATTCAGTTTCCTTCCATACAGCTAAGCTGAATCTCCACTTTTTTTGTGAACTAAAAAAACTGTTTGATGATAAGGCTAAGTCAAATTAGAAAATATTTAATCAAATCTAAGTTGATTATACAGTCTGGAATGGTCTATTTAAAGTTACAAGCTTCATAATTTAGAAATTGATCAGTGATACTAAAATTAGGATGTCTGTGTTATGACATTTCTCACCAGCTGTAACATTTCCCTCTCTCTTCCTGCATTCCCATGAGTTTGTTTGAAGCATCATCCCCTGGGAAACACTGGGAAATGAGAGCTGGACCTGCTACACAGTAAAGAGTGAAGTGACCACTGAAGTCAGGGCACTGAAGCCTGAATGCCAAACTTTTGCCAAGCAAAGTAAAACTGGATATTACATAAGCATCTGTCCCAAATCAGCACAAATGTATTAATGGCATTGAATAATAATATATTTCAGCTTAATTTTATCAAAATGGAGACCAGTTATGAACTAAGGCCATATAATCAGACACCAGCTTTTTGGATCAGTAGACTTTAGGGACAGTGACTCACACTGTTACATTGGTACAACTTTTCTTACCTACAAGTCAAGAATTCAGCCTCTGATCCTTTTTGTTTCTTACCCTGGAGCTGTGCACCTGCATCTGTACAAACTGTTTATGGTTCAATAAAGGGATAGTGAGGTTTGGAAGCAGTAATTTGTCATACAAGCATTCTCTAAATGTTTGTGTAAAAGAACATTGCAATAATTCTTAAGGCCTTTAGCAATGTAGACACAAACTGAAACGGAGAGAACACTTTGTCCTGCTGCTCTATGTTCACTGTTAAAGCCTCAATCCCTTAGAGTTTCCTCAGGTTCCTTCATTTTCTAAGAGATGAGGACATTAATGGTTCTTATCTAGACTAAATAAAATATTGCTAATCACTGGCAATGAATTGTTAACTAGAAATTAGAGAAAACCTGCTGTTTGTGGGAGCAGTAGAGGATGCTGCTTTTGTGCTCCTTTCTCATGAAGGGAAAGAGAATGACAAGAAAGTCACAGGATTTGGGAAAAGGGCTGAAAAAATGTGCACATGATTGAATCAGAGATCATGGATTAAAAAATATGTCGGGAATCTCCTCCTCTCCTTGAGTTTGAACACACAGTACATTGAGCCCAGCCATGGAGAGGCAAGGAAAGGCTTCAGTTTCCAAATAAAACCTACCAGCTATGGAAGAAGAAGAAACCTGGACTACAGTCCAAGGCAATTCCCTGCTGGAGTCATTGGAAGAGGTTTGGTGGGGTTACAGAGAGCATCTGAACCGCTGCAATGTCTGGGGCCAGTCTTCAAGTCCAAAGGACTCCCAAACTTTAGTTGTTTTAGGGATAGGTCAGCAGCTTACCAGCGGAGGGGAAAATCCAAAGAAATGTGGGAAGCCACGGAACTCTAAGAGGCGAATCCTCTGTGACTCATGAATCTGTGGCAGAATATCATTTAGACATGCAAAGTGGAGGAAGGGAGAATATCAGGAATGGTTGGTAACCCACACTGAGAGCATGAACTTCAAAAAATTTGGACAATAATGTGCAATTTTAAAATTTTGTCCAGGATTATTACTCCTCCTGTACACTTTGCATTTCCATCTGGGTGAAACATTTATCATGTGCTCAAATTATGAATGCATTTTACATTAGAACAATGTAATGTCCTTAAAAAACAAAGGAGAGTTTCAGGTAAGAAGTCCAAGGTCTCCAAGAGGTGACCTCTGTAGAACAGCTGGTCCAGGCAGATCTCTGCAGGCACCTGTTCTCTCTGTACTTATCAAGGTGTAAAACAGCAATCTCAGCTCAGTACCTGGAGGCAGGACCACTGGTACAAACTCTTCTTCTGAACAGAGGTGACTGCTCCATCCCATTATTTTTTGTTTATAGACAGCTCAAGGCTCACAGGAATATTGTTTGTTGGGTGTTTACAGCTGAGGTTTAGTATGTGGCTAAATATAGTCTAATAGTTCCTTCATCCTCGCTCTGCATCATGACATGGCAAGGCTTTTGAAGAGTAAGTAGGCCATCCAAAACAAAAGCAGAAAATTAAATTCAGCATCCTTAATGTGTGGTGTTTTCCAAAGCTTCTGTTACTTTCATGACATCTTGCCAGAGCTATTTATGTCTGTGGGGAGATGGGAAAAGGAACACATATTGTACAGAGAGCAGAGTGTTAAATTTATGCAAAGTGAAGAAGAGCGCTATCTCAAAAAATATTTATTTCATAGTTTTTTGCCTCGAGGATTGTGCTTTGTTACATCTTTAAGGAAAGCAGTACTATATTAGCATGAGTTTTAAAATTCTTATAAATATTAAGAACAGGTTACATCTGGAACATTTATATAAAGCAGCACATCAAGCTTATCATTTTGTGTAGCAAGAAAGGAAACACCTTTACTGCATCACTGTCTATTCTTCAGCCAGACTTAAAAACTAGAAACAAAAAATAGCTTAAAGGAAAGAGATATGTTGAAAGGAAGCAGAAAAATGCTGCACTAGCTCTTTCAGTATTTTCTTTGTTTTTGCATGAAATATAAATCTTTTGTAAGGGGCTTGAATTGTTACAGCAAAATTGTGGTAGTTCAGAGTGCAAAGGAAAATTGCCTGTATCTGCAGCAATAGGTTGCTGGTGTGCAAGCAGCTCCTGGCTCATCTTGCATTTAAAATACTCCCTCACAAAGGAACTTTTGCAGAAGCATTTAAGGACATCAAACAAAGAATTTCTGTGTTAAAAACTTATATGTTAAAAAACAATCTTGTCTGCAAGGATATCTAATTACAATGCATGCATCATTTTAGCAGTGGTGTGGTTTGGTCTTAAGTAGCAACTCTCTGCTCTTCAGGAAGGTGTTTTTAAAGGGATCTCACAGCAACAGGCTGGCCTGAAGTGCAATACTCACCCCCAGTCCCCCCCACAGCCGTATGGATGCCAATATCGTGAACTGATTACTAAAAGTGAGAGCTGGTAGGTGTCAGAGCAGAACAATTTTATTTTTATAGCTCTGATCATATGCATGTAGGCATAATTTAACAAGAAGCAGCCAAAACAATTTCAAAACGATTAGTTGTCTAAAGTTCAGGGGGTGGGGTGAATTTTTTTTACTTATTTTCAAGAGTTTTAATTCTCTCTTATGTTCCTCTGTACAGCTTACATTGCCAGATAAATGCTTCATGCATATTTCCTCTAGTTTCTTAAACAGAGGCAGAATTCTATGTTGAGATCAGTTTTCACTATAGCTTTCTTATTATGAGACACTGAAGATTGTATTCTGCCTCTCCAGGTGTAATTCATAAGCAAGCATCTTCACCAAAGGGATGCCAGGATGTAGCCTCTACCCGCAGAGGATGTTTCAAAATATTAAACACTAATTAATTTGAATTTCCACTTGACTCAGCCCTACTCTAGTTCTTCCTCTGATAGTCACTTTTCTCTCAAAAGGAATATATTGTAGGAAAAATAAGATCCTTCCTCCTGTGTCTTACTCTCTTAATGAAATAAAAATTGTAGACCCTACATGTGCTTTTTCCAACAGACAGTTCTCTGTGTTTTGTTCTTCAGATCCAGCATGAGGGCTCCACACCTTTCTTGGAAGTCTGGGAAGGTTCCTGGCTGAAAGATGACCATCAGCACGAATGTTAAGACTTTTGTTATGATTCAGTCTACTCAGAGACTCCTCAGATTTTCAAGCCCAACCTCTAAAGCAGTTGTCATTTCAGTTTTATACATGGAAAAAAGAATGTGAGATGCTCAGCTGTCACACTGTACTTGGAATTTAGTTCATTGGCCTGCTCTCTCTTCTTTTTTTTTCTTTTTTTTTTTTTTTTTTTTTGGATTGGTAAAGACTGGTACATGGAGGAGGGAGGTTCTTTGACTTCATACATTTTACCTTGTATACAGTGAAAGAGGAATGTAACTCATTTTTTCCTTCTCATCTCTGAGCTAAGGATGTAACTTAGGAATGCCTTCAAGTTCATGAGCTGACAATAGACTTTTTCTGGCTATTCCTTGACCCTGTAACCATTTTATCTTGACATTGCTTAGCCACAGAGAGCAGAACAATGCTTCCTTCTTTTACAGCTCATGGCGTTTGCTGAGTTTAAATGTGGAACTACATTTTCCTGAGAGCAAACAGAAGGCATAAGGAATTTTTCTCCCATCTAGTGTGCTTTGAGTGTTGTTCTTTCTGTTCACTGTGAGACCCAATCATCTCTTGCACTTGAAACCATTTCAGCTCATCAATCTTAATTTTTTTAAGTGATACACATTCCTTCTCAATTATTTTGTTTTTCTGCATATAAATGTAGAACCCCTTTTTTTTTTTTTTTTTTAAGGTTTCATCTCTCAGGAGAAGAGACAATCCATTTAGGCTTTGTTTTAAGAATTTCAGAATCTCAGAAATGGGATAATGCTCCCTCCCTGTGTTTTGCCATGGTACCTTCTTAAAAGCCAAACCCTTAAAGCAAAAGATCAGCAGCACTCCTAACGCAGACGCAGACCTTTGGGAAGCACATCAATGCAAGCCTCTGCTCTCAGGGCTTGTAGGCTTGAACCCTGTCAGAATTTATCTGCTGCCAGCTTCAAACTGTGGTTTGACATTTCTGGTCAAGAGGGGTGCCCTTGTGAGTCCCGAGAGGGGATGAATCTGAAAGGACAGAGAGGAGCATATTGTCTCCCTACAGCAGTACACTGCCAGCCTCCACTGCAGAGGTACCTGTTACCAGCAAGACATTGCTTTGAGGGAGATCATCACAGCATGATCTTACTTGTGCCTGCAGTAGAGAGCCGTCAAGGCACAGCAAGAAGGAGAGAGATGGCAGGAAGCATCAAAGGGGAACTGCTGAAGACTGAATAGGAATGAAGATAAAAGCTGCAGCCAGTGTAACTCCCTTCCCAAAGGGAGGGAACAGAAGTGCTGTGCGAGAAGGAGTGGTCACAGGAGACCTCAGGGCCAAGTCACTCCTCCTGTAAACGCAGCTGTTACAATAGGCTGGGAATTCAAGTGAGAAAATCGTGAGAAAATTGCTGTGGTGCACAAAAGATGCTTGTAAAACACTGCAGTCCCAGGTCTCAGGGCTGCTGGGGACTGAGATACTACACTGCGTTTTTTTGTAATTTAACAGATGAGCTGTGGCCCTCAAACCCTTTAGCACTGCAAAATCCACACCTGCTTTCATGCATAATAGGATGATGACTGTGTACAAAGCCCAGCCCATCAGGCCAGGTACATAGACCTGGGAAGGAGAAGGAGATTGCTGACAACCCTGATCCAAGTGTTTGTCACTATAGTGCTTGATTGTCTTCACTGTCTGGAGGGAAATATAAGGGTCATTTCTCGCTGGCATACGAATACAACCATGTGTCTTCCTGTTTTTTAGGTATCCACAAGAAAGTCTTTCCCAGAAGTAACCTCTTTACTATTTTCAGTCTGTATGAAATGAAAGCCTGATTGATCAAATCTAACTCTTAAGCCAATCAAGAGCTCCCACTCCACTTAGATCAGCCTGAAGACACAGATCCCTCTGACAAGGATAGAACTTCACTGGCATCATGCAATTGAACAAGGCCTGGGACCAAGGCTTGGTAACTGTACTAAACATTCTCAGCTTTGGAAATCGAGACACATTCTCCAGTCAGCTGTGCCTAAAGAGCAAGTCTCAGGAGATTTTCAGTTTAAAAGTGCCACACCATAGATGACCACCCTCTTAGATTCCTGAGCCTAGAAGGAATTTGAGCAAAGATCAGAAAGCACACCTCCTTTTGACTCTCAGCTAGAGCTTTGATTTTAGAAGACTCACAAAGAGAATTTGCTATCGATATTGGTGAGGAGCTCTCAAAATTTGCTATGGCAATTCTACTAGGCAGACTGAAGAGACTGCCTGCAGGGTTATAAACCATAATATAGATATGAATAACTCCCAGGAAAATAGATTAAAGGAGAGAGCTCAGTATGAGCACTTCAGAATCAGAGGGAACCAAGGAATCACTAAGATGTTAAAATAAGAAGCAAATACAAATGTTTGGAAAACTTAGGGAATAGTTTAAACTCCATGGATTTGTCAGAAAATGGGTCTAAAATCATTCAGATAACAAACTGGACATGCCCCAAGGTGCAAGAAAGAGAAGCACATAGCTATGCTACTTTCACTTAAGCAGCCCTTATGAACAGATGCTGCTGTCACAACAATCTGCAGAAGGTCTCCTGTTGAAAGCCTTTGTGCACTAGTTCTGCAAGATGATACTGCATATTTATTGAATGTGTCACAAAAAGAAGTCACTTGGGCTGGTGCTTGAGGGGTTAGGACTCTCCTTTGCCCTGAAGTTACAGAATGTTAAGCAGCAGCTGGCTGGATCTGGCTCTGTTTACAAACATGCCTGTGAGCCCAGGCTGTGGTGTTGGTGAGGACAGACAAACTCTTTCAGATGCTGAAATTACTGTTGTCATGTGCTATGGCTTAGACCTCTAAAGATGTACTGCAAATTTACCACCACGATATAATTTACTGATCATGGGATCCCTGAGATAATATTCAAACTCAGAACCTACTAATTTAGTAAAGTCTTAAGCACTTCCTTTATTTGAAGAGTACTGTGTTATCATGATTGTAGACAGACTATGTAATATATCAGACTTCCTCCTTTATCAAAAAAATTATAATCCATAGGAAGAATAAACTTTGGGGACAGCTTATGTAGCATTTACGTCATACAAATTTGATGCTCTTTATCAGTAACAATCCAAATTTATTCTTGACTTCAATGAATTCAGGATGAGCTGATTGTCTTAGCTTGGACTCTGACTCAAGACTGTAAACCTGTGAAATCACGTACATGTATGCTAATATTTAAGTATACTTTTAAACTCTATTATAATCAATGGAGTTTAAGCACATCTTTAATATAAGCACACATTTAGGTGCCTTGAATAAGGGCAAATTTCTGTCCTTTTATGAAGGAATTCATCTTAACTCAGGACACTGGGCTATTTCCTTACCCCATTTGTCATTTTGACCCCCTTTTAAAAATAAATCAGCAGAATTACATCATCTGCTCTTGCAACCTGCCAAACCTCTGCAGATTATAATCTGGTGTTTTAAAGTAAATCAGGACCACTTTTGGCCTGTGATATTCTGGTAGTTAAGAAGGTGAGGCAGCCCCTTTAGATGTCCCCCAAGAAGGCACCCACCCCAGGAAACACTGTGAGCTTGGGTGGTCCTGGTGAGGCTGAGAGTAACCAACCCCAGCTGCACAATCCCTGCCTCAGACCTTTTGCAGTACCATTTTTCTGATCTCTGTCTTGAATCAGAACTGTGAGTTTTACACTTTTGCATTTAATAAGCCTGAATATTAAATCAAAATGCACAGTCATTTCTAAAAGAAGATTCAGGTCCTGTTGGCTCTCATCAATCTTTTCAAACTGTCTTTCTATTGAGAGCTCTCTACTCTTATGTGCAAAAATCAGACATAGAAAAAGGTAGATGAAAAACTGCCTCCCAAGTGCTTTTATAGCTTTGAAATTGTAGTTTATTTTTCCACCTCATTCTCCCACTTTGTGATAATCATTGTTATCTCTTTTTCCAACATCTTTCTAACAGAATGACACCATTAATAGCTGAGCAAGTTTTCTGCTACCTATTATTCCTCTACACTTTTTAGGGAAAAACATTCATTTAAAAATTCAAAGTGGCAACCTCCATCTGTGGCTCTGTGGGGTTCAGGGATATAAACATGGACATTCCACTTTGCTTTTCATGTTTAAGCATATTAAAATACAGCTTATTTAGGTCATTGCACATTCTTTTTTTTCTTAGTTTTCCTTTTTTTGGAGAGGAATACTGTGTCAAAACAACACTGTTTGCCACAGGCTTCAATCTTTCCTGTTCATCTTTCAGTATTGCACATGAATTACAAGGTGTGCATCAAAGTTTTTCTGAGGTTAGCTGTCACCCCCGCATTTGAATGCCCTCTATAAGAGTCAGAAATCTGGTAAGGGTTAATCTAGGTCAATCTACCTGTCATTAGAAAAGCTGTGGTCTTATCAGAGGTTAAAATAGAAGTGAGAAACAAAAAGAAACACACAGCAATATAGACTTTTGTTTGCTTTGGCAGGATTCTCTCTGAGGGTTTTGTCATCACCTGCTATTGCTAGTTAAAAAGCAGATGTCCTTGTCTATACAGCTTTCTTAACTGGCATTAATAAGCTGTAATGAGATTATCTTTATTTATTGGTTTATGTATAACAGTGTGTCCACCTCTGCCACCTTTGTGATCAGGAATAAAGCTGAAGGTTATTGTGGAGAATTTCTTTACTTTGTAATAAGCACGAGTCATCTGGTGCATTTGGGGGAATTGCCATGAGGAACAAAGTCAAACACATCAGTTTGCACTTTGCATGGAAAGAGACTCCAATGATCTTTGCCCTCCCTGTAACATCTCACATCCCCAGTGAGACTCCTGGAAGGCACAGAGTTCCCTCCTGCTCAGTCAATAGACTCTTGCCCACAGGGTGCATTGCAAAACCGCAGGAGTACGCAACAAAAGCAAGAACTTTCACTAGAGGACAAATCCCAGCACATGGGTGTCACATCAAGGAAAGAAGGTGTAGGAAAAAACAACACGCTCCTAGCCAGGTCAGTATGGTTGTAGGGAAGAAGGCCCTGAACACCTGTACAGGGGTAGATTTAAAGAGGAGGACGATGTGGTCTCCCCAAAGTGTTCAGCTAGCAAAGCAGTTGCAGTGCTCACCACCCCTGAGCCTGCAAGGCACAGACCTTTATGCAAGGTGCTCAACTTCAAAAGCTTCATAGTCAGCTGTGGTTTTCTGTGCTCCCTCCCCATCTTATCTTTATTGAGATACTATTTCTTATAAATAAACTGCTGCACTTCTGCGTTATCTTTATACTGACAAGGATTTTTGCATTGATATATGTTGGAGATGATCTTTAAAGTAATAATAAAAAGTCTTGGCAACAGCAATTCAGAAGCAACTGGATCTGCCTTGGCACACCTCTAGTTTAAAAGATACCTCACTGCAATTAATTAGCCAGAATCTGAGAGCTTCCAGAAGGAAAGTTTTATGAGTTACCTCTTTCCTCTGGGAAAGTATCACTCAAGCCAAATAGCTGTTAACTGACATATTCACTCTTGAGTTCTTTCAACTCAGCATCCACCCAGACTGTTTTCTGTCTTCAGAGGAGAAGTGCCTGTGGAAAGTTATGCACTTTTATCCACATCTTTCTGATTCTCTTAATTTTATGGGGTTTTTTCCTGAAAAAAAAGAGAGGAAAAAGTACACTTTTTTTAATGTCAGTGCTCTTGACATGGAAGTTTTCACTCTGCCTGCAGAACAGATGGAGAGCTACAATGCCAGCAGGGCAAACTTCCCTCAGTGCACAGTGCTTCTTCTTTCCCTCACTGAAGCCAGGGGAAAGAGTGTCCTGAATACCAGATGCCTAAATGGATGTGCTGGCACCACAAGCATTTCCCCACTGCCCCTCCTCAGTGGGAAACTGTGCCCACACAATTACCCACCCATGAGAGTTTCCCCTCAGTAATATCAGCACTAGAGGAAGCTCCAATCATCAGGACTGGTGCTGACTTTGAGCTACCACCTCTGCCAAGAAGTTTGTCTCAGGCAGCAACATCTGTAGCCCTGCTTTGATGCTTCTGATTTGTAGGAAACTTAGGGCTGGTTCTGAGAAGATGAGTTGGGCTCCATGCCTGTTAATCCATCTCCGGCCCACCTGGAAAGAGGTGAATGTCATGGAAATGTCTCCTCTTTGCCTTAGGGCAGCTCTACAAGGGCCCGTGCAAGACAGGTGAAGAACACCTGCTGTGGTTTAACTCCAGCAGCAGCCGAGCCCTACACAGACACTCCCTGGAGAGGGATAGGGAAAGAATCAGAGGAATAAAAGTGAGAAAGCTTTTCTCACTTTTCTCATGAGTTAAGTTCAATAGGTAAAACAAAATCTGTGCACACAAGCAAAGCAACACAAGGAATTCATTCATCACATCCCAGGGCAGGCAGTTGTTCAGCAGAGCTTCATTATACCCAACCAGGACTTGGGAAGACAAACACCATCACTATGAACATTCGCCTTTCCTTCCTCCCCCAGCTTTATATGCTGAACATGGTGCCATATGGTTGGGGTATCCCAGAAAATGATCTCTCTCCCTGCCAAAATCATCACAAGACCACTGTTAGAAGGGCTGCAACCAAGTCCTCTTCTCCAGGAAGAGTCATTCCTTCTTGGGACACTTTTATTTAGAGAATTGGAGGGGGAGATGAGAGAGACCTTTCTTCTTTATTGTCCTGTTGCTTCTTCTGTGATAAATCGCAACAAGCACAACCTGAACCATCATGGCCTGAATGAGTTCATATTTTAGTTACATATTTTTCTCCTGACCCAGGAAAACAAAGGCTGTGTTACTTATGTGAAAATTTAACATTTCCTTTGTCCTTCAAGGATCATTCAGGGTTCTTTAAGTTCAGGCCATGTGAGCCATAGTTGCTGAGAGATTCATCTCTTGATAAATAGCTGTCCTCAACAGAATGATTAATCACAGTGTTGGTATTGTCACTGGTTCTTTTTCATGTTGTACACTTGCAATTGTGTTACCATTTTGCTTTGGGTATAGGATGCCTCTTTATCAAACCATGCTTTTTCCTCCAAACCCAGGGAGTACAAGATATCATTGCATCATAAATTTTTTAATATACTCTGTTTGAAAGCAGACTGATTTCCTGTCTGACTTATTTATTACCTAGAGAGGATAAAAGTGAAGTTCTTTCTTGTTATGTAACCTTACCCTGATCTGATTATTATGCATGGAGCCACATTGCAAGCTCTTCAATATGAAAAAGCTTGGAAAACTGTTATAGTAAACAAGGAGAAACTAAACCCATGGATCGGATTCCATCAGGAAATCTTAACTCTAAAATCCACAACACGTGGTCTGAAATGTCACGCTATTAATTATCATTTAATTTATTCAGGAACTCATTATGGGTGTGAGTGGAGATGAGCAAACTGAACAGAATTAAGCAATTCCCTTGGTTATAGACTGTATTATCAAAGAGCTCTGGACATGAACCACAGCTCCAGAATTAAGCTGGGTATTAAATTTCCCCAGGCAACAGAGAAATGGCATTTTTATTCTTTATTTTACTCTTTTACCTTGAGTAACTGGAAAACTATGAAGGGTCAACAGGTAAAGAAAACATTTCCAAGCTGAAAACTAAAGATTTAATATCAAGAAAGACCTCATTTTCCCATACCCTTGTCAGCATTCAGCCATTTTTTTTACCCCAGAGTTAATGACTAAAAGCACTACTAGATAAGAGCTGGTGCTGCTCATGGTTTCTTTGCACCATAGGAGAGAGGAACAGAGGAGAAAAGATGAGCATGTCCTAAATCCTGCAAAAGCAGGTGTTGTCTCTTCTCAGCTTGGCTCTGGTTCCTTGTCATTTGTCCCTAGGGAAAAAAAAAGGACAGAAAAGGGAAAAACTTGCACTTATCAGGGCAGTATGTAAATGCTCTGGATACAATTATTTTGAAGGAGTGATGTCTCAAACCAGGGCACGCTCCAAGTTTGATTTTAAAGTATGGAAATGTAATCAAGTGTAATCACCCCACTCTGTTACAGGTCTATAAATGCACTCAGAAGATCTGTCTGAAGAGAAGGGTCTCTGCTCTGGTCTATAAACAGAATAGGAGACTTGATTCAGCTTCCTTTAAAGTCAAAAAGGTACATTTCATTCACAAAATGAGGCTGGTTTTGGAACACACATTGATCAGACCAGGTTAAAATATCTCCCAGATGGCTTCATACTAGAGGTATTGATTCCATTTTCATGTTTTGATGCCTGCAGCTTAGTCACCCACTACAGATAACCACATCTAGATGCCTGAAATTTGAGTTAGGGCCTGCTTCTGAGTTGATAACAGTTCTTATCCATGCCAAATCAGATAAACTAAAGCATATTAGCCATAAACCAACTACTAACTGATAACAGGAGCACTGCACCTGCAAAGAAGAGAACAGCAGTAAGGGCATGAAACAAAAATCAAATATTTCCAGCGTCTATTCCTTCATTACAAACTACAATTTTTTGGTTTTTTGTGTGTTTTTTATTTTGGTCAGGACTATGATACTGAAATTGTAGCATCAATTGACTGACTTAACAAAATATATTTTTATTATTTTTTAACTTTGTGGAAGGGTTATTTCCAGTTTGAGTATTTGTCTCCTCATAAAATATGGTTAAATTTTGGTTTTTTATTGTGGATTTTGAAAGGGAAACCTTCCTCCACATATCAGTGAGCATGCACCTGTTTTTAAATATATTGTGCCAAATATGATTATACAGATTTTACAAACATCACCAAAACAAATGTGCCAATCTGGATAATTTAAAAAATAAGATAATTTTTTTTAAAAAAGAGTTAAAAAAGAGAGATGAATATGACTACATAATCAGAGCATAAGAGTATCTCTAGTTCTTGTTTGGGTAAAATTGATTCCCAAAGATTACTTCTTAACCCTAAGAAGAACAGGGCAACAGGGAATGGAAGTTGCAGTCTGTTCATCACGTTATCTCTGCTGCTCCTTCCTTCTCACTCACTTCCCCTTCTTCAGAAAAAACAACTTCCAATTCAGAAAACTACAGTCCAGGCACCATTAAAATTAAAAGTTTCTATACAATAGTTCTTCAGCAAGAAAATGATTTTTTTATAAGGAAATGGGGATTTTAGAAATTCAAGCTAAAACTGGGTTTGTTGCTTGCATTGGGTTTGCCAACATCTACTCAGGAATAATTATTTAGCAACAAAGCAACAGTATTCCAATTTTTAATGTCTTTTTTAATATGCTTTAATCAATTATTGTTTATAAGCAACAAAAATGCAGATTAGCAGTAACACTCGCATTTCACACAAAGTTCCTATGGAATCATTAATAGGATGGAAATCTCTGAAAAAACCATCTGTTAGACTGTGGATTGCATCACAATTATTGACAATGACTTCCCAAGCAGTTTGTTCTTCCACTACAGTTTTGGTTTTTTTACCCACAATTTTTACATTGCTGTGTGCTGAATATAAGGGCAAAGGAACACATTATTGTGCTCGTAATCTACATTAAGATTTTCCAGTTGTGCTCTTTATTTCTTTCCTCTGACATTTTCTGTCTGTATTATCGAATTAGGGTTGGGTGAGACCTTCTCATGGGAGCAAAAAGTCATGCAGAAGTACTCCTAAGTCTGCTCTAGGAATGAGGAGAAGGATTTGTCTGTGAGTGAAAGCTTTGAAGATGCTTTTGGACTCTGGAAGAATAACAAAATCTTGGTAAGCCTTAAAGGAAGCCGATGAGCATCTTGGAAAGAGCACAGATTTCATCTTTTAGCTTGGTACCTATGTGTTTGGGAAAAGTTCCAAAGGTGAATTTTGTGATTTTTTGATGTGTCTGTGTCACTAGGTTGAGACTTGAGGATGGAAGAAAGGTCCAGTTGTCAGTCTGTCACAGAATTCCTGTGTGATTTAGGATTAGCCATTCAGTATCTGTGTCCCAGACCCTTAGCCATATAGCAGAAATACTGTTATTTTGTTATTGTGTGATTTTGTCATCAATGCCATGAGATCAGGACTAGCTCTTTCTAAAGTTTCTACAGCTCATAGCAGACCAAATACACAGCACATTCATTTCCACATAGCCTTGGTCTTTCCCATGATGTTTATAAATAGCTGGTAAACATAGAGAGGAAAGAGGCTTGACACCTCTTGTAAACTGTAATGTGGGATTCAGATGTTGAGCTGAGCCCCTGGAGCAGAAGCCTTTAGCATGCTTTCAGGACTACTCTGCACTTTCTGCCTTTTTAATTCAAACTCTTTAATCCAAGCCCTGACTGATGCAAAGATAGGTAGACTCTAAGGACATCTGGTTAACAGCTATCAGCATAAGAGACAAAGATAACAGACAAAGATAAGAGGCAGGAAAAAAATAAACACCTAAATAGACAAGCCCTAAGGAAAACAAGATAATAGACAAGAGCAAAAGCCTGAGCCACCAGGTCATTACCTGAGGGGCCATTGAGCAAATGACTACAGCCTTTAGAGGGCTCAACCAGAATTTTGTGGCTGATCAAGAAGGGAAGAAATGAGTTTCCCACATGTACCACAGGAAAAAGAAAACTGATTATGGGATAACTGATGAGACTTGTAGGGCTGTGTAAAGCTGCTTAGAGAATCCTTTGAGGGAATCTTGAGGACACATGAAAATTATTATAGAACATTTAGAGGAAGGGCTAAATGTGAGAAAGGGAGGGATCAAAGTGGATTGGGTTGGAACAAGCATGGCGAATTGAGAATTGAAGTCTGTGCTTCCTTCTCATTAAATCCCATTCTCATTTTCATACAGTCACAGAATAGCTTGTGTTGGAAGAGACCTGTAGAAATCAGCTAGTCCAACCCTCCTGCCACAGACTGGCACACTTTCCACTAGAGCAGGTTGCTAAAACCTCTGTTAAACTTGGCCTTGAATGTTTCTAGGGATACGTCTCTTGGCAACCTGATCTAGTGCTTTAACAGCCTCTTTGTAAAAAATTTCTTCTTATAACTCTTCCGAGTCTGCCATTTTTTGTTTAAATCCACTGCCCTTTGTTCTACCAAAAGAGGCCTTGCTCAAAACTCTGCCCCCATCTTTTTTATAACCCTCCTTTGGGCACTGGAGGGTCCAACAAGGTATCCCCAGAGCCCTCAGACAAGCTCCCTGAGAGAGGTGTTCCAGCCTCCTGATCACCTGCATGGCTCTCCCCTTCACCTGCTCCCACAGCTGCTGTGGACCCCAGAGCTGGATGCAGAATTGCAGGTGGGGTCTGAGCAGAGAGGAGGGGCAGAATCTCCCCCTCACCTGCTGCCCACAGTGCTCTGGGTTTGTTTCTGGGCTGTGAGTCCACATTGCCAGTTCATGTCCAGCCTCTCATCCACCAGCATCCCCAGTTCCTTCTGGGCAGGGCTGCTCTTCATCAGTTCACCCCCCAGCCTGGACTGATACTGGGGATTGCCGGGACCTGGGCACAGCACCTTGCACTTGGTCTTGTTAAACCTTGGGAAGTTCTCAGGAAGCCACTTCTCCAGCTTGTCCAGGTCCTGTTGGATGGCATGCCATCCCTCAGAAGTGTCAATGGCACCTGTCAGCTTGGTGGCATCTTCAAATTTACTGAGGGTGTGACCTCACTTTCCATGTGACTCACATATGAACTTCAAGCTGAACTGGGCAGCTAATGCCTGAAAAGACCCAAGCTTACAGCTGGTGGCTGAGTAAGGAGCCTGGGGTTTGCACTTAGCTGCTGGAGATTTGAAAGTATGTGTATCTATTAATGAACCTCAGACTTGGTCATCTGAAAAGGCAAAACAGGATAAAGACCTCTGTGTTTCTCATGCCTCTGTGAATGCTGCTGGTTTCTGTGTGGATATAGTTTAAACTCCTGCTCTTTGTTATCATGCCTGGCCTCCTATCTGGTCAGTGTAGGTTGACATTTTTGACACCTGCTCATCCTTGTTACTTCCTGGACCTACAGGCTGCAATGGCAGCAGCCTCACCTGTGGATGGCCAAGTCAGAAATCCCTGGATCCCTCAGTCCAACGGCTGTGGCATTCCCATCACAAGACAAATCCCGAGTGCAAAGGTTGCTGTTACCCTAACAAGAAGTTATACCATCAGCCTTTATTTCAAATGTAGTTTTCATTTAGGGAAGAGTAGAGAGGAGTAGGGAAGAGTAGGGAAGAGTAGGGAAGAGTAGGGTGTCACCCTGAATTTCTACAGCCTTCTGAGAATTTTTAAAGCCTTCTGAGAATCTCTGGAGTTTTCTGACTTTTCTAAAACTTTTTGAATGTTTACATGTTGAAGTGGAATCTTTCAAGGACTTTGCAGGAAAAACAATCTTTGTTTACATTCCTCTCGAGAGAGACCTTTGGTGGACTTTTGTCTCTGCCAGTGTGGATAGAGACGTGGCAACTTCTCCCTCCAATCCAGAGGCAATCCCTGGAAAACTATAAAAACCCTAGTTGTAAATAAACTTTCTCTTTCCTGCCTTTGGAGCTCACTTTGTGTGCTGTGCCTTCATTCCATGTCCTGTTGTGACAGTAGGGAATTGTAGGGAAGAGCCTACAATTTCCAAACACAAAGAGTGTTTGGAAATCTGGACCTGGTCCTGAAGCAGACAGGGTTATGCCTCAGGGCTTCCTCAGCCAAACCACAGTGACTGTCTGACAACAGAGACATAAAGTACAGGTCTGTCTCCCCTTGAAGGGAGAGGAGTAAAGAGAAAAGAATCAAAACTGAGCAGGGGCTTGTGGTTTCTCACTGCCAAAAATATTTTAATTTGCAATAAAATAAATTTATTTTCCCCAAGTCATGTCTGTTCTGCCCATGATGGTAACTGCTAAAGGATATCCCTGTTTTTGTCTCTACCTAAGACTTTTTCCATCCTATTTTATTCATCTGGCCCTTTGAGGAGGGGGAGTGACAGAGTGTCTGAGTGGGCAGCTGGCAGCTGGCCACGGTCTGCCTACCACAACTGTGTTATGCTATGGTATTATAGAGATCTCTGGTTAGAGAGTAGTGGCTTGCACAAGAGTCTGTAACTGTGTGATCTTAGGCACAAAATTTCCTGCCCACAGATATGTATTTCTGCATCTAGAAGAGGTCCTGGTAGACCTGAACTACTTTAGGTGGTGTTTGAAGATATGCTGCTGAAAATGGTTATGTAAAAATAGGATACTAAGGATATTAGTTCCTCAACAGCACAGATTTTGGTTCTGGGTCAGAGCAGAATGATGGAGACACATGAATAAATGAAGAGGTGTTCTGAACTTTCATGTTTCTGACTGCTGAATTCAGGCCAGCAGTTAGATCAGGGCCTGTTTCATATGAGTGTCACATGCCCTTGCCCAGTGAAATGAGTTAAACCAAACAAACCTAATTTGCATGAGTAATTACACCTTGGTAGGACTCAAGGTCACACATCCTGACACAAGTGAGGCGGTTTTCATGGCCAGTGGGATGGGAGTCACCTTGAGGTCATCTTGCTTGTTTAGAGGAAGTGCATGATTAGTGATGGTGTTTGGCTGTATATACTGAGTAATTCTTCCTAAAGGGATGGAATACTCATGCAGAAGGCAAACTGAAAGGATGGCAAACTTGGTGGAGAAGGAGACCAGCAATGTCTTATTTTAATAAAAGAGCAGAGAAATAGAAAGCATATTTTCCTAACACCAGGTGTTATAGAAAGTTTGGCACAAAATTGTCTTCCTTGGCACTATGTTTAACGTTACAGAACTGGAATTATGTGTTTTGTTAATGGTGCAAACATCATGCTGATCGTTTCCAGATTGTTATAGTAATCATTTGAAAGCATTAAAAAAGTTGGCTTTGCCTTTTTTTTTTTTAATTACTGCTTTCCCCTCCAGATAATTGCAGTCCCTTACCTACACATACTTTCAGGCACCAGCCCTTTGCTAACTATCCTATTTTTTAGATTAGATGTAGCATTCTTTTCTGTTCACAGAAGATGAGTCTTTTTGATTTGAGATGACCTTGTTTCTGTTTCATTAATTTCATACATCAAATTAGAAGGCAATACATGCAGTTGGATGAACCCTGGTCAGGTGCAATACAATAAATCTCATAGACCTTTTCTATCTATAATTCGACTTTTGGAAGCATATACATCCTCAAGAGTAAACAGAAAAGTCAAATCACTTACTCCTCTGCAAACATATTTCATCACCTTGAATTTACTGTTGCATTTCACTCTCCCTGCTTTTTTGAGTCAGTAAAATGTTTATGTTTCTTACCGGCTCTACCTTATAGAAAAGCACAAACAAGATTCTTTAGATAATTTAAATTCAGTAATATTATGAAATCATTATTACAGAATAGTCTGAACAATTTCTGCACAGAAAAATTCTTAAGCCTGTAAGTATAATCAAACAAATCTCTGGATGTGAGAATATAGGCTGTAAATAGTACATATCTTAATGACAGTAAACAGTGAATCCAAACATTTTGGGTTCACAGGTCTTATACATTTTTAATTTATCTTCCTCTCCTTCTCCTGAAATTCCCCTTACTAGACCTCACATTGGGTGTTTCCTCAAACAATTTTATCTTATCACAGTGAGACCAGGTGCTGGAGGATGCTCCCCTCTCCTAGAATCCATTGTTTTGGAGCAGCAGCGAGTGGTCTGTGGCTTCCTCACAGGGCTTAGTTCCACAGCCTCTTCTTTAACAGAGAAACCCCTTCAGGTGTGAAGCAACTGACAAAAAACAAACAAAAAAGTTTTCCAGAAGCTGTGTTTAAAAGCTTTTGCTGCAACTTAATAAAGATGGAAGAGTGGATTCTCAGAGCTTTCAGCTCCCCCTCCCCCCACCAAGAGGGACACTCCTTTCTAATTTGAGTGGAAAAAGTCAAAAAGTTCAGGAGCTGAGTGCAGAGGACTGGCAGACATCTGCAACAGGGCAACAAATTGAAAGTGTCCACACAGACCATAAGAGAGGAACCTGGAACTGCAGAAAAGAGCAGGAACACTTTCTCCAGGGATCTTGAAGTTGATCTCCTGCTATGTTCTCTTTGTTGATACTCTTGTCTGAAACCTATGATGTGGCTTTTTTAAAAACAAAAAGGCCAGAAGACAAGCAGGCAGAGACAATCTTTCACCTTCATGGCAGCATAGGACATTTAAAGTCACAACCATTCCAGTGAAAGCCTTAACAAATCAACAAAGTTTAACTGCCTCACAGGCCAGCAAACAACAGCCTTAAGGCCTTCTCCACTAAGAGATGTTAGCCAGTGTGGTTTTTTCTCTTTCCTATCCCTAAGGTAGCAGACCCTTTGCCCAGGAAACAGCAGGCACCTGAATACTTGCAGTCAGTAGGCTAGGACTGCCTGAAGGTAATTACACTGGAACTTTATTTTCTTAAAGAGACAACAGCTTTCAGAGGTTTTTAAGGAAATCATAACTCCTTCACACTCTGGAAAAAATGCTTTGTAGTGTAGGGTAAGAGAGGGAATTTCCACACAATCACTGGGATTGAAAGGGACCAGTAAACACCATGTAGCTCAGCCTCACCTTTGTCAAACCAGGGCCAGCACACACAGGCTTGTTTGGGCCTATGTCCAGATGTGTTTCAAGTGTCTCCAAGGATACAGACTCCATAACCACTCTGGGAAACCTATTCCGGTGTGTGAGCACCCTCACAATGAAAAAATGTTTGCTTTCTTATATTAAATCATATTTCCTGCATTTCATTTCATTTTGTGCCCATTGCCTCTTCCCTGGGCACTACTGAAAAGGATCTGGCTTGTATATATTCATACAGATGGATAATTTTCCTCCCTGAGCTTATTTCCCAGCCTCTCCTTGTATTTCATATGATCCAGCAACCATCTTGATGGACATTCTCTGGACCTGCTCCAGTGTTTCCATATCTCTCCTTTACTGGGCAGCCTAGCACTGGACACAGTATTCCTGATGGGCTGAGTAGAGGGGAAGAATCACCTCCCTTGCTTTTCCTCGACTTGAAGTACTTCACATTTCCCTTTGTTGTACTTGGTGAGGTTCCTGGCTGTATCTTCAGCCTCATGGGATCCATCTGAAGGCAAAGCAACCCTCTGGACTATCAGTCTCTCTTCCCAGTTCTCCAAACTTGCAAAGGGTACCTTCTGTCCCATCATCCAGGTAATTAATAAAGTTGTTGAGCTCTACTGGCCTCTGTATCAATCCCTCAGACTACTTCAGCAGTGACTGGCCACCAGCTTGCTTTTGTGCCAGTGACCACAGCACTTTGCACACAGCAGTTCAGCCAGTTTTCAGTCCACCTCCCTGTTTATTTATCTACTCCTTACTTGATCACTTTGTCTACGAGGACATTACAAAAGACAGCACTGAAATCTTTGCTAAAGTCAAGGTAAACAACATCCACTGCTCTCCCCCCATCCACTGAAGCAGACATCTCATTATAGAAAGATATTAGCTTGATTATACATGACTTCCCCTTCAGAAATCCATGCTGACTACTCACAATCACAA
Source organism: Hylia prasina (assembly GCA_013397195.1). NCBI lineage: Eukaryota > Metazoa > Chordata > Aves > Passeriformes > Sylviidae > Hylia > Hylia prasina. Next base: position 887,327 of record VYXD01012567.1, on the reverse strand, counting down.
TGTGCTTCGTATGTTTGGATATAATTACCGGGAGGATTTTCTCCATCACCTTCCCAAGGATTGCTTTAGCAGTACTTGGGACTTGTAGCAGTAGGACAGGGGGTAATGGTTTTAAAAGAGGGTAAATTCAAATTCTGACACTCTGAGTCCAATTCTCTGACTGCTCCTCACACCATGAAGTACAGCCCCTAGACCCAAGAGAAATTGCCTATGTGGAAACGTTTTGAATGGCGGAATTTTTGTGGAAGAATGGAGGAGTAGGGGAGTGAATAAAGCTCTGAGAAACTTCATTGCTGTAGGTTTTCATTTTGTGTCGTGTACTGTGAGCCATTTTCAGTGGGTTTTTTTAAATACTTAATGATCAGTCATATTAAAGCATTATTTCCTCATCTGCTCATGTTTGTGTTGTTTTATACACTGTTCATGGCAGGTACTTAACATTAGCAGGCAGGACTCTCACTTCAAACTGGAAATACCTAAACCAACAGTCTGTCACAGTATGCTCAGGACCCTGGTACCTCAACAGTGGCATGTAATTTGGATTATTGCAAAGAGAGAGAAAGGGTGTCTGGTGCTTAGTAGCATGAAATACTGGTCATAATTAAAGAATAATTTGATTTCCATTTACAGAAGGGCCATGCAGGTGCAAGCTGGGAAATGTTCATTTAATCAGCCATAGTTACGAGACACTCAGTGGTGTAGCAATCCCACCATTACCCGTCAGCAGGTCCAAATCAACAGACTAAGTGAGACAGAGAAAACGGAAAGGAAAGAAAAAAATGGTGGTAGGAGAACTGTGGTGTGGGATGTAGCTGATGAAGGATGACGATGAGGAAGCAAGAGGAAACAGATGTAGGATTTTTTCTGGTTTTCATCACATTATGATCAAATAGAAACACACAGAGCTGGGCCTATTAAGGAATGAGAACTGGTAAAACTGAATAAAACATGGTATGGGAGGAGGATTTGTGAGGGAATAATTCTGTTGGATCTTTGTCAGTTGGGAAGGCAAAATAGATCCGTTTTCTCGTTGCGGTGGGGCTTCATATTAATTAAAAAAGGGGAGGGGAAAAAAAAAAGAAAAGAAAACCCAGCTGACTAACAAAGCAAATGGTTTGGACAATGGATTCTGACAAAGATATTTCTATCAAAATCCTCCTATTAGACCTAAAGGACATCACAATCCAGCTCCACAGGAAAAAGGAAAATTAAATTCACCTAGGAAACTAGAGAAAGAACATGAAAATCCATGCTACTTATTGCACAAAACCTTTTGGCATTTTACAACCGTCCCAGGAATTACCAATCTGTATTTTTTTAAGGTGATTTCATCTGATTTCATTGTGGAAAAGTAGATCTAATACCAGGAAGTTTTCAAAGACTTTTAGAGAGGAAGTACATAGTCTAGCTCCTGTGAAGAAGTTGGAGAATATGTTGTGGGTAGAGCTGCTGTCTTTGAGCATTTGCCTGATTTTTTTTAATTGTCACTAAATCAATTTCTTGTATTTTTTTCTTTATACCCCTTACACATGTAGTTATTTCTTTATGCCTTATACACAACTGTTTTAATTTTCAAAGCTGCCTTTATTCTGTGCTTTGGCCAGCTGAAACTTCATGGCAGTGTAAATGGATTCTAAGGACTGACCTGCTTACAAAGGCGAGAGCAGCACCACATAGTGCCAGGGAAGAGCTCAGATGTTGGGGAACAGCTGGAGATAGCACATAAATCTCTGCTCCAAAAGCAGATGGCTCTTCACATCTCAGTTAGAAGTAAATCCATTGGACTAACAGCTCCTGGCTGAATCTTCGCTTTCAACTTTTTCATCCAAACTGAACAGTCCCAACATCTGTCTGTCACATCAGCATCCTGAACTGGAAGAGGAGAGCAGGGCAATGATCAGAAGCTCTTATGCTGTGCCTCACTGAAGTAAGAAAACTAGATAAGCAAAAAGGCTGAGGTTCATCCTCATATTTGATAAGTGGAGCTGACTGCTCACCTTTTGAAGTATCTAGATATAAAGAAGGTATGTATGCTAGTAAGAAATTGATCATACTGGTTATAAATGTACTAAATCAGATGAACATTTCTGTCTTTTATTGGATGAATACTATTGAAAATAGCTATATGTTACAAAATTTACCATTAAATGATCAAAAACTTTCTGGGAAGTACCTAAGAAGTACCATGGCATTTTTTAAGAAGGCATCTGATTAGTCTTTTCTGGGAAACAGCTGCACTTAACAGTGCCACAAACATTTAAAATACATCTGTTACTGCTGTAGGAGGAAAAATACCTCCACACTGAATCAATGCTTCTGCTTCATATGTTTATGAAAGTTTCATATCCAAGTATTGGTCAGGCAAGACACGAGAGGAAACTATCAGGAATGTTTGGCTCAAATGATGTAACAGCAGGTACGTGAGAAGCTTAACAGGATTAAGAAATGTGGATAAAGATGGAACAGGGGAGGAGAAATGCAGTGAGCAAGAAAAATGGTAGAGTCATTACTCATTCTGAGCCAACTAGGTTGATCATCAATTCTGTCCCTGCTGAGAGATTTAAACAGGATGTTAACTCCAGCCTCACAAAGCTTTGGCTTCTGGCAGGGAAGCCCAGGTGACTGCAACCACCTGAGATTCCTGTCCCTGGTTGCACTGATTTTAGTTCATTGCTCATCTGGCTTTTACATTACTCCTTTGATTCATTCAGACTGTCCTCAGGTGGAAGCTGGAGGGTATCTGGACAATGGTAGTTAAAAGACTGAGCCTCCAAGCTCTGCTGATTGGTGCTAGAGCTGGGAAGGTTATGCTTCTAAACCTTCCTTGGCTTTGTCCATACTGCATCTAATGAAAATGACCATGGTGTAATAAAGTGGAAAACTTTCTATGAGGCCTAGGTAGTGCAGTATCTGTCTTGGTCCTGAAACCATCTTGGATTGATTTGGTTCTGAGTGTATTTAAGCAAGAAATTATGAGGAGCCTTATATTCCAGTTGTGATAGAAATGCCACAAAAAGGTTTACTGGGAAATTTTTGACAACTTTCTTTTCCCTAGATTTTTTTTTTTTTAATTTTGGTTAGAAATATCTTAGTTTATCAGCTTGAAGGAGCATGCAAGACCTTCCCTTATTGCTTGAAATCTGCCAAAGATGGAGTAAAATGTAAATTGTAACTGAAAGTTGGCTGATATATGAAAGAGAAATTACCTGAAGCTTAATAGAGCTTGGTTGAAACTAACAGAAAATTTAAATAGCTTGCTTTAGGCTGATTAAAACATAGATAACAGTGTGACAATACGAACATGCAAATACCTGCCCCGTGATCTATGTGACACATAGGCAGGAAATCACTGACATAAACATGAATGATGGTAGATCAGTTTTTCTGGACAAAAAAGATATAGGACAAAACTCCAAGGAGACCTGTCAAGACACTTGACTGATAGGTCAAGTG
>VYXD01012567.1:819456-883813 GCA_013397195.1 Hylia prasina | reverse complement strand
GGAGGGGAAGGGAAGGGCATCATCCCAGATAACCTCCCTAGTTGCTGGGAACATGACTTCCTTGGAGGCTGAGGGACAGTGGTGGTTCTGTGATCACAGGGCAGCTGGTGTGCAAATGTGCTAGCAGGGCTTGTGCTGGAACTGCACTTGTTCTCATGGCGTACACGTTAGGTGGGATACTATTTTTGTTGTTACAAGGTTATAATAAGTCATAATGAGATTATAGATAATGATTGGAACATTGTTTTATGTAATAAAGGATTTTCTAACTCAATAAATACTCCTTATGTTTGTCATCATCTGATTCAATCATCGGTTTGTGGAAATTGAACCTTCACTCCCTGCAACCATCAGGAGGCATGAACAGGTCCAGGATGCAATTCATGATCAAAGTTAGAGAGTGACTCAAGACAACAAAGAAGACAGTACAAAAATCCCTTAGACCAGGCAAGAGTTTGTTTCAGGGATATCTATCTGGAAGAAGATGTTCTCCTGGAAACACAATTAGCCCCTTTGTGGTCCTGCTTTAATATTTCATTTTTATATAATGTGAGACAACTCAAACCAGGACACTGTCTGCTTGGCTCCCAGACAACAAAGCTTGGAGATGAGATTTCATCTGGGAGATCAAATCCAAGTAATTCAGATAAGGTATTTAAACCTATATCTGTGGATCCTTAAAACCACCTGTCAAGGCCATTTAACCCTGTTAGTCCCCTCCAGGTCTGGGCACCAGCTATAGTAATTCTCTTGGTATATATTTTTACCAATAAAGTCTGAAAAGCCTTCTCCAGAACAAGAAAATGTCAAAAGCTGATCATTTTCACAAAATTTTGTTCTTGCTTTCCAGCCAGCCTTATCTGTGAGGCTGCCAACTGACCAGCTTAACACAGCTTCTCAGCTGATTTGGGCCTTCCAGCTGGTATGAACAGCCCTCCAAAGAACAAGGGTGTTCAATCTTACCAGCAACTTCTGGCCAAAATGGCAACCTTATACTTTTCTCCTGCAGTTCCTCTCCAGCAGAACTGTCAAAATGCTTCTTGGAAGTGCTGTTTCATCTTCTGGAAGTTTTCACTGTGATAATTCTCCTTTGTGAGATGTATTTCCACTTCCATTTCCCTGTCTTAGGCAATTACAGACACCAGGTTTGACAAATGCCTTGGCTGTTCATCAAGGTACTTCCTGTAATTGTTTTGCGTGTTGGTTGTGGAGTTTAGATTTTCTGTGCCCCTACTCCAGCAGAAGGCTATAGGGGGCTTCAGGACTGTGATATAGGCAAGCAGCACACACTTTACTTGAGCTATATTCACATTGAAGCAAAGTGGTCATAAACTCAATTTCTAATATTACTCTGTGTAAAACTTGTGGATGGTGCTTTTTAATGTAATTAGGTGTTACATTGTCAATATGGGAATGAAGACAAGGTCAAAATTTCTTCCCTTCTATTTTTAAATTGGGTTAAGTGTAGTCCAGCTGGGGAAAGTGTGAATAAGTACACTCAAGCTGCCAAAATTACAAGGGAAAAAAATTCTAAGATTTAGGTTCTCATCTATCTCACATGCTGGCAGAAATAAATGTCCTAGAAGGTGTCAGGCAAGTATATTTCCTGTTGAGTCTGGAATATTTTTACTGCACTAAACACTTGGAATCTGGCCCTGAAACAATCCCCATTGTACATATATGACAAATAAAATCCAAATAAACTGTCTTTACTTTAAAATTAGACACTGCTCCAGGGGTTCTGCAGCTGCTTGGGAAATTTTACATTATGGATATTTTGCATCTAGATTTGGGCCAGAAAAGCCCCAATCCATGGAGTGAATGAGAAATTCCACAAAGGTTGAAGACATGTCACTCATGACTCCCTTTCTGATTTTCACCACTTAATGCTAAAGTCACCAAGGAGGTGGAGGAAGAAGTGATCAGGTCTTCTGTTAGGGAAGGGGAAAAATTTGGGACAAATTGATCAAATAGGGAAGAAAACCCATCAACCAACAAATCAGGCGACAGCTTGCCTGTCTTAGTGGGGGTGAAAACTCTGAAACAACATTGAGGCACAAAGCTGACATTTTCTTAGGCCACTTTATTCTAGTTTTCCTGTGGTACCCTCAGACTCATTGCTGCAGGCTCCTTCCCTGGATAATGGATATAATTCTTATCTGTGATCCAAAGGGTTTATGAAGATTAACACAGTAAATTTTCAAGCCTATAGTGGATGAGGAACTGATGCTGTGTTGCACATCAAGCCACCAGTGACCAGACTAATAGGCCTCTGAGCATGCATGGGGTGAACTGGTTGTTTCCAAAACCTGCAGTCTCACAGGCCATGATGTGTTCCTGATGCCTGGGTGGATGATACATAAAACAGTCTTAGAATATTCCCACTCTGATTTCAGATCTGTGTATTCAGAAATAGTTTTCCAGAAAAATATATACATGGTGGACACTTAGCTTCCTTTTTTATTTTTTCTTTCCAGAATTTAGAGGTAATTGTGTCTTTTTCTCAGTAACTTTCTCTCAACACAGGGAAATAGTAATCCGTGGTATTTTTGCTGACAGACTTGGCAGCTTTCTCACGTTTACATGGGCTGTAGGAAATCCTTTCAACTTGAAGATTCGTTCCTTATTAAATAACAATTAAAACTTTCTCTGAATATGGATAGTTTGAGAACCCAGTCAGCTGCTGTAATGTGATGCTATGACCAACCACCCTGTCCTGCTGAAAGGCTTCGTCTTCACAAAGTAGGAGATATTTGGCTGGGGTAGAACACAGGACTGATCATATGCATACTTCCCTCTTATCATAGGATATCATAGGAGAATCTTTTATTGTACCTCTGAATCATCCCTACAAGGTTCCTTGGTTTTGTTGTGACTGAAAGTCTGAAGCAACCCCATAAATGGCAAAGGGCGCAGGATCTCTGCCGCTTTATGTCTTGCAGAAAATCATCCTCTACCCTGAAAGGTGCATAAAGAATTGTCCCAGAGCAGGGCTGTAGCATCTAGCACTCATTTCTTTCAGATATAATTCACTGTGCAAAATGCAATGCAGGGGAGAAGCCTTCCCAGAGGAGCTGTTCAGGTATAAAAAAACTGGTCCAAGAGAAAACTGGCTCTAGCCATACAGATTTAAATTAGAATGAAAGGGTTATGAATACTAAATGACTTTTCAAATGAATGGTTCAGAAAATCTCACCTTCCATAAGGTTTATTCATCCTTTATCCTTAGGGAATAGATTTTATTATTTCTGATAATAATCCCTCTGTTAAGGGAGATGGCGAGGTAGACAGGGGAAAGGGAATTTAAAAAGGGAAGAAGGAGATAATTGTTTTTTTGTTCTCTTGCCTGAAGAAAACTTTTTCATTTTGTTTTTCTACTACAGACAATGAAAAGGCTGGAGAAATCAGAAGCTGGTTTTAGTGTTGTTTTTTTTTTCTTCTACACCAAACCTTAGACTATAATTGGAGAAGAACTAAATTAGCAGTTTTTCATTAATAAGATCTATGGTTGCATTTAATAGTTTGACTAAATTGTGTTTCACGAAAGGAATGCTAAATTTACTGACAGGAAAACAACACAACTTTGTTCTCAGAGACTTTCTTCTTCAGAGGTCATTGATCTTTTTGACTGTATTTCCTTTGTGCTGTGTCTTCAGAGACAGATAACATGGGGGGCAGGGGCAGGAGCCAACACTCTTGTCAACTTTGCAAAATTTTGTTACAATATTTATGTTACTGAAGGTGACTTCTTGCTTCTTTAACTCAGATATTTAATTCCATGAAAAACCCGTCAGACAGTTATGGATCTTAGTAGCAACCACAGGAAACTTTTGCTCTTTTTTCTTTGTAAATCAATGCAAAGAGAAGAAAAAGAGACCTAGATTTGGATATTAACCATTCTTAAAAGTCTAATCACTCCATTTTTGCTGCTGCTTGAGAGAAACACTTTCCTGAAAACAAAAGCCAGACAACTGATTAACAGAAAAGTAGGCCTAGGTCATTGATAAAGCCACAGAGCTGAAGTAATATATGTTATCCTAAACTTCTCTTACCTTGCATCTTCCTGGAGGCTGGCAGATGTGCACATTTTGCAATGCCTCAGACCCAGGCATCACATTTCTGTGTCCTGGATTGCTCCTTCCACACTTTAAAGTGGGTAAGTTCTTGTCCATGAAATGTATCAATTTTTGTTTTGTGGATCAGATAGAAGGATCAGGCCTGTTCTCCAGGAATAGAAGTTTTTCTCACCTGTTTTGGGCCAACTTATCTCTCCTCTTAGTCTTCCATAGAGTGCCTAATATATTTGGAGGACACTCCTCAGACAGTGACTAAATTGCCATGGTGCTGTATTTATCTGGTAGACATTTGGGAATCTTTAGAAATTACCAGTCCCCTCCTTGCAGATTACCACTATTGCTTTCAGTTTGATTGGTTGTTTTTCCTTTTTTAACAACAGACTTCCTTGCTCATGTACAATATTTTTAATATTAGTTATTTGCCTTCTCTTTCCCTTCAGATAGTGGAGAGTTGGCTTTTGATGTTCAGGATTGTTTGAATACTGAATAGGTTTTGCACACATAATTAAATTCTTTCTCTGTGATTCACTTTTTATTTCAAATTTTATTTTCAAAATGGTAGTAGTAGTTAATGTTTTTATTTTTGGTTTTGAGGTTTTTTTGTTTGTTTTTTTGGGGGGGTTTTTTTGTTGTTGTTGTTGTTTTGTTTTGTTTTGTTTTGTTTTTTTGCCAGGATATATCAAACAGCCCATTTATTCTAAATTATATTGATCTTATCCACAAAAACTTCCTCTTCTGTAAGCCCTTTCTTTTCTTCACCACAGACTGGAATTACACTGGTGACATTACAGAGACCTGTAAAATACCCTGAAGAACATGTTGACTGCTTCATTCTGCTAATTCAACAGCCCCAACTCTCTAGTCAAGTCTGCACAATAAGCAGCAACATTTTTGACACAGGGAGAAGTGAAAATGCAGAATACAGTGCATGGCATCACCTCATTCACCCTGTGTTTGCCTTCCCACCCAGGAATGGCAGATGACACAGTATGTGACCTTAATTCTGCTAGTCATGGAGAGACTCCTTCTTCCCATTTTGGGCTTGACGAAGGAACTGAGGGTGGACTAATCTTTCTTTCACCAATCATTGCAGCCATCTCTTGTCATTACTCAGTAAATCCTCTTCACTCTCAAAAACTAAACATAGGTTCAGTTCTTCATGCAACCATTCAATATATCAAAGAGTTCTGAAAGGTAATGCACATTTCCAACAGAAACATCTACAAGGTAATCATCTGCATCTGAACAAGCAATCAGAGCTCCCATGTAGCCAGAGAGGAGCAGGCTAGAGGTGATTCATCTCCTGAAGTGGAGAGCAAAAATAGACCAGATGATTCAGATTCCCCATGTACTTATTTCTCCTTATTGACTCTGCTTGGAGCTAGTTCAGACAGAGGTGTACATACATAGCAATGTATAAAGGTGGGTGACAGTGGTCTCCCCAAAAGGATTTTAAATAGGGGTGGACTTGGCTCTTATCACTGGCACATTAGCTATATTTTAGATTTGGGAGTAGAATGTCATCATTTGGGTCATCTAGCTTTCTTGTAAATCTAATGTATTTGCTAGTTATGAAAAGGAAGTTTAGATCTTCCTCTCTAGTTCAACATAAGCAGCAACAATTCAAGTTTCCTTTTATTCAGAGATTGCACCCTGTGGGACAGAACTTCATGTTTCTGACTAAATGCAGGGGATTGAAACATCTGTGTAGACAAAATTTACACAATTAGTTCGTGTCTCCTCTTTGGCTGAATGTTCTTTTGTAACAGAGATGTTGCAGTTGGATATTTCATTTGCACACTTAAGGTTCTCTCGTCATACATGTACTTGTGCTCACACTTGTACCCCTGCTTCTTCAAATCTACACCAGTCAAATTCCAAGACTTCTGTTTTGGCTAGCTAGTTTCTCCAGTCAGTCCTTTTTTGGTATTGTATCTATCATAATTTTCATTATTTCATGTTACAAATGTAAAGAACATAATCAGCTGTGTAACTTCTCAATTTTAAGGATTCACCTCACCTGGCAACCAGGTAACTGGATTGTGTTTCCTCTACCAGCCAGTTTAGGGGCTCTTCTGGACATATCTTCTAAAAGCATATGGAGTAGCAAAGCAGAGATCAGGATCTGTTACCTGTCCTTTTGTAGTTCATTCTCATTTCCTAAAACACCTGCCCTTTGTGAAGGACACAGTCCAGCTTCTCTTCCAGCTAGAAGCTGTGTTTGGTGAGATGGCTGCTGATTCGGGCCCTCCTGGAGCGCTTTGAAGTGCAAATGCTCTGATAAGACACCTTTCTCATGAAGACTTCGGTAGGAAAATCATAAGGATCCCTCCAAGGGCAGCTCCACAATAAGACCATTAAATCTAAAGTATTACTACTAGGTCATGGGGAATAGGGTCAGAGATGCAAGGCTCTTGTACAGCACGATGAATGTGAATGAGAGCTGAGACGCTGCAGACAGTGGTCATAAAAGCACATTATCAGAACTAGTTTGTTACACAAACTAGCTTGACACATCTCAAGGGTCAGCGTGGATGTTTCAAGCATGAAAACTTGCTGAATGGACACTACACTGGTGAAATAGTACAAGGCTGAAAAAGATGCTTAATGATGGTTGAATAGAATGTGCTCTCTTTTTATGTGGTTGGAGGTCTCAGTGTGGAAGATCTACAGAGACATACTCACATCAGAGCCACACAAGGGAAAAAAAATACAAAGGAAAGAAATAAAGCAAGCCCTCCTGCTATCATTATAAGCCATAAAATGCACTGGCAACATTTTCTCTGCAAGCCAAGGTCTTTCTTCCAAGCTGTGTGGAGGCAGATGAGGAGATGGAAGGGGGTAGAGAAGCAGATCATGTTCTTGTTAGCTTAATGATTTATGTCTAAGTTTGTTTGCCTTTGGTGTGATTAATTGCTTCCGATTATCTGTTTCCATATAGTCAGTTCTGTACAGAAAAGATGCATCCTTGTGGGTGGGATCTCTTATGTTTGGATGAATCAACCCTGAAAATGCCTGAGTGATCTTGTGTCTGACAGATGAGACAGATTATTAGAGACTAAATCTGGGAAGGGAGAGAGACAGGAAGCCAGCCATATTTGAATTTTTTTTCAGAATATTCTAATTTTGTGTGTGGTTCTAATGCGTGTATACCCTTTCCTGCTCCCCATTCCTTATTTTATTTATTGCACATGCCAAAAGCACAGCTGCCTTGTATCCAGTTTACAAACATGGGAAAGGAAAAGGGTGGCTGAATGACTGGAGTAAACTGGAGCCTGCTCTTGAACCAGGGTACACACAAGCTGTGCTATCACCCTCCTTGCAAGGGACAGCCTGTTATTGCTGAGCTCTGGGGCCTAGGAAACAACAAGTCAAAACGTGGGAAGTCAAGTGAGTGACTTGCCATCCTTCTGTAGTGGTGTGCAGAGCATTTCATGGAATCACAGAACCGTGGAATCACTGAGGTTGGAAAAACCTCCAAGATTATCAAATCCAACCTTTGACAAACACCACATCAGCTAAACCACAGCACCAAGTGTCACATCCAGTTGTTTCTTGAGCACTTTCTATTTGCACAGCAAGGCCAGACCAGTGTCTTGCTTGGGTTTGTTCTTCAGTGAATAGGAAAGAATTGTTGATGAAATTCCAAAGTGGGGTTTGTTTCAGAAATTTGAGACCTTATAGACACAAAGAGGTGAGTTTGAAAAATGCCTGCGTTGTTTCTCATGCCCTACTGAAGGAGGGGGAAAGGACTGATGTAGCTTTGCTGATTTCTGGCTTTTACATCTGCTTTGAGTAAGTCCTGAGATGTGATAAGGATTAAGCACTGTTACAGTCACATTGTCTTCCTTCTTCTGGAATTTTCTCAGTATGTGACTGTTGCTTCTGCCTTTTGTAGTGACCTACATATGTCTTTGCTTTTACCCTTCTACTAGGAATGGAACAGCACTTCCCTGGATGCCTTGTCTCCCTCGCCCATCCAACCTTCCCTCAAGGTGCTGTTCATTCACTTGTATTTTATCAGATACTATTAACCACAAAAATTCACCATGAACTGGGGATTTTTCACTTCCTTTATATCAGGGAGGTGCATCTGTAATGTAACAGGATTGTATGTCAGGTCTGATAAGGAGACCCGAATTTTTCTGTTTCAATTCCAAATGCATTATAGGCCAAATTCTAACTCTGATAGAAAGATGCTTGAATGTAACTCAGGGTAAAATTTAGCCTGTAGTATAACCTTCCTGTCAGAGACAACAATTTACCACCTAGTTTGTGGATAGCATGAAATTAAGCAGAACCACTATCCTAAACTGTAATAAAATCTATTGACATCCAAACTATGTATTATGCATATGTAGTCTATTATCCTGAGGCAAAAATGCACAGAGGTTTGACAGCAACCTAATGAAGGAATGCAAAAGAAATAGGATTTAAATAAAAATCTGCAAAAGGACAGAAAATGTACCTGATAGCCAAAGGGCTGCTTCTCTTTAAGATCTGTTTCAAGCAAGTGCAATTCTGGGAGCAGAATAGGAGTTATGGGATGGGGATGAGGAAATTTAAGGGGAAATGAATGAGGGTGATTCAGAAGGATGAAGATTTTTGTTAGGAAATGGGTACCAAGGCTGCAGGAGATGATGCTGCAGAAGCAGTCAGAACACAAAATGAGTCCATGTGATAGGGTGGGGAGAAGGGAGGAACTGCTGACCTTCCACACTGGGGATAGAAGTGCAGGGATGAAGGGAGTCAATGCTCCTGGTGAGTGGGGCAGGACATCGGTTTAAGTGAATCCTGTTTGGTAATTTTACCAGTTGTGACCACAAGGGACCACTGCAGCAATTCCTCCTTTGCCAGCCAGCTGGCTGTATGGACTGGGCGGACACTGAGTTGAGACAAAAGCTACATTAAAGAGCAGAAACAATTCCTGACTAGGCAATGAGAGATTGACCATCTCCCACTGGAACGAGGGCAGAAACAAACATCCACATCCTGTGGATCTCTTGGAAGATGTTGCAAGTCCTCTCTAGTCTGCAGCCTGGCATCTTATTTTTTCATTTTCCTCTTTGAACTCTTAGCAATAGAGGAAAGGAAAAAGTATTGAGATCCCATCTTGAAGAAAAAAGACTATCCATCTAGTCTCAAGGAATGTGGGTTTTCCTCCTTTTTCTTTAAAGAAAACCAGCTCTCACTACGCATTTTTAGCCATCTAACTTACTTATTTAAAAGTTAGCAACCATCAAAATTACCATCCTTAATCTAAAATGTGTCAACATGCTGAAACCTACTGGGATTTGCAATTTATTTTTAATGTGTAAATTGTCTTCGAGAATTAAGGGTACTATGATGTTCATAAAAAGCATGTTTTTACTATCACTGGAGAAATAGAGCTAAATAATAAATTAAAGCCTTTCTACAAAAACATTAATTTTTTGCATACATTTGTTTGTAAAGCTCCCTTATTTGTAAGCAGTGACAAAAGATATTCTGCACACTTTCTTTTTTGATAGTGAGATGCGAAAAACATAATAGGAAAGTAAAATTAAATTATATTTCATTACTGATGACAACCTGAATAAAACATGGAAAGAGCATTACCAGGCTTCTAGAACTTCTGGCACCTTGACAACAAACAGAACAAATCTATATCCACTTAAAAGCTCCCACACATAAAAGAACCCCAAAATAATAATCTCTCTTTCTGTAGCTGCAAACTAGATGGACTGGCAGTGAACAAAAGGAAAGCATTTCCTCTTGAATTTTTCATAAGAGCTCTGTTTCAAAAGAAGCATATCACATAGCCTTCCTTACTTCATTTCATACCAGGGCACACCCCAATGCTGCACTTAAAATGCTTAGAAACCTCTCTGGGGCAAAGAGTCCCTGGGCATCCAATTTCAATTACATGCAGTCTTCATCATGACTAATCTAGATCAGGAGTAAACAACATACAAAGACAGGGCATTCTTACTGATGAGTCTTTTTTTGTTCTGAAAGCAACACAGGATGCAATGCAGCATAGAGACAAAAGTTGGATAGCCCTCCAGGCAGCTCAAAACTTTGATGTGGCCTTCAGTGTGCTCCCAGCAAAGCTTTCCACCTTTTTAGACACAGTTTTAGGGGATGGATTCAGGATCCTTCCAGTCTGCTCAGTACTGATGCTACAAATTGAGAGTGCTGTCCCCAGTGCTGAGCTGCCCAGGACAAGAGAGTTTTGTATGTCCTGAAGCAAGTCCAGTGCAGGGTTACAAAGATATTTAAGGGACCAGAGCATCTAACATATAAGAAGAGGTTGTAAGAGAAGGGATGGCTCAGAGGGAACCAGAGAAGAGAAGACTCAGAGGGAATCTTATCCAAGTGTGCAAGTACCTGACTGGGGAGTGTGGGGGGTGTAATGCAGAGGGAGCCAGGCTCTTCTCAGTTATACTCACTGAAAGGACAAGAGCCAATAGGCACAAGTTGACACACAAGAAAAAACATTTTTAGTGTAAGGATGACTAAGAACTGAAACATTATGCTCAGAGATGTGGAGTCAGTCCTTGGATATATTCAAAACCCAACTGGGCATAGCCCTGAACACCCTGGCTTAGCTAGCCCTGATTTGAGCAGGGTGTGGGCTGGACAATCTCCAGAGGTCACTTCCAACCTCAGCAGCTGTGTAGCAAAGACTGTAGTAGCTGTTTTCCTGTAGAATGTGGCTCATCATCCAGAAAAACTGTTCTGGGAGTGCATCAGCTCTGAAAAATACACTTTACCCCAAGTACAGTACTGAGTACCCCAAGTACTGGACTCAGTACAGTGGTAGTGGTGAGAACTCTGCTGCTTTCTATAACTTCCAAAAGTACTTCAGAAGATTGTAAAATCCTATGAGCAGAGATCCTGCTTTGCTTTGTAGACTCTGCCCATTTTTCAGGGTCATCAAGGCACATATTGTGCTGCAGTAAATAATGTATAGCCAGTAGACAGCCACAGAACAAGCAAGAGTCATAGAGCAAATCTGGAACATTCAGTGTCCTTGCCAGAATCTCTTTTAGGACAGAAACAAAACAGCTCCAGCAGAGGTCAGTTAAGGAAAACTTTTATTTTGTTGAAAGATTTGCTCTGGCATAGATTGTAACTTTGAAAGAAAAATAACAAGCTTTATGTTGTGTTTAAAGAGGTTGAAATATAAGTATTCCTTAAAAAGAAATACACATATCCTCAAAATATTATCTACTATTTTTTCAAGTTGCTAAAAAAAGTTTAGTCGCTGTAAATGTGAACAGAAAAGATTATTATTCCATTTCAATATTCCTCATCTGGGTTTATAGAAAGTTTAGAGAGGTTTCAATTAAGTTTAAACAGTCCAAGAAGGTTGTTTCAAACAATGAAAGCTTTCTTCTTCCCTTTCATCCTTCTTTTGGCTTTCTTGGCTGCTCATGATATTTTAACTCTTCCCTGAAGTTCTCTGTGAGCCCCATTCCCCATGTTAAGGCCTCATAACATCCTATAGTCACTGCCCATGCTGTGATTTTGATCACATCAGAGGGCCCTCAATGAGACAACATGAAAATTTATATCTCTTAAAAACTGAGTATTCCTTTGAAGTATCTAAAATAGAGCACTGCCAAACTTACAGTCTAACAGAGGAACCTTTGAGTCTTTAAACAGAAAACTAAAAAATGAGGATGTGAGATCAGGAATACATCTAAATAGCAAGATGTATGACCCACACACAACTGTCTTCACTGATAACTTCTCTTTCCCTCTTTGAGTATTTATCTTTTGAAATATTAGTTTTGTTGTACTGGGTTTGTGTGACAAGGTTTTATGGGAGGGGCAGGGTGACTTCCGTGAGAAGCTGCGAGAAGTTTCCCCCATGTCCAACAGATCCAATGTCAACTGTCTTCAAGATGGATCTGCCACTGGCCAAGGGTGAGCCCATTGGGAATGATAGTAATGCCTCTGCGATAACATGTTCAAGAAGGAAAAAATGTTGTTGCACAGTTTGCAATTACAGCCAGGGAAGAGCAGAGTGAGAACATGGGAGAGGTACATCTCTGCAGACACCGAGGTCAGTGGAGAAGGTGGGGCAGGAGATGCTCAAAGCACTGCAGCAGAAATTCCCCTGTAGCCCCTGGTACAGCCCATGGTGAGGCAGCTGTGCCCCTGCAGCTCATGGGGGTCTGTGGGGATGCAGACAACCACCTGTAGCCCATGGAGGACCCTACAATGGAGCAGAGGGAGGCCTGAAGGATGCTGTGACCTCACGGGAGTCCTGTGCTGGAGCAGGGTCCTGACAGGGACCTGCAGCCCTGTGGAGATAAGAGCCCAGGCTGGAGCAGCCTGTCCTTAAACAGGCCTGTCCTTAGCCTGACCCAATGGAAGAGTGGCCCATGCTGCAGCAGTCTGGGGAGGACTGTTGCCCATGAAATGGACTCATTTTGGAGTATTTCTTGGAATACTGTCTTCTGCGGGAAGGACCCCACATGCAGCAGGGGAATGACTCCTCCCCCTGAGTAGGGTCTGGAACCAGGTGTGGTGAACCGACCATAATCCTCATTCCCTGTCTCCCTGCATGCTGGGGAAAGAGGTAGGGCTGAGAATGAGTGAGGGGTCGGGAGAAGGTGTTTTTTCTCTGATTTTGTTAGTAAAAATTTCAATAATACCCTCAAGTTGAGACTGTTTTTCCAGTGATTGTTTTTGGAGAGTGTCACCCAGAATTTTCTTAGCCTTCTGATGTTTCATATTGGAGTCAGAGTTTCTCACTTTCCCATGCCTTTTAACACAAACAAAGAATTGTTTTTTGTAAATATGGCCAGTGTTTGCATTCCTTCAAATGGGAGGAGAATGTGATTGATAGCCTGCTTGACCAATGTGGTTGAGAGGTGGGAATTTCACCTTCCAATCCATTGTCACCTTGATAAAAGTATCTATTTGGAAATTAATAAACAAAGGCCTTTTTTTTCGGCTCAGCGCTGCATCTCAAAAGATTCCAGGTCTCTGTGTGATCATTTCGTGTCCGACTGCATCAGGAGAGTGGTTTATCCTGGTCATCTCAACCCTTGATCCCTTCATTTTATTTTCTCTCCCCTGTCCAGCTGTGGAAGGGAGTGATAGAGAGGCTTTGGTGGGTGCCTGGTGTCCAGACAGGGTCAACCTGCTGCAGGGGAGTGTCTCCTGTGAGAGGGACACCACACTGGAGCAGAAGAGTGGGAGGAGTCCTGTTTCCAAGGAGGAAGGAGGAAGTAAGGCAACATACAATGAACTCACTGCTACCTCATTCCCAGTCCTCCAGAACCTCTGATGGGGAGAAGGTAGAGAATTTGAGAGTGGAGTTGAGCCTGGGAAGTGAGGGGTAGAGGAAAAGTGTTTTAAGATTAGGGTTGTATTTCTTGTTATCCTGCTCTGATTTATTTGGTAATAAATGAAGCTAATTTCCCCAAGTGAAGTCCATCGCTGGTGAGTGATCTCCTCCTGTCCTTATCTCACCCCATGAGCCTTTCTTTATGTTGTCTCTCACCTGTCCAGCTGGGGAGAGGAGTGACAGAGTAACTTTGCTGCCATCTGGTCTCCAGCCAGGGTCAACCAACCACATTTGTTATGAGTCTACAATGGTCCTTTAAGGAAAGGCCTTTTGTGTGCAGAACTTAGCACAGTAGTAGCCTGACAAAGCAGCAAATAAGATGCGAACATCAGAGAAAATATGAAAATGGATCTTAATTACCTGAGTTAAGAGACTTGGGAAACAAGGGTTGGATTTGATACTGGTGGAGCCATGCCTCAAGTACTGAGTCCAGTTCTGTGCCACTCAGAACAATAAGGACATTGAGGGGCTGGAGTGTGTCCAGGGAAGGGCAACAGGGATGGGGAAGGGTCTGGAGCACAAGGCTGATGAGGAGCAGCTGAAGGAGCTGGGGGGGTTCAGTCTGGAAAAAAGGAGGCTCAGGAAGAACCTTATCCCCCTCTACAACTCCCTGAAAAGAGGTAATAGACAGGTAGGGGTCTCTTCTCCCAAGGAACAAGTGACGGGACAAGAGGAATTGGCCAAAAATCTGAATATTAGAAAAAATTTCTTCACCAAAAGGGTTGTCAAGCAAAGCATTGGAACAAGCTTCTTAGGGGGGTGGTGGAGTCATCATTGCTGGAGGTGTTTAAAAGATGTAAATGTAGTGCTGAGGGACATGGTTTAGTGGTAAACATGGGGTTGCTCAGTTGGGTTGAAGTGTTGAGTTAGTGTTCAGATTTGATGATCCTAGGGGTTTTTTTCATCATAATGATTCTATAATTCTATCAAAATAGAACGAAACAGGATGTCTAAATTCACAAAATCAATAACTATCAATACTACATGAGAGAAGAACAACTTAGAAATTTTAAGATAACAAAAATTGTGCAGTTGCTTGCAAAGAGATATGACAGAAAAATAAGCCAGTGTTATCATAAACATCATTCTCCATACCTTGCATTTAAGTGTGAAAAAAAATACCATCAAAAGATTTGTCCAAAAGCATATGTTAAAATCCTTAAGTAATAAATGGACAGTAAGAATGATGAATAAAACTAAAAATTCATATCTTGGTATGCAATACAGAAAGGAATAAGCAACGAGAGGATGAGAATGATTTAGAATATCACTTAAGAGTATAAGTAATAGGATGAAAGTAAGCTCAAGGTAGCATAAAATGACAGTAATTCAAACAAATAGTGATGATTTGATATTTCGAAGAACCATTTTCCCAGAGGAATGGTGAAACCATGTGAAAATTTGCAGAACATAAATAAATGTACTACAGGGAACTCCTGTACTGTTGGAGAGATAAATGCATTTATTTGTCCATGTCATCTATTGCAGTGCTTTGGCTGAAGAAACAAGAGGCAAGTCTTTCTTTCCTCATGTGGCAAAAACCGGTGCTGCTGTAAACAGGACTGGACTGCCACTGGCAGATTAGCACTTGAGACATGTAGCCCAAAAGGAGGATAGAAATGATGGATCTAGGAAGTGATTGATTTTTGAACCAATGTCTGATGGAAAACCTGCTAGGAATAATATAAGCAGATATGTGGTCATGACCAATGACAGGAGAAGGATCAGTAAATAATAAATTGAGCTCCCAGGATCAAGCAATAAAGGTGTTAAACAGCCTGGCAGGCTTTCCCAGGGCAATACATCACAATGAGAGTTTAGGCAGCCTTTTGGAGGTTGACAATTTTGTATTTTGCTTCCTTTTTGTTTTACCAGAAAATGTAATGTACAAGTCCATGATATTTATTCCAGAGAAATCTTTGTGTACATTTCAAAACATAAATTGAACATTTTCTCTCACAAAACAAAAGCCTAAAGAACTGAAGGGCAGAGTGGCTGTTGAGTACTCATTCCCATATCACCAGTTCTAATTTGATCACATTTACAAGGTCATAATCAGAAGGAATATTTAACGTTGCCCACAGAGCCCCACAGCTCTGATGCTCCCCTTCCACCATCCATTATCTCCACACAGTTCTCTTTCGTGGCTATTGAGAGACTGTCAGTGATTTCATCCATTTTGGGTTAAAATTCGTATGAAGAAATAGATTTTGTATGGAGACAGCCAGCTCTGATTTTTGGTGTTTGATTGCACTGTGGTCTGGCC
Organism: Hylia prasina; assembly: GCA_013397195.1. Lineage (NCBI taxonomy): Eukaryota > Metazoa > Chordata > Aves > Passeriformes > Sylviidae > Hylia > Hylia prasina. Next base: position 868,125 of record VYXD01012567.1, on the reverse strand, counting down.
CCTTTTCAGGAATGCTCCTGTTCCCCAGATTTGTGTTTTGTGGATTTCTTAATGAAATTCCATTTTCTGCCGGTGTTGGCTTCTAGAGAAGAACTAGTAACAGTGGTTATTGCTTTGATTTACTGAAGCAGTGGAAGAGATTTTGTCTTCAAAGAGATTTCTGGTTGATGAAAGCCTGTGTGCTGTTCTTCCTTTGGGATTTCTCCTCTAGGTGGATGCAGAAGTTAAGAGCCACTGGCACAGGGTAAAGAACAGTAACTCACAGGACAGGTGAGTCAGATTTCATCTGGCCTTTCACAGCTGCTTGAATTTCAGTACATCCAATGACCTCCAGTTCTAATGAAACAGAGGAGTTTGAGCCCCACTATGTCCAGAAGTTCCTTTCAGTGCTAATTTGGGTGCATCTAAGCTTCTTCATAGGTCAGCACACACTTGATGGATGAGGCAGAGTTGATGAAAATCAATATCTTGCTCCCATTGTACAGCTGTTAACTGGAGGATTAAGATCATCGCTATCCTCCTCCCTGCTTCTTTGCTGAGTCTGACCCATACCTAATCTCAGCCTCTGTCATCACGTGATGCTAAGTCTTTGGATCTTTGTGAGACAAGCAGAGACTTAAATTAGAGTATAGGTACTCATAGACATAAAAGCCCAATGCAACATAACTGAAAGTTGGGGCTTAATTTTCTTAGGGGACTGACAATCCCAGTGTCAGTAAAACAGGAGGAACTATTTTAACTAACCCTGTATAGGCAAGTCAGGAAATTATTTGATAGCACTCACACCATGAAGATGGCCCATCTTACCCAGTCCACTGCCTATATTAAATAGTACAGGGCTTATGGAAGGTCATTCTTGCCGTTCAGACACTCCATTCTTTGAAATCTTTTGAGGTCATCTTCGAAAAATATCCATCAGTAATAGATTAGACAGAACTGCTACTTCCACAAAGCAGAGGAAATAAATAGGTATGTTCTGGAGGCTTTTCTTCTGTCTTGTTTTTTATTATGAACCAAACAAACCATACCTGAAAATCAGATAATTCTGCTGCTCTAAAGAAAGGCAAACCAGCAGGACATCCAGGAGAGAGCATTCATGCAATTTAGGGACTGGAAGCCAGTATTTTAAGGAGTGAGAGTAAACAAGAGCATTAGGGGATCGGAAAACAAAGCTACACACATATCAGCAGCACATACAGCTATCACAGTGGTGATATAAACACTGATGTCTGGGGCTATAATAAGTTTTTCAACTTTTCCCATTAAGTGTTTTCTTAAGTGTCATTTAAGACCCTTCAAAACTAAATTACTACCAAGTTAATGGTGGTTGTCCATGGTCAGTGTTAAAGCTGGGGTCAGTTATCAATAACAAGGTGAGATAAAGGCGATCAAATATTACTCCTCTTTAGGGTTTGTTAGGGACCAAAGACAAATATGTTGATCCCAATTTATTTCCAAAGTGAAAGTGGAAACAACACAAATAGCATTAAAAATCCCTTTGCTACCAGGCAAAGTACAAAGACCAAAGATGAATTTTAGCTATTTTCCATCTTTTCCTGGTCAAGGTGAACACTTATTGACAGGTATTTCTGAAAAAGCTTCTCTTACTTCTGCTTACTACACTTGATTTTATAAGAAGGAACTTCAACCTTAAGGGCTGTCAGTTTGGCACCTATAATGAGCATAATATTCATTTCAAAAGGAAAAATACCAGAAAAAGCTACATGACAGGCTAAACTGCATCTCTACAAGCAGAACTGCTGATCTCCCAAGATAGTGTTTCCAGCCCACACACCCCTCACACTACCAGGTGCTGTTGCTTCTTTATTTTCCCCCCAGTCTTCCTCATTACATTTCCTTGGCAGAAATTCCACTGTGGATGCTAGCAATAGACTTGCCTTGATGCTGCTCATCACAATCCCCAGTGACAGCTTATTATCTCATTATCAACATTAATAATAACCATGTGTTTCTCTGAATTTGAAATGTGAGAAACAAATATATAGATATGTGTGTATGTGTGTGTGTATATATATATATATATACGTACCTATGACTTCACACTGCATTTATGTGAATGTGTAATGGCTGGTATAAATGCAGACTCAAAGCACTATGAGGGAAGGACACAATTGACATGCAGATCCTGGCGTGGTTGAGAGCTGTGACAGAGAGTTCTTGTGTGCCTGTGGGTAAGTTGTTTGACTCTATGCACACCCTTTCCCTCTTGCACCTTTCAGGAATTACTTAAGTTTGGTGGGCTACATTCTGCAAGGTTTTAATGCGTGGTCTTAGTTTTTATATGAATAACTACAAACTGATAAATAAAGGAATAAGCAATATGATATTTGTGTTTCTGAAGACATGTATTTAAGAACATCTAAAGGCTTATTTTTCCCTTTCACGCTGTCTAATAATAAATGTAACTTCCCAAGGAAAATCTACTTTTATTTTTATCCCAACTTGTTTTATTTCTTAATTTAAAAGTTCCTGGTTTTGAATGAATGAAAGTATTTTAGTATAGCTTCAAGTATCAAAAGCTGACACACTATCAAAGCCAATTTCATAGATGAAATAAAAAAAGAACATTCTTATCATAAAATAAAAACTGGGCATACTAGTAGGTCTTAAAAAACCTAATTTCTCGTTTTAATTTCTGAGAATATTTTTGTTGCTATTTCAATTTCAAGTAGCCAGAGCTGTAAAGCTTTTAGAACTGCCTATAAAAAAAAAAAATAGTGGTCAAAAGGAGCACTCCTTTAATGGATATTGAGAACTACAGCTCATTTGGCCTTAGTGGGATAGAAGACATGCTGGTGGAAAGAAATGCATATTCGTAGTAGGGAATGGTGGAAGTGCTCAAACACTGCTACTGAGGAAATCTTCATCCTTGCCAGAGATATACTCCAGCTAAAGGATGAGAGACAGTGTTAACAAAACCACACCTACGTGGGAGAGTAGCCAGCAATGTCCTTACACCTCAGGCTAAATTTCACAAGAAAGAACCAAATTAACAAAATCTGCAGCAGGTCAGAATATATGAAAATAGTTCTATTTGCTTTCTAATGGAGATTGATTGCAGATGCATTAATCTTAGCAACTGTATTCTGACCTCAGTCTATCCTGGCTGTCAAATTTTATGCAGAGAACATGAATGCAAAAGAAAAAAAAAAGAAAAAGAAGAAAAAAAAAAGTCTAAACTCATGGAGAATGTCTAGAAAACATTACAATTAAGATGAGAAAATGTCACTCTGACAGCTCTGTGTGTCTGTAAGCATTTCCCAAAACAACTTCTCATATAGAACAGCTCTTGCATAAAGTTAAAAAAATGAGACAATTGAGTGTACAGTGTAGAAAGGAGTCTAGTCTAGAAAGAAGTCTATGTATGCTTAAAATATTATGGATCATCAAAATGGAACAGCAGACATTCAAAACAGAGAATGCACACATGGAATGCCAGCACCAAGTGTTCTGTTCTCCTATGGGAAAATAAAAAGCAACCAGTGCTTCAAAGTAGAGCAGAAATACTTTTTAAGCGTGAATGCTGTGTGGTTTAGTCCTTCACTAAGATATAAACTGAGCAGCTCCTGTTTCATTTGAAAGATGACAAAAACAATAGAAGTTGTTCGATTTACTGAGTTAGAAAGTCAGGAAGGGAAAACTCTTTTCCTCAGCCCAGATCTCTTCTCTACCTCTCTGCCACCCTTTTGAATTCACTCTAATTTTGAAGCCAACATTGTTGTTTGAAACTGAATCTACATGAAAGTTAAACAAGCTCAAGTGAATCTCATGAAGAAAGGACTGGATATAAACAAAACATTACATTGAAGTTGCTGTTTGGTTTTTTTTCTGAAGAACATTCCCCCTCTAAACTGTAACTCAATTCTGAAACTGTTCTCAGAACAGAAGTGTCTTCAGAAATATGCCAGAATGAGGACTACACCACTTGCGAAAATTATGCAACATTGATATGGTCAAGCAGCTGTCATTAGGAAGGGGTCTAATGAAGACATATCTGAAAATATCCTCGCTCTAGGGAATTTGATTATTTTGGAAGAGGTCTTCAAGCAATGGGATTAGAGAAAAAGTAACAGATTCTTGGCTTGGACTTGCTCTCCAATGACATGTACAAGCCTCTATTTCCCTTTAAGTTCCTAAATATGAAAAAAACTTGAAATTATACTTCTTGCCTGACAGTTTGCATGGAAGTGTCCCCTTTACGGGATATTTAAAGCAGTTTTAGCTGTTAAAACTAACTTGGCATCCCAGGCATAGGTATATCCAGAGCAGCTACCCAAGGCAGATACTTGATGTCCTACAGAACAGAACCATTCTCCTCTGGCACATAACCAACTCCCACAATGTGTCACCTTCTCTCTTCTCTTGCTTTAGAGAACTGGAGAATTCCCAAAAATATTTCCTGCATATTTGTCTCCTTCTGCTCCTCTCTAAGATCTTTGGAAGACTGGTTTCAAACTGCCAGTGTCCTCCCACCAATGTCAAAATCATGTTCATTCATGTGATGATTTGTCTGTATCCTCACACCTGGAAAGCTTCAGAATGAAATTCAGACTGGCTGAAAGTTGTGTACTTTATTTAGTCTTCATTTCTTGCCTTAAACTTTCTTTAAATCAGACTTTTCAGTGCCTTGTTTAGACAGTAAGATCAGGACTTCAGATCTTAAATTTGCTGAAAAAGACTAAGTAGAAAAACTACTGCAGTATAAACTTGGTTAGATTGTCTACCACTCTATTATGAATATTAAATAACAGAGATAATAACTCTATTTTGCCAGTTTCTGTTCTGCTTCATTCAGCCCATGCAGTGTGTATTGAAATCTCCATCCATCCATGAAACCCTGGAATGTCTTGCTGGCTGGTATAACTATTAACAAATGAAAAAACATAAAAAATTGCAATTCTTGCTAAGGGACATTTTATAAAAAATAAAACTAATCTAAAATTTTTCACTTCCTTGCCCAATGATCACAATTTCTTGATCTCTGTCTCTGTCTATCCAGCTGTCTGTCTAAAGGTGCCTTCTTCTCTACTAGAAATAACAAGGTCCTGTACCTGGGTTGGGATAATCCCAAGCACAAACAAAGGCTGGGGAATGAAGGGATTAAGAGCTACCCTGAGGAGAAAGACTTGAGGGTGCTGATGGATAAGAAACTCAACACCTCCCAGCAAGGTGCCCTTACAGACCAGAAAGCAGACCTGAGCTGCATTAAAAGCAGTGTGGGCAGCAGGTGTGGAGGGGATTCTCTCCTTCTACTCTGCTCTGGAGACCCCACCTGGAGTGGTGCATCCTGCTGTGGGGTCCACAACAAAGGAAGAACATGGACCTGTTAGGATGAGTCCAGAGGAGGTCACAAAGATAATTAGAGGGCCGGAACACCTCTCCTGTGAAGACAGGATTGAGAGAGTTGGAGTTGTATGGCCTTGAGAAGAGAAGGCTCCAGTGTGACCTTAGAGCATCTTCCAGTACCCAGAGGGGTTAAGAGGGAGCTGGAGAAGGACTTTTCACAAGTGGTGACAGGACAAGGGGGAGTGGCTTCAAACTAGAAGAGTAGGTTTAGATTAGCTATTAGGAAGAAATTCTTTAATGTGGTGAGGCCCTGGAGTAGGTTGCCCAGAACAGCTGTGGTTGTCCCATCTCTGGAAGTGTTCAAGGCCAGGTTGGATGGGGCCCTGATCAACCTGGTCTAGTGGAAGGTGTCCCTTCCTGTGGCAGGGGTGTTGGAACATCTCTCCTTCCAACCTAAGCCATTCTATGATTCTGTTATTTCATTCATCTTAAAACCGTAATCTAAACTGTTAGAGAAAGTAATTTCTGTTTTTGACTGGCACCACATCCAGCTGTATTTTCTTAATTGTGGTTACAGAGTAAATGTACTCATCATATCTTCCTCTGCTGACCTGACTTTTCTTGGATCCCCATGGATCCATAAGTGCAGCTGTTATTCATCTGTACTCCACACAAACAGTTCTATGCAGTAGAACTCAGTCTTCAAGGAAAAATATAAATGATTTTGAAATTGCCTTGCTTTGGTCTGACAGTTCATTAGATGTCTTCTCTGTAGCCAAGAGACATTCAGCAGTAGCCTTACATAGGTCTGATGTTCTCTTTTAGCTACTGGAAGTTAATTTTAGATTTGGTGCAAGGCCCCATATTAACAGCTGTGGAGATGTGTCTTTATTCTCCTGACAGAGGACTGTTGAGTCAAGAGAGCAAATTTTCTTTCAATAATCTCTTCTGTAGTGAAAGCTTCTGGTTCTTGCTCCTACTTTCTGCTGCCCAGTCAATCCACACGTTGCCCTTCTGTGGCAGAACGAACACCAGATCTGACTTTTTTCCAGTTGAAATTTGATAATTTAAATCCAAGATTAATTTATGCCTTTTGCATGAAAAAACTCCATATTCATTAGAAAATAATAGCTTCTGATAATTGAGGACCTTAGTGTCCTAGCTCTACAATTTCTGAGACAGGAAGTTCTGGAAGAGACATAAGATCGTCTGATCTAGGCACCAATTCTAATTCACATATAGCATACCTAACATAAACTAACCTACTCACAAACCCCAGCTTAATTTTTTTCCTTCTTTTGAACTGATGGAAATGATTTATTATCATCTACCCTGGAACGCAGCTCTAGCAGGATTTTCACAGTTTCCAATCTCACCCATTCCAAGTGAGCAATTGATCCCTCTGAACTTGCTCTGTTTGGAAGTCTACTTCAGGCATTGATTTGTTTGTTGCCTTCATCAACATTATTTCAACACTGATTTTTTTTCTTCTAGATAATAAAGTACTTACAAGTTTTAAAGTCAATTATAGCCCTATGCATGGAACAGTTAATATCAACAAAAAGAACTCCAGATAATTTAAAGAGTAGCTCTGAACATAATTTACAATATAACTCCCATATTTAGATTGTCTGCATCTGGGGATGCTTAAATTTGAAACAGATGGTCAGGTGATTTGAAATTCACTCAAGGAAATCTCAAAATTGGATCACAGCAACATGAAGGAATATTTGTTAGATTGAAAGGGGAAAAAAGGATGGGGCTGTTGATTGGGCTGGAGAGTAAATGAGACCACAATAGATGTTTAGTTCTATAGACTGCAAAGAATAATTTTTGGGGTTATAAATATGATATTCACCATGATACATACTTAGTAAGAGACAGACACATTCTGACAGGCAAATGCTTAGTTTCAGACAGTTTAAAATCAGTGCCAATATAGAAACAGGAAATTTATCTTATAAATAAACATGACTAAATATATGAAGACTCCAGGAATCTGAAGTGACAGTTAAAGTGGCACCTTGTGGTTCATCATATTTGATCCCACTGTGTCAATGTCACCGTGGCAGCTGGTATTGAAAATTGCTAGTGGGGAAGAGCTCCTCTCCTAATCCTTGCCACCTTTCCTAACCAAGTTATTTATATTTATGGTGGATGGAATCTGGGACAGTGGTTTTGAAAGCAGAAAAAAGAAGTGATGTCTAGGTTCACTACACTCAGATCATGCCTTCAAGTAAAAAAAAAGTTAAAACATTTTAGCAGCAGGTAGGGCAGAAAACAATAGTATTTATCCCTCTATAGTAATGTCAGTTTTCTCCCAAGTTCTGAGCCATGATCACCTGTCCAGCCCTGTGCTGAATTCACCCTGTTTTGTGTTGCACAATTTAATTGTCCTGTGCAGTTGACCACTTTGTGTAATGGAGAATGTGCCTTCAATTCCTTCAGGTGGACTCAAATCTCACTTTAGCTAAATGACCTCCTCAGCTCTTCAGTTATTGGATGAGGAAAGAGGACAGCAATGCCTTTGCCTTCTCCCATTAGGTGTCTGAGTCTTCCCAGGAAATGTGTGGTTCTCCTAATATACCTCACCTGGATCCTGAGTGTTCCCATGATTGGCTACCCTGAAAGCCATGTGCTGCAATATTTGACATCAGAAGATTTGTCTCTCCTGCCCTCTTCACAGTCTTACACTTGGGGCTGATATTCAGCATTTGGCAGCTCTGTGATTTCGTACGAGGCCACCAGTGAGGCCCCAGAGTTCTGTGCAGTGTTACAGCTGGAGAAGGTGCTTGGCAGCTGTGGCACTACTGACAGGGAACTACCCACCAGTACTGATGAACCTGTTCAACTAACTGCTATAGATGAACCAGCATTGATTCCTCTGCTATTAAACTTTATTTTGCCCAAGGAGAGCCCCACATCTTCCCAGTTCAGCCTATGCATACTTTTCTCCATGCCCCAAAGTGAAACTCGTACGCAGAAATGTAAAAACAATTCAATGTTCATTATTAACTTATCAAAAGCTTAAGTTGTGCACATGATTTTCAGGAGACAAGGAATGCAAATGACCCAGGATACCATGGAACTTTTTTGAAACTTCCCATGAATCAGCAAAAGCCCCATAAAATGGAGCTAGGTTCAGAGGACGGTGCTTTCCCGACATATCTGGAGACCAGGACTTCTAAATTTATGAAATCTCCATCCCTTTGCAGAAGCATCAACACAGGGCATAAACCTGGGTCTGGGTGAAGGACATTTCTCTCCTTAAAGATGATACCTTTAACATTTGCAGCCTGACAGCCTTAGCACAAACAACCCTTTCTCGTTAATCCTGTGTTTATATTAAAATTTGGGGTGCAACTGTTGGAAATGTGTAAGTTAACTTTTCATCCTCTACAAAATTTATTCATTTCATTGTAATATATATGTGGTATTTCCACATCCATCAGTATTTGAAATCCAGTCTTTAAATTGTCCTATATATGCACATATATTTATAAGTTAATAAAAAGATGCCATTCCCACAATTTTCTCTACAATGAAATAGCCTGTGAGCAAATTACATTTTCTTTTTACTGTTTACTCAGCACAGTGAAAGAATATATTGACTGCTAAGTTTCTATGACTTTTTCCTAAGCATAAGAAAATGGACTCTCACTCTTATTAATTTCAAATATATTCCTTGTTGTTCCATAAATTCTCACTGCAGCTCTGACCTCTTTGTAGATTTACAGGTAGAAAGAATTAAGACAGCTATTTATTTATTGTCTTTTCCAAAACAGCTGTGTATCCACATGCTCTTCACTAGAGTTTTATGCACTGTGGGTGTTTCAATTATAAAACCATGTGGCTGGCATATAAAAAACAAAGCCACTTTGAGAGCTGAATTTCTTAATTAGATGACTGGAGCCATTATAATTGCCTGTGATCTAGATATTACTTCTATTAATCTTTTCCTTACTCTTCTTTAGTAACATGAGTTGTGCCACTAACTTAATTAAAACTGTACATATGAAAAGGGTACCATGTCACATTGTTCTCATTTCTTTTCCGTAACTACCTGCTGCTGGTATGGTGAAGATCCTATATAATCTGTCATTTTGTTAATGAGAAAATGGTGTCGTTCTGGAAGCAGCCTGGTTCACCCTGCACTGTGAAATATCAGGTTCTGACTTGGGTCCTTGGGCATGGAAGCTGATCAGATGAAGCTCCCTGGAGGAATTTAGCTGGTCAGCCCTGATAAGCAAGACTGAGGGCTGGGTCCTCTGCCTCTTACTCTGCTGCAGGGATCACATGCACGGCAACGTCCATGAGAACCATCTGGGGAAAATTATTTAACTGCATGGGTGCCACGGGCAGTGACTGCTATGTAGCAGAGACAGTTGTATCATCACCGTGACCTTCACATCTTTTTTTCTTGTAAGAAGGGTTGTTGTGAACTCTTGCTCTTTCATGACTGAAGTTGTATTCTATTCCACATAAACATCTGAATTCAACCCTGATGGAACTACAGTAGTTTAGGAGGAGTTGTGGAAAGATCTTAGTCAAGGCAAACTGTTGCAAAGCTTTCAAATTCAGCTTTCTTAGCTCAACCTCATCAGAATCCTTTAGCCTCTGAAACAGGACAAAGAAACCTCTGCCTAGATTTGTTTTCTCATAATTTCTTAGGTCTGTTACGGTCTAACTAATGTCACCAAGCATAAAGATGCCATTTATATGAATTTACAAGACATAATTTAATTAAAATATTTTAAATAACCTCATTATTGGAACAAAGGGAAAACATAACAACAAAGAACGAAATCAAGCAAGACCATTGCTGTCATACAGCATGGAAGAGAGGTATCTGTTGCTGCTAAATATTAAAATGGAAAATAAATGGATTAGGGATAATTCAGATCTCACACAACAGACACTTAACACTTGCATTACATCCAGAGACACCAGGCATAAGACAGAAACAGGTGGCCCTCATCAATAAGAGATAAAACTAATGCCAATCAGTATAAAAAGTGAGGGCAGCAAATCATCCACAGCTGGCAAAATTCTAGAGATGGTCTTTGCCACTGAGGACAGCTGACACTATGAGAATTTTATCGGTTTAACCCTTTCCGCACTGGCAATATCAAGGCTACTCTCCTCTCTCTGCATTAACACCTTACCAAACCAAATAACATTTGATTTTTTGAGCACTTGTTTCAGATGATTTAGTCTGTACTGCAATGCTGACACACTGTTGTTGACACTTGACAGCCTGTTGGCTAGTGCCACCCAGGATGCCACCTGCCTTGTCAGGAAGGACACATCACTGAGGGCTCTTGGTAAAACTCATATTTTACTGCGCCAGACAGGATGAGCTCAGCTGGTGTGTGGACTCACAACTGGTCACAACACCAAACACAGCCCAGCAGTACTCAGGGAGTTACAGGGGATTAGCTTCATGCCTAAATGAATGTGTAGGGACAATGGTCTTGAGAAACAACTCTCCCAAACCTCACTCCTGCTTTTGCTGGAGCTGTCACGTCCACACCATCATTAACTCAAACACACAGAAACACGTGCACTGAAACAATGAACAAGGGCTTCCCAAACAGGCACCTCACTCACTGCTGGGGAGAGCAGGAAAGGGCAGACTCTGAATGTCAGGGGCTGGTCAGGTCACTTAATGTACTCCTGGAGCCACTTGTGGTAAGAAATAAGGATCAACACAGTAGAATAACTGCTGAGGACATGGTGTCCTACTGTAGTGTGCGCTGTGCTCCTCTCAAGACCATCAATTACTTGTCAGAGGTTTTTCAAAATATTAGGAAAAATGGCAAATATATTTTTTGTGAACTTGAACTATTTCAAGATAATGAAAAAGTGATAAAAATTAGAATAAGGACCATATTTGATTTACAAAAATGCCTAAATTATTTCAGATGGAAACATATTAACCCATGCAGAAAACAGATGACAAACATCTTTTTTAATAGCCTAATTCTTTAATGAATTCTCCCACTAAGCCAAAGCTGTATTTGGGTAAAATGCTCATTCTGGAGATTTCTGCTTTCCTGGCAATTAGAGCAAGAAAATAATAATTATTGTTGCAGTTGACAATTACTGCTACTGTTAATAATTATCATAATGCTCTATCAGAGAAAATTATTTTGATTTAGGCAGAAGCATGAAATTGTCAACAACAAAAATTTTCTGGAAATGAAATGAGTTTTAGAAAAACTTCTATTTGCTCATCAACCAATGAAATGGAAGGGGAGTAAACGCCAAACTGATGATTAGGCTAAAAAGAATCGACAATAACTAATTCATATGTAATAGCATGCATTTACTTTTAAGGCTACAAAGCCTGAGAAGTTCATAGTGTTACAGACTAGATACTTGAGAGTGAACATAAGGCTGTCTGGATTGCATCGTCCTTTTAGTAACATGATTAAATCAAGCTACAGATAGCAAATAAAGCTTTTATTACTGGAAAATTATTCCATATAGCACACAAAATTGCTGGAATAGTCCTTGCTTAATTAAAATTTTTTCTTTGGTACTATCATGCAAATATTTCCTTAGAAGAACAAGTGCTGCCAAACTAAATTAGACAAAAAGGGGTTTATGAGCTTTACAAAAAGGTTAAAGTAGTTTCCAGCAATGTATTCTAGGTATAAGCCAGGGAAAAGGAGTGAAAGATCACAGACTAAGATATGCCAGATAGGTATCATTTGCTTTAGTGTAAAATGGTCTTCTGTTTGAAAATTGAACTAGCTCACATAAGGGACCATGCTGTCTGAAAGGTGATTTATGGGTCTTGGGGGTAAAAAATAAGACCACCTTAGTAGAAATGCTGTTCTCCTTTAAAAAAGTTATGAGATACTTTGCTGCTTTGGTTAAATACAAGTATTAAATAAATTTAGGGTAGATTAGAATTGGACAATATATATCCAAGAAACCAGACATAGTTTTCACAGCAGAGCTAAACTTAGGTATGTTTTGTATTCTCTGTTACACAGCTAAGTTATTCTCCTAGATAGAATTAATCTGTTCTCAACTGGCAAAAGTGAATTAAAGAAAAGGACTTTCTTGACACCTTGTAATGTTTTGGGGAACAAATTAGAAGTGTAACAGATATTTCCCATGAGGTCTTGATATACTGGAATTTAAAAATGAGGAAGATGCCCATTTCATTATCCCTCAAGTTTTTGCTGTTGTCAACTAGTGTTTGCAGAGGTCTTCTGGCAGTAATACTGACTTGTGCCCAGTTTTATCATCTCCATTTTTATCCGGTTTTGTCACACTTTTAGTTTCTCAGATTTATAGAAATCATCCTTCTGTCCACACCTTTTTTGACAACACCTTCCTTGAGCTTCCCTATGAATAAAAATAAGCCCAGTTGACATCAAGCCATAATTTGCATGAGCTAGTTTTGCCAAATTCTGCAGAATTTTCTTGGGATGAGTTCCAGCACATGAGGAGTTGAGAGAAAACATCTCAAGGTCACCAGAAAGAAGGAGGGTGGAAGTGAGAGAGGTGTGACCAGACTCGTTATCAGCGTGTCTCATGCTGATGAGAAGAACAAAACTCTGCCCCTAGAAGGGCTCTGTTGTATAACTCTGCCTGGGTGGCCAGTCCAGAAATACACACTTGTTCATGTGACTGACTCATGTCCTCATGCCTGCTGCTGCTCATGTGGTCTCTGCCTTTGCAGCCCAAGGTGTTTGCAGGCTGCAGGTTTGTGTGTTCTGCACAGTTCTTGCCTGTTGCCACGAGAGGCATCCTGGAAAGTTTCCTTGCATGATGTTTTACAGCTGACAGGTCAGTCACAGGTGTGCTGCCACTGCTGCTGCTCAGGAGATCCTTACCGGGCTGTTCCTTCCCTGTTCTTGTGTCAAGAAGGTTTTTGCAAGTGTCCTGTTCTAAGCAGTGAAATGAAATTCTTCTGCTCCATTCATAGACCTTTATGACAAGAGGATTCCATTGACCATATTAAGTGTTAGAGCACAAAAGCAGCTGTCATTCACAAATTTCTCTTCTCTAAGAGTTACTCCATGAGGTGACCTGCCCAGAAAGGAATGGCTGTTGTGGTAAAAGTTCTCTATTTCCTGTCTTCTTTCATCTGTGCATAGGGCCCTGCATCCTGGCACGGTGGTAACTTGAAAACATGACAATATACCCTCACTGCATTTTAGAGAAACAGGTCATCACATGGTATCCAAGTTAGAAGCCCCAAATTATCTTTAACTCCATCCCAGGAGCATTATTTCTGCTACCTCCCCTTGGAATTGCAAGTGCTATTGCTGGGATGGGCATGATGTAATCAGGCACCCAACATGACCTCATCTTCCATTCCCTTCTTCCTAGCTCCATTTTGTAAGTTTCCTTGCATCTGTAGACAAAATCCACCAAGATTAATTACATGAAAATAAAAACCTCCCTGTCTGTATCATAGGAACAGGTTGGTTTGTTCTTGTTTGGTTTTGGGTTCTTTAAGTAGTTTTTTATTTGTGATTTACCTCTAGGCCTGTGTTTTCTATCATGCTTCCTCTAGTGTGTAAAGAGCATCTCTTGCAGCTCCTTTTCCCTGATAAACCCCTGTGGCCAGGACTCTCAGGTCAAGTGTCTCATGTAATGCACCAAACCAGAGCTCCAGAGCCAGATCTGCCCCTCATGAAGGGTAGAGAGTGTGCTTAGCTATGGTCCAAGGTGTAAATCTGGTCAAAAAGGGTCAAGTGGAAATTCAAATAACAGTTTCATTTTCCATGAAGCACTACAGATCCCACTTAATATGTGGTTCTGGTGTTTTCCAAAGCTTTGCTTTGGCTTTTGGGTTTTTGCGTTATTTTTAATCTGGTATTAATTTTATTAGCAAAATTTTCATTCACATTGATAACAAAAATTTTGTTCTTTGATTTACTTCATCCTGGAGATGATGTCAGCAAGGCAGCAGTGCTCTGTGATAATGGCAGCTCTCAAGCAAAAACAGAGTGATTTTAAGAATCAGATGATATTTCCAAACCCCAGTTTCATTTTTAAGAGTTATTTCCATACTCTTCTCATTCAGAAAATTTCCTTAGCCTTTATCATGATATTTTGAATAATGAAATGGACTTCAGGGGGATGTTGCAGGAGCATAAGTGAGTAAAAAAAAGCAACATCTATGGAATTTTCTGAGATAAGGTAGAAAAGCTGATCATTAAGTGACTTGGTGAGCAAAGTTAAAAAAAGAATACCCCTCCTTGAGGTTTTTTTTCTCTGTCCAAGTAATTAATATATTATTGGCCTCAAAAAAGGATTGCACAACCTTATCTCTTACTCAGAGCAACCTTGCTAGTAGTTATCTTGCCTTGAAAAAAGCTAACATTGTATATCTCTAGAGCTTTTCACCACAAAAGCACATAGTTGGCAGTCCTTATTGCAACCAATAGGAAGAGCAAAACCCTTATGCACCTTTGAAGGACAAATGTTTTGGCTGGGACATAGCAGTTAATTAATATTTTTCTTGTTCACAGCACTGCAGTGTCCCAACCAAGGTCAAGGCTGCATTGTGTGAGGCTTTACATAGATTCATGGAAGGAGCAAGCTGCTGCTCAAAGCTCAGAAGAAAGCAGTGATAAAAGTTAGAGGACAGAATGGGAGTGCATTCAAAACAAATGCTAAATTGAGTGCTCATTACATGAGCTTGGGCTCTGCCCAAATTGTTGTACTGCCTCATAGCACAAAAAACCAACATGTAATGAAACTTCAGTGATTTTAGGTTTTTCTTTAAAGAGGAGAGGTGCAACTGCAACTAAATTATCCTCCTGATACAGAGATTGATAGTTACAGTCACAAATCAGTTGGAGCTTACAAGTGGGCAAAGTGACCATAAATGGCCTTTGCTAAGTTGGATGCAGCATCTTTTATTCACAGCAGAAAAATCCAAGTTGTGTGTGAAGGAATTACATGATTTCCTCAGACCTAACACCCTTGTGCTGAAGCTCTGGCCCTGAATCAAAATGAGGTTTGCAAGCAATATTGAAATGGAGATTCTTATATAATGTATATCTCTGGGAATCTGGGTATACATGGGTAATGAATGTAATACAGTTTTAATGAGAATTTCATTTTATGACTCAGGATACAAGAAGACATAACTTCTCGTAATATAATTACCTTTGATTAATCTGTGGGAGTTATTAATTTCAGACAAAAGTTTTGCTTTTCTGAATGTCCAGACTAATGAAATTACTCTTATTAGTTTGACAGTAGATGATGACACAGATACAATTGGCACTGAAACAGAGATGTATTGGGGACCTTACTGGAAACCAAAATTGCAGCAAATGGATATTCCACATTGACCCATGAGCACAGTGACCACTTTTTCAACAAGAATTCTTTTATCTCCCCTCTGTTTGCACTTTAACATACACACAAGACAATCTGCTTCAAGCTATCACCAAGCACCTCTCAGAAAGACAAAGCAGGAATGAGAAGGAAGCACTATTGAAGGAATATTTAAATATTCCACCCAGGCATATTAACATTATAATTTATATTCTGTTATGATAGTGGCAAAGGGAGTAAAAGAAAACTGGTCTCCGTTATGTAAGTAGTTGTTCTGACTTGCCAGAAAATAAAATCTGAGCTCACAAGAATTCAAAATCTTATTTCCAGCAAAGCAAAGAAATAAATATAAGAAACTGTGGCAGGGAATTCAAAGAGGTCTGACTAAGGAGACAGTATTAAGGAAGGACATGGTGATGGATAGTCCTGCTCTTTAATCTCCTTTCTTGCAGTCCAGTCTATTTTATTACATGTACTGTTGTGCTGAAAAGGGGTGCAGGAAGGAAAGCTGCTCACCTGCCTAAGCTGACAGACACTCCCTGCATGAAGTGGTACACTCTGGGTTGAGGGGAATTTGTGCCCTTCCTGAGAACAGCCTGAGTGAAGCAGCTGGAGTCAGAGACTGAGGAGGGCAGCAGCAAATCTGTAACAAAGACTGAGTCTGGTAGACTTCTGGAGAACGAGTGAAAAGGCTTCCAATAACCAAATGCAACCAACTCATGTGGAGCTTGTTACAGCCCAGAAAGGTTCTGAAAACCACTGGGCTGAGGCCAACATTTTAAGAAAGAAGAGGAATCTGACTGCAAATCCTTTAACTTCTATTGTATTTTACCCAGAGGATCTTAGATCTGAAGTATCATTTTACAATTTCACTTTCAAAGTTGCTTGTTTCTTGTGTTTCCATAAGCACATCTGCAATGATGGGGAGTGTGCTTGGTGTTTGTGGTGTGCTCTAAGTCCACCTCAGAGATCTTAGTACAGGTCCCCTTATAGTCATGTAAAATTTAGGGGCAACAAATAATGAAATACAGAGTTTCAGAATTTTTGCAACATACTTGAGCATAATGTATGTAGAAATCAAATTAATTTAATATATTTCATATAAAAAGGACCAAAGAATCTGCTTAGAGGATGAAAGGCCAAATGAACATGTTACTAAATGAATTAGTCTCTGAAATAAGCTGAATTCTAAAGTCCTCCCTTACACAAAGCTTGCACTAAATTTTAACAAGTTTGCCTGTACAGGGCTGGAAGAAAATCAAATATTATTTTATTGAATTTAGCAGTGGATGAATATTTCTCATTCTGTCACAATAAGATTATTTACTCACAAAGAGATACTAAAATAAAATATTATGAAAGATAAATGCTTATATATAAATGGCAAATACTTTCCCTATATTTTTTACTTTGGGGCACAAACATTACAAATGTGCCTTATGTTTTAAGTATTATTTTTCCTCTAATGCTTTTACCATTATCTTCCCATATTTATCATTTCAAGCAAAATCCCTATCCAATTACATCTATATTCTGGGATGCCCTACTTCCTCCTTTGGTGATGATAATATGAGTCAAGTACTTGCTTTCCTTCCGCATTTCATAGTGGAAACCTTCTTTTGGGGTCTAAAACCACATCACCAAGAGATTTTTTTTCTGCAGGGACCATTACTTAGATTTGTACTATTACTGCATCTTCTAGGTGCCTACAATGGAAGGTGAAACTAACCATCCTACTTGGAAAAATGCAAAGATCTTTCATTTCTACCATTCCCCCAATAAACATTTCACTGGCACTCTCTCTCCTGAATTTTAATTACGGGTCTTTTTAAGTTCATAAGCATTAAACAGATACAACTTCTTACGTAGGAAATACCATTACAAGTGATTCACATGTACCTCACAAATTTGTGATTAAAGCAATTGCAACTTTTCCTTGTCAGACCAGAAATAAGCCTTGTATAGAACAGTCCTACTCTGTTTCCAAATTACAGTGCAATAATTTTCTCGTGGTTCCAAGTCACGACTGAGTTTCTGTATCTCCTACATTGTTTTCTTCTGTCTTTCATTTCCATATCTACATCTTTGTTTTAAGAGCTGAAGAATTATTCAGCAGCATAAACCAGGAATTTCGCTTCACTGTAAAACTTTCTTTGACATTTTAACACAGTATTAAAGATGCTGAAAAGTTTGCATTAAAGACTGCATGTACAGAAAAACAAATCTTAAATCTATTTTGCTGAATTTGTGTCTGTCCTTCCATTCCAAAAAACAACTGAATGGCAACATTTGATTCCTGAATATAGCTGGGGAAAATCTGACAAGTAGAATTAGCTGCAGATGATGCAGATATTAGAATAGTTAAAAGGGTAAGAAAATGTGCTACCTTTAAGATATCACACTGATTAGGATGGCCCTAAGGCTAGCTAAAGATGATCCCCAATTATAAAAAAGCACTGCTATGTATAAGCAATCTTAATGAGCAATGAAATTAGAAAGTGAAGCTCAAAAGAAAATGATGATATATATGCACAAATCTCATTACACTAGTAGTATGGAACATTCAACATAGAAACATCTGAAAGTAAGAAGGTAATAATTTATCTCTAAGTTTTCTCTTCAAATTAAAACTTTGTCACATACGGATTTTTTTAAGACATCCTGAAATGCATAATTGGCATCATGTCATCAAATGTGTAATGCCACTTGTTATAAAAGGTATATAATTTTGTGTGCCACAGTGTTGATCTGCATCATAAAATTAGCCAAGGATTATGTCTTTCAAAGCAAAGGACTGAGCTCCAGCATATCGAAGCCATCTGCTGAAAGAATCAGACAGAAACTCACAATCACCAAACCTGAGATACTGCCAGCTTTACCTAAAAGGAAGCACAACATGTCACACTCGTCTGACATTCCCTGTTGTCAAAGAATACCACTTGCATACTGATCCAGCAAGCATCTGAGCAGCTTCAGGCACAGAAATGATTTATGATGATTTTGTCATTTGGATTGAAATAGAAGAAAAGGAGAAGGATCTAGGATCAAAGTGTTCTGGCACCAGATTGTGTAGCTACTATTCTCAGCAAAGGCCATTCATCTTGCATGCCTTGGTTCAGGAAAAGGTCCCAAAAAACAAAACTCTAAAATAAGTTCCAAATTCATCACCTTTGAAAAAAAAAAATTCTATTCTGTCATGGCTCAGTCACCAAAGAGAGTCTGAAATAAAAGTACTGCACTGAAAAGAAATTGTCTGGCTTCATTATGACAGGTTTACGGTGTTGGTTCTTTCAGTTTTGTCTATACTATAGACTACCCATGGCAAAGACACAGAAACAAAGCTGGTCCATGCTCATCCACACTTTTTGATGTTGTAGTATTCCAGTGCCAGCTAGCAGTTTTTCCTTGCTCAGCTTGGTATTAGCATCAGTCATGGTCTCTTCTAGTTACTCAGCACAGTCACCCTATTTGAGAGGAGAAAGAGGAGGGCTTTATCCAGATAGATATGACCTGTGCCATGCTATCTGTCCCCTCAGCCAAAAAGCAGGCCCTTCTTTATCAGTAGCTGTGTAGCCTTTCTGTCCATAAAAAGAGGAATTGCACAAATGGCTCTCTATCATGGTTAAATGGTATCCACATGTTTCCAGGGACAGGGCATCCACCACCTCTCTGGGCCACCTCTTTCAGTGTTTCTCCACCTTCACTGTACAAATTTGTTCCTTATATTTAGTTTAACTCTACCCTCTTTTGGTTTGAAACAATCTACCTCTTGTCCTACAGTAAGACACCCTGCCAAAAACTTTTCCCCTGCCTTTCTTGTAGGCCTCCTTTAGTACTGAAGGACTGTAGTGAGATATCCCCAGAGCCTCATCTTCTCTAGCTTTTCTCCACAGGACAGCTGTTCTCTGATCATTTTTGTGCCCCTCATCTGGACTTGCTGCAACAGGTTCATCTGTCTTGTGCTGGAGACCCCAGAGCTGGATGCAGCACTGCAGATGTGGTCTCAGCAGAGCAGGGCAGAGGGACAGAATCTCCTCCTTCACCTGCTGCCCACAGGAATGCAGCCCAGGACAGGAGGGGTTTCTGGGTTGTGAGAGCAAATTGCTGGGTCACGTCCAGGCTTTCATCCACAAGGTCCTTCAGGGAAGGGCTGCTCCCAATCCCGCAGCCTGGACTGATGATGGGTTTCTCCAACCTAGGTGTAGCACCTTTCCCTTGGTCT
The DNA here is from genome assembly GCA_013397195.1 of Hylia prasina. NCBI lineage: Eukaryota > Metazoa > Chordata > Aves > Passeriformes > Sylviidae > Hylia > Hylia prasina. The sequence goes on along the minus strand of VYXD01012567.1, from coordinate 848,279 downwards.
TGTTAAACCTCATGAGATTCTCATGGGACATTTCTCAAGCTTGTCCAGGTCCTTCTGGATGGCATCCTGTCCTTCAGGTGTGTCAACAGCACCACTCAGCTTGATGTTGTCTTCAAATTTGCTGAGAGTGCACTCAATCCCCTTGACTGTCATTTATGAAGACATATAAGTTATGTCTTTATAAGTTAGCACTTATATAAGTTAGCACTGATCCCGGTATGGAGCTCTGAGGGTCACCACTTGTCACAAGCCTCCCTCTGGACAGTGAGCCACTGACCATTACCCTCTGTGTGTGACCACCCTACCAGTTCATCATCCACCAAACAGCTCACCCATCAAATCTCTATCCCTCCAACACAGAGTGAAGGATGCTTTGCAGGACTATATCACAGGCCTTGAATAGCTCAGACAACATCTCTGACTTTGTTCAGGTTGTGCCCAGAGTTTTCAATTTAGAAAAAAAGAAAAAAAATCCTCACATTTCCTGAAGAAAATATTCTTTATCTGCAAATCAGTAAGACTAGAGACTTTTCCATACCCTATGTATTGTTCCTGTGACATTGTTATATGTTCTTTGGAAAACAGTGACAAAATGACTGAACAGTGAAAAATGGCTTTGTAGGAGCATTATTTTTGAAAAGAAAAAGAAAATAACCTGTAGAGAAGCACCATTAAAAGGCACTAAGCAATGGGTTATGGAACAGTCCAAACCAGGGCATTATTGAATTTCAGAGACATCTGTAGCTCTCAATGGACCAGTTTTGTACTCTTAGAACTCCTTGACAACACATCATGTGTCTTGATTTTCTTCTTTCCATACTCCAAGTTTTCTTTTCTTCAGTTATTCCTCCCATCATGTCAATGAAATAAAGGCATGGAGCTACTGCCACGTGCTGCAGTGCTGCCTATGCTGCCATCACTCTCTTCACTCCCCTGTACAAAGCTCTTAGCCTCACCCATGTCTCTGTTTGAACTACAAGCTCTTTGGGGCAAAGATCTTCTAACCACTATGTGTTTGTAGAGTGCTTAACATAAGGAAATCGTATCATTTATTGGCTGTTAGGCATGACTGTAATAAACATAATAAATAATAATGACCTTTTTAGCAGTCCACCAATTACCAGAGATCAGAGTAAAACCTTGCAGGAAATGAGAGAGCTGCCTGCCCTGGGCTACTTTCTGTGCTATTCTTAGCACAAATTATGACCAAAAAGAAAATTGTTCATAATGAGATTGAGATGAAAGTCTTCACAGGGAGGGAAGAACTATAGGAGAAACTGGGGAGAGGGTTCCTCCTGGCGTCATCTTTGCTATAGGCAAATGGTCTTGGCCTAATTACAATTTTTTTCTCTTAGAATTTGTCAGTAATTGTGGCAAAGAGCAGTCTAAATGGGATATTGTTAGTAGCGCACTCTTCTCCCTTTGCCCAATTTGTTTGAAATAGGTTTGTCTTTTTTTTTCTCTCTGTGTTTTCTCATTCTCTCCATCTCCCCAAACACCTCTTGCAGTGTTGTTTCCTCTTCCCTCCTTGCTGTACTTCTTCCTCACTTCAGTCTCTCACTCGACACCCCAAAATCATCACTCACACCTCCACATGACACACAGTATCCTTCCCCTCTGCTTCTTCTCACAAAAGCTCACGTACACCTGCTCCAAGTATGGTGTTCCCAGCTGGTGATTAATGAGAGTTCTAGCTGGAGCTAAAAGCTGTGATGAGTGTCGATACAATAACAAACATTAGTGCGGGCAAGGGAGGCAGAAGCACGTGGTTCTCTTCCCCAGGCTGCCAACACATTTACTATTTCACAGCAACTGGTTTGAAATACTGAGTTCCTGGGCCTCATTCCAGCCAAAGATGCCTAAAGGTCCTGATAACTTCTGAGGTGCAGGAGAAGATCCAGATCCATATCACATTTTAGAAGAGGATCTACATTTCCCTAGATTAGTTATCATGTTAACTCTGCAACAGCAAAAGGATTTTCTTACTGTTAAATGCCATCAAAAAAAAAAAAAAGCAGGAGAAGTTTCTGCGTCTGGTGGTGTGGTTTAAATCTGGCTGGGAACTAAGTCCCACAAAACAGCTCACTCACACCCCACTGGGTGGGATGGGGGGAGAATCGGGTAAAAATAAGCAAATTTGTGGGCTGGGATACAGACGGTTTAATAGGCGAAGCAAAAACTGTGTGTAGAAGCAAAACAAAAACTTCATCCACTGCTTCCCATGGGCGGGCAGGTGTTCAGCCACAACACAGCCTAATACTGAATACTATGAATAAAATTGACTTTATACCATTCAAACCCAACACAGATGGTAACAGTCCAAGTAAGACATCCCTCTTTCCACACGGTGCTGCACGGGGCCGTGTTCCAGGGGTCTCTGCTGTGGCAGAGCTGCCTTGACCTGCCTCAAACACCCTCCTGCCAGTCTCTCCTAGTGTCCTCATTCAGTGAGCATGCTTGCATTTCAGACAGAAACCACTTAGGTCCTATCATGATGTGCTCTGAGGAAAACGGAGAAGTGTGCAAACAGAGCAAGTGACATTTAATCTCCACTTCTGCACTTTCATCTGAGAAGCTTGACAATATACTGTGATTGGATAATGATTCAGGGAGAAATATTGGCAGGAGAAAGTGCAAAGAAATATATGAAAAAGGGAAAAATAAAAAACCAGCTGAAGAAAGAATTGTGATCTAAACGAGATGCCCATTAGGGCTAATTTTATGCTGAGCTGGGAAGGAAAGTTTTAGACTGTTATGAGACAGCCACGAAGCAACAGCTAAGTTTCTGAATCACAAAGAAAAGCTTTCCTGTGATTGCACTGATAATGCTGAATTAAAGTAAAAGTCATGATGTGAAAAGGTTATTTCTATATAGATTTTGCAACATTTAACAGGACAAAAACCATACAAAGCCCAGACAAGGTTGGCATTTATAATATATTTTAGATTTGCGCTGAGTAATAGAATATCCTGGGTTAAAATGGACCCACAAGGGCTATAGATATAATCCAACTTCGAGCCCAGGACACCCCAAGAATCCCATCACGTGACTGAGAGTATTGTCCAGATACTTCTTGAGCCCTGTCAGGCTCGGAGGTGGGACAACTTCCTTAAGGAGCCTGTTCCAGTGCCCAAATACCCTCTGAGTGAAGAAACTTTCCCTAGTATTTAAACTAAATCTCCCCTGATGCAGCTACATTCCATTCCCTTGGGTCTTGCCACTGCTCACCACAAGAAAGAGATCAGCACCTGCCACTGACATGTTACACACATTTGTACCTGCCATCAGGACTAGGGCCAGGCTACACCAAAGCTGTTCCTGTGTCCACTATGAAGATCTTCTGATATTCCATCCAGCTTGTACTCAAATGAAGACAGCATGTGAGTCAAAGCACTAACCATTTCCTTGGATTGCTTTAATTTGACTACATTAGATCGTCTCACATGAGTTCTAATCTTGTTTTCCTATATCTATAGTTGTCATAGGTGTTATTGGCCTCTCATCTTTGCAGTTTGGTCTCTCTTAGCTAACACTTATGCCTCATTTTCTTCCCTCACTTGCACTCAACACTGACTTTGGAATGTGGATTTGAGATAAATGAGAACTGAGCAGAGATCAGAATCTATTGTACTCATTAAAGAAACTTTCTGCCTGCTTTGCTCTTCAAGTAAATAGTGTATAACAAGTTGTCTGCTAAAAGATGAAGGTCTGGGATAATAGAAGACCTTGTACTGTTGTGAGAACAGTCAGCAAGATGATGAGTCAATGTCCCTGCCTGATACCAAGGGACATACTGTTTAGTCTTAGTCCTTATGTCACAAATCACACTCATGGCTCTCCCCAGGCTGATCCTCAGGACAGACTAACAGCCAAATTACATCCTTCTTAAGGAAAGGTGTGATGGGGTCACTGCAAACTTGGCCTTATTATCCCAAGTACTGTAACATTTATTCGCCCTTGTGAATGTATCTGGATTGATTCTGATTGCATTTTGCTTTCCTGCTCCTAAATAACCCCATTAGGAGATGACTGCAAAAGAAAACTTGGGTGTTTGGGGCTCAGATTTCCTCTACTCTAGACATATGCAGGATGTCTTAGCTGTGAGGGTCTGGAATGGCTGAAGGGTTTCTCTGCTTTCTGCTGTAGAACTACCTGAGTCATGCTAATCCTTAAAAACAGTCCCTTCCTATGCCCCACTCTTCAGCCTGCTAGCAGAGGATGCTGAGAGAGGAGAGGTCAGGAAGAGAAGGAAATGGGTTAAGCATTACCAAAGGAAAAAATTGCTGTAGTCTCCCTGAGGAAGACATGGCCTGGCTTGAGTCTGAAGGAAGGCAGGGGAATTGAAATTTGGGAACATCAGAGCCTATCTGGAGAACTGTGCAGGATTTCCTTTTCTAATATCAAGTTTTTCTTCATTCATTTTAAGGTCCAAAAGTACTGAGAACAGTCATCAACTCAATTAAAATGCTTTATTCCCAATAATTTCAGTATGGAATAGTTCATCCAGTTCAGGAGAAGAATTTCTATCCAAGCCTGAGAAGTATGGCCTTTCCAGAGCAAACCCCATGCCAAAGGCTATACTGCCTCAGAATGCTATTCTTTACATAGCATTTGACAGATACTCTGCTGCCTAAAAAAATATTTCCATGAGTTTATTTAGACACATCTCAATTTAAAATCTGAATCTAATGGAAACATTCTCTTCAAGGCAGATAAGTCCAAAGCACAGCTTCAGCCCAGCTGGATCATTTAGTTTTTCCCCTCTGAGTTATATGATCTTTTTAATGGAAATGTCATCTTCACCTTAATTATTGCAGTACAAGGGGAAGATGTTATAATATCCATGACAGCAAGTAAAAATTTACTAGATTTAATAGATGGGGATATCTATTTTCGAAGCTGATTGACCTCTGTGATAGAGGTTCTTGGCAACATCCAGTTCTAGAATTTTTAACAGTGAATTCCAAAGAAAAATAAACAGAGAGGGAAAACCTTATTTAAGCATCTGGTTTTGGAGAATTCAATCAAAGATGATATAACATCTGAGTATTTGTCAGAATCAGAATTTGTCTGCAGTCTTTTCCTTGTGGCTTGAACCTATTTTTATAAGTCCTTCTCTTTATTCCATTGTATATCCATAGAGAATAAATATACTTTCACCCATTTCAGAGCCTAAATTATGTCTATTTTTGTTTATTATGCCCTGTTTTGCTTAAAGACAATGGCAGATACCGTTACTTATTTTATAATACTATTTATTTTATAATAATTCTGTATCCTTTGAACATTGCTGATTTTGTTTTTTCCATATGTCTGACATATTTTTTTTTCCTTCCAGTACTTCAAACTCAGAGTTACAAATCACATCCTTTACCTTTCAGATTCTTACATTGCAATTAGCCTTCCCATCAGTTCTATAAAGGTGTAACAATACTGGTTCATTTTGTCCTTCGTCATGGACTATTCATTCCAGACCTCCTGAAAAACCAGCCTGAAGCAGCTGACAAAATTGCCCCTTAATGAAACTGCCCTGTGAAATTACTCTAGAATAAGCTCCACAGTCATAGGAGGATTCAAGCTTTATGGGTATTTTGCGTTAAATTTATTTTTAATGTGAGCATTTTAAATAAATCATTAGAAAGAGAGCAGTGTATAGGAAGTGGAAGCTGCATAAAGGCTCTACACGAATAGAGTCATCCTACCATAGTAAAAGAAAATCAGTTCCTACTATTTTGTGCAGCTTTATTAACAAGTTATTTGAATAACCTAGATCAGAAGCAGCATATTGAATTTTACTAAAAAGGTACCACAGACAAACACATTACATTAAATGACATAAAAGATTCTCATAGATAAACAAATATTAATATTCCAATGGAGATAAAATGTTACTTTTCACATATGTATAATCCATGCTTATTTATCTTCAGGATACAAGCTCTGCATACAGGAGAGTAAGTTCAGACTGGACACAGTCTATATGGTTAGTTTCCAGTTTACTCTTTCAGTTTTCTCACTGGTTATTATTCAGACTTTTCCATTTCAGGAAAACATCCATGCTTCCCACTGGAGAAAACAAAGGTCCTTAGGAGGGACTTTGAACTTGTAAACCATGTATTGACTTCTCTCAGTCACCTTTCATGACAGTTATTTAGGAGTAGTCCATCAAACCATCATGTTTCTCAGATGACAGGTTTAACTCTGTGTGCAGACATTGCCTAATGAAAAGGCTCATCTAACGTAGATAGTAGTTTGTAATTGGTTGAAAATAAGCCATTAGAACTTCTGAAGTTAGTAATGGCTTTTTTCTTATTATTATTTAGTGTTTTTTTGGTTTGGGGTTTGGTTTTTTGTTGGTTTTTGTTCAACCTGCTCTCCTTTCCAGACTTCACCTTAAATCTGACCTTATACAAGGAGACAAGCAAAGTATCCTTCCTGTTATCCTGTTTGCTTTGCACTTTTAACAACACTTCACCATGTGTTTGCACTGTGAGGGCATATCAGGTCACCAATCTATCACCTACTGTGCTGAACCAAAAAGGAAAAAAATAAATTCTGCCCCAGATTTGGCACAGGTACAACACAAATTACACCAGGTATGTGGTCTGGAAAGACAAAGCAGGCAAGAGAAGAAAGGGCAAAACAGAACAATGAATAGGCTGTACCTTGTACCTTCTTCTGGCTATTTGATTTCCCCTCTTGTCTGTGCAATTCTCTAAGCATTGCTAAAGAATAAGAAAACAGGATTACAAAACCTGCAGAAGTTGACTACAAATTTTACTGAAGACCTGTCAAAGCCTAAAATACACATAGAGGGAGCATGGGTCAGGTACATAAATGTGCAGGACCATGTACATCTTTATGCAGGATTTCAGAGCATCCCTCAGCCATGTGCACACACTGCTGCACCGTTGTGTGTATTTACCAGAGGGGGTAACACAACAGATAAAGAAAGTTCTCAAAGAAAGTTATTTCAGTAGGCTCTGTGCCTGCACCCCCAATTTATCCTGCAATGCAATTTAAGTTGTACCACCAGCTCTGTGTTAACAGCTGCTTACTGGTGAGTAACACACAGACACACTCTTCTGGCTGTTCTTATACCCCCTGGACTGGAATATCAGACCTGCATGTTTCTGCTTGAAATGCTTGAAATGCTGACAAATTGAATCATTATGAACCACCCTCAGGAATTTCATTGCCTGAGTCCTGAGAACTGCTGGTGACATGCAGGCATTAAGTCTAGCAAGAGGTGTTTAAATGGTTTTAAATCTCCAGTTCTCCCTCCTTCACACTTGAAATATAAATAGTCAGCTGAACTTTAGTGCAGACATAATCAATAGGAAGCGAGCAGAAAGGAAGAGGCTGTGGCAGAGTGGATGGACACTTCAAAAGAAGCCATGTCAATATGCTTATCTTTTCCTCACACTGCACAAAGACCAATCTCCCTCATGGATAACAGAGTATTCTCCATCATGAATTACTGTCTCTTATAGTGTGGTTCAGCACCTTTTTGCTAGTGCTGTGATAGTGTTTGCAGTCATGCTTGTTTAGCCTTTGAAAATAAGGAGCATGTACATGCTTCGTGACACTCTGAGTTTCCTGAAAATACTCAGTTGAAGCTTCAGGCACTCTCACTGCAAATAGAAATCTCCAAAACTGTGGACATTTTTGAAGAGTGTGGACTGCATAAAAAAATCCAGATGAGTTGGTCTTGCTCTTTAGTTGTCAAAGGGTATAAAATTTCTCCTTTAATATCCATATATTTATTTCTACCCTTCAAAATCATTTTCCTGTCACACAAAGAGACTAATCTGTGAGAACTATAAACACGAAGACTTTCTCCCATGTGCCAGTTTGGATTCCATTGAAAATAAGGTATGTTTGGCATATGTACAGAGGCAAGAAAGAGCACCCTTCAGTGGTTACTGCAGGGCAAAGATGTTTCTGCACTAAAGGCATCATCCAAAGCAGCTCACCTGTACATCAGGGTGCACAAAACCACTGAAAACCAGAATAGAAAACTGAGAGATTTGCCAGGTTCAGGGTGACAGATCCTCTTTTTTCATTTTCTACCTGACCAGGCAGAATATTTTTTATCAAAAGTTCTTACTGTTGATACAGGAGCATGCTACAGGTACTCTCAGCTTTCCAAATGATGCTGAAATATGAGTTATCCTTACACTTCTCCCTTCCATGGTGCCAGAAATTTAAAGTTTAGAATTCTATAAGACAAAGATGAAATACAGTTAAATAAGACTCAAATCTAGCCCAAATTCGTCTACATATTAGTTACAAATTTGCTTTCCTAGTACCAGAGGTGTATGTAGAAGCTGTTGCCTTATGTTTTTCAAATCCTGTATTGCATCAGTGCATAACCCTAAACTCCATATAAAGTGTTAGTCAACTGTCCGCATTTTGTTTGGACAAAACAATCCCACTGTGCCAGCCCCCAAAAAGCACAAACAAAAGTGAACTGGGGGTAAGCAAACTGGGGGCATGTGACTTCATTACCTGAAGCTATAATTGGAGGATTAACCCCTGATATTTAAATGAACCAAACTTATATCTGTCTGAAAAACTCGTGGCTGCCACCCATGTTGGGTGTAGCCCCCTCTTGGAGGCTTTTGACTTCCCAAGGTGTATCTATGAAGGCCTTTGATAAATGCCCACTTTATTCTCTTAATCTTGTCTAGTCTTGTTCTCGGTAGCCATTCCAAGGCATCAAAGTGTTTCTTACCATCTTATGTTTGGATGTGTTTAGACAAATGCTGCCTGACTGTGCAATTCTGATTTTTCCTTGTAATTCAGATATGCATTGTCAACCATTTATAAAGAGTATAACAGATCAAGAACAGAGGAAAATCAGAGGCATCACCTACAAAAGAAAGGGTCCTACAGACATCAAAACCAAGTTCTTAGTGCAAGTCGGTAGAATGCAAAGTGAAGATGGAGAATAGTAGTGTTGACATGGTTTCCAATTTTACCTCACCATGGTTATCTTGAGCTTTTAAATCATGCGTAAATGTCCCACCATAACTGGCTGGGCAAGTAGTGAGGTTCTTAAAATTGCTAATATAAATGTGAGCTGTTTTTCCTCTCCTCATAAAGCCTTAATCTTCTTCCTCTTCAATGATCTCATCATCCGGAAACAATTTTGTCTTCCTTGATAATCTCTCCCATCTAGTTCTTGTATTGCCTGTCAACAAATTCTTCAAAGTATCCAAATTACTTTAGCTCTTTGTAACATCTTTGTCTAGGGAGAAAATTTATAATTTATTTTTATCATTTCTTCATGAATCATGGCATATTTGGAAAATTACCCCACCCCTCCTACTTAATCATTTTGGCTCACTTTTTGCCCTGAGATTTGCAGGTGACTGTATTAGGGAAAGAGCAAATGAGGTCTCTCTGGGTACCCTGCACTCCATCTAAAGCTCAGACTGTGCACTGAGAAGGACTGATCTTCCACCAGTGAGAGATGAGGCCATGGAAGTTTCTCTGCAAAAGGCAGCACACGAGCTTTGAACGTAGAGAGATCGGAGTTTGATATTCCCCTTTCATGGTTTTGAGAGTGAGAATGAAATTAAAGCGTAGGAATGGCTATATTGGATCAGACTAAAGGTGTGTCTGGTGCAAAATTCTCTGTACAACAGTGGTCAAGAAATACAGGGGCAGTATATCGTGGTGTTGCCCAAGGATAATTTTACAATCTCTAGTCCTTGGTAAGTCTCAGACTGCCTGAGCCAGCTTACTTACATTTCATAATCCTTGATTTTAGTTTTTTCTTCCACTCCTGGTAATTTGTCCAATGGTTTACTGAAATAACTTTTACAATCAATGCTTCAGTGAGGAGCTCCCATGCTATGGGAATATGCAGCTTGCTTTGGTTTCTTTCTTTAATATGTGAGTTCCTTTTGATGTCTCCTACAGCGCTCACTGGAAGAGACAGTGAACATCATCCATCTTCTCCTGCCACTCATGGTTTTACAGACCTTTATCATACTTTCTGTAACTCACCTGCCTGCCAGCCTGAAGAGCTGCCACAAGACCCTTTCTCTAAGTGACACAAGTGTTACTATGATGTGAGCATGCAAGAATAGGCCTGGCAGAGAAAGGCAGTGCCATGCTGGGGCAGAGGTTACTTGGCACTGGGGTGGTTGTGTGCCAGGCAAAGAGCAGGGTGGGACTGTGGTAAGGCACAGCTAAGCCCTTCAGCCAAGCTGGGGGCACAGGAAGAGCAGCCCAGAGGGGTTGAGAGGGACTGAGCACAGCCCCCATCCCATCTTTGCTTGCGTCTTGAAGCACGAGCTTTCTCTTCCCATCCAGGGAAGAAAGGCAGTGAGGGAGCCCTTAGCCCTTAGCCCAGGTTAACTACCACAAGGGACAGGATGAGGCCGAGTGAGGGGAAATCAGACAGAGCCTGGGGTGGCTGGGAAGAACCACTAGGAGCAGACTGTCGTTTTCAGGATGGACCAAAATGGGGTTTGGCACCCACAGGAAGGGATGTGAGAGGCGCCAGGTGGGGCATGTCAGGGCCACCATGTCCTGGGGATGCCCTCAGAAACAGGACACATGTCTTCCAATTTAATATCACTTTGAAGGAACCCAAATCATGCCCTCAGAGCTCTGCCCAATGCAAACCAAAGGTCACTAAGTGGAAAGAATGAGGAGATTTGCTTCAGTGACATATTCTTGATGTAGGTCTGAAGTTCAAGATGCTTGGCTGTGACCTCATCCATCCACCGAAGTGCAGCCACAGCATCTCCCAGATGGTCTGCTCAGAGCTGTGCAGTTTATCACTAATTCCTTACTCAAGGCTAGGTCTATTGAGCATCCCCATGCCCCAGAGCTGTTCAAATACATTTGGAAAACCAAGAATGTTCCCTTAATCTTATCTTCCATAACAAAAATACAACAATATAGTTCTTCAAAATAAATAAAACAAGACAGTAGCAACAACAACAAAATCATCAAATATCAGAATAACATTAAAAAAAAAAAAGAACAAAAAAATATGCCACAACACAAAGCCATTCACCAAACACTACCCCAAGAGGGAGGATAAGCAAATAAAGAGCACATGAAAGGTAATACACTTCCCAGTGCATTCCTCAGAGACACTCCTGGAACAGGGAGAATGGTCTGGATGCTGTGGCTCACATGCCTGCTCTCAGCGGAGGAGATGTGAGATGATAATAACCCCTTCTGATATATAGGCAAGGGACATGAGCTGACAAACAGTGTGATTCATGATCCTCGGGTTAGAGGAAAGTGACAAATGATTGATAATATATTTCCACATTGTTTCTGACAGGTGGCTTGTGGAAGGAGAGATCAATCCCATCTTCTGAAATGCATACAGATCTCAGCACAAGGTAAGAAGGCAGCAGCTAGCACGTGAATTATGCTCCACAGGGCTTGAGACTGTCTGAGCAGCAGCTATGTTTCCCTTTGGGCATTTTATACCGTAAACGCTCTATTTTCCAAAGCATTCAGCATCCTCTGCTTTTCCCTGATGCTCCTGTGTGTCCAGGGTATTGAATATCATACTGGAATGGACCTTCAGAAGACCATGCATTTTTTAGCAGGGATTTTCAATAATTCACTGGATCAGGCCCTAAATATGCACGGTATTAGACAAGAAATTTTCCAGTCTCTTTACCACACAATTTCAAATGCAAAGAGCCTCTGGTTTCCATGTAGTAACAGTGTTTCAATCTCCCAGCCGTATAAAATGCCTGGCTAATTGGACTGGTAGAGGAAAGGGGTTTTTTTGTGTTTGATAAATTAATCAGTGAGCACTGCTGTACATTTCCCACTAAAATCCTTAATTAGACATAAAATACCAAAGAATGAGATTCTTTCTTTAGTTTTTAATTGAAGGGATGACTTTTGATCCTCCATTAGTGAGGAGAGAAGAAAGCCTTTCCAACGGAAGCAGCACCCCAGCTGTTGCTCAGCATCTGAGAGGTTCAGCACTGCACTTCCACAAATCCCAGGAGCCTATTGATACTTAGCATAAACATGCTAAAAGGATCAAATTGACATTCACACAAACCAGACTCCACGAAATCACAAAAGCTCTTAATCCAAGACTCTGTGTAAAAGGATAGCTTCTAATTACCAGTCTAGACTAATTGTCAATATTTAGCTAATAAAAATGAAGCTAGCAATAACAAAAACAAATTTTGAAATTCTGTGGAGTCCAGGCATAAACTAGAAAATTATTTAGTCATTCATTGCAGCATTTTTTTCTTGCTCAATTTTTCAGCATTTCCAGAGCTTTTGTGACCAATGAAGACAAAAATCCCTGAGGCTTCTTTGGTTACAGGTTTCACACACACACACAGACACACGCAGAAGCAACCAGGGTAAGAAGCAGGGCAATTGAGGATATCCTGTTAGAATTATCTATAGGTCTTTGCTCCTGCCTTGTACTGCTCAGATGGAGCTAACACTTAGCTGGACCCTTAGGCAATGTTATAGGGCAGCTGCAAGTCAAGGTGAAATGCCACTTCTGGTCTTTCATTAACCCTCCCGAGCCTGTCATCAAATATGGCAGGCTTAGCATTTTTCACTTCAGATGGAAAAGCACTGCCAATCCCAGGAGGCAGAATTTTTTCGATGCCTAAATTGATGAACAAGACAAGGTCAGCAATTTTCAGTTTATTGACAGAACTCTATTTATCTTTAGAAGTCTTGAAATGGTATTTCATGTGCCCTGGAGCAGAACTGTGACCAAACCAAAAAGTGAGGGTTTATGAGAACCACTGCCACTTTACAACCTGAAGTATTGTGAGTGGCTTTAATTTAACTTGCTACTTTGGGAGTTTTTTTTGTGATTAGAAACATTTTCATAAGCAAAGAACTTTAATAAATGCAACAGCACACAATAAATGGAGACAAACACAGAGAAGCAGAATAATAGAGAAAGAGCAAAAGCTGCAACCACCCATTTAAAGTTAAATATAAGTACTGATGCAAAAAAAATGTGTGTGGGCTTTGTTTGAGGTTTGTTTGTTTGCTTAGGAATGATTATCACTAACAGGCTGACTAACTGATCTAGATCTCCGTGGGAGAAACAGAACTGACCATTTGAAATCTGTCCATCACCATAGCAATTCACTCATGACAGTTACTGAAAGCCACAGCTGAGCTTCACTTTTGTTTATAAAGCTAAATAACCTCAGTTTATTCATAATGAATAATAATAATAATGGGTAACATATTGCTGCAGGAACATTTTGCAATAATTGGATTTTCCCCTTTAACCATTGCTGGAAGGGGGTTGCACTGAAAGGCCCTGCCTTCAGCTAGAAAAAATGTCTTAAGTGTCTTTTCTTTACTCCCAAACAAATGCAGATTGTCTAAAAGTAGGCCAAAAAGAAATGAAGGTAATAAATGTTTCTAGCAAAGACTAGAAAGTCTAGTTAAAATCTGGAGCTTACTGAATTTAGTTCAACCCACTAAATCAATGGCAGACAGGTCTGAGCTGAACAGGGGACCTGCAGCAGAGATGGTGTGACTGCACCTCTACCCCTTGGGCTGCTTCATGAATGAACACTTAGCCCTTGTTAAAACTCTAAATTAAACTGTTGCCTCCTTAGGTTTTGCTGCAAGTGAACTAATCTCTGCTAAAAATGAGTGAAGAACACACCTTTGTCTCCAGAGAAGATGGAGTCTAAGGACACACCATTTTCACTATACAAACTATATAATTTGGGGAAAAGCAAACTGGGATGCCAGGGTACCACTAAGTTAACTTCCTTGTGTGAGGTTTTATTTTTTGGAGAGGTTGTACTGCAAACACCCCAGGTCTCTTAACAGAAATGGTCTGGTAACTAAGCCTTTGAAACAGGCAACATCTCTGCATTCTGATTAATTCCTGACATTAGGATGTCTGGAAAAGAAAACTCTCCTGGGTGCCAGCAAAGGAAACAACACCAAAAGTGTATGGGAGAGTGGTTGGGATTGAGTCTCTCAAAGTTGAAGCATGATTCCAGGGCTGCTCTTCTGCTTCCCACAATAGTCAACTACCTTAACTGGGGCTTGAAATGAATGTGGCTGCAGGGCTGCATCTCCAAGTGTCCTCAAAGCCACTGAGGACATTAAGAGAGAAGGATGGGTCTGATGAAGTTCTGTAGAATCCAAGCTGCTAAGAGCCATCAATTTAGATTTGCATAGAAGCAGGGATTTCTTGCTAAAAATATAGGCATTAGCAGGCATTGAGCACCCAGGGAGCCAGAGAACCTGGCATGGTTGCACTTTTCCCCAGTTTGCCCATCAAGGACCTCAGATGGTGCTGAGTGGATGTGTATGCATGCAAAATGCCAGTTGGCAATTAATCTCAGAGAGATTTCTGAGGAGGAAAATACTACTTTTGTCCTGGATGACTAAGGATATTAATGATGCAAACTGAGTTTCTGGGTAACCCTTCAAAGTAAAATTCTTATATTTCCTCCAGACTAGATTTGCAATTTTTAGAAAGTGGTCAAAGGATCAGTACCTGAGTTTTGTGCTTTGATCAGAGAGTAGCTAAGATTTTGTTGATAATCCCAGAGTTTCCTGATGACAGTTTCCTTTATGTCAATGATTCATGTCAATTCTAACTAAATTCTCTTTCCACTTACCCTAGAGTACATCTGTGGGCTTAGAAAGTCCATGTATTTTTCATTATATCTTTCACATGTGCATTTCGCATGAGCCTGCTCTCATCTGGCTGCAAATTTAACTTGGCAGTGCAAGTGTTAGCCACCAAGTGATGTTTTCACCAGAAAACATGGCCAGCATCCCTCCTGCTTCCTTAGTCCTCTTTTCCTGCTGCATCAGCCTCCAGCCGCTGCTCCCACCAGCTGTGCCCTGGGTAGGAAATGCAGGAGGTTGCTACACTGGCACCTTTAGATACAACTTCTATGCACAAGACACAGTAAAAGGCACAGCATCTCGCAGTTTAATTGATGTAGTCATGGCATCAGCCCCCAAATCAGCCACAGACCCTCATCTTTCACTGCATGCTGCCACTGACACCTTCACCCCAGTTTCCAGATGCCTTACCCACCTCTTCAAGCATGTTGGTGTGTCTCCATGCTGTCCTATGCAAATTTTGGTTCTATGCAAATTGCTTATGGGATGCAAATCAATGCATTAAATAACTAACATAAAGTGACACACATGGAGATGTGCATAACTTGGCAGCTATAAATCTGGAATTGTTCCACTGACGTCAATGGTTTCATTTTAGATAGGCTCCAGCATGGAAGGTGTTGAAATCTGGCCCTGTGATATTTTCAGTCAGCTTCTAAACACAAACTCAGGAATTAATAATTTCAAAGGTGTAATTCTTATTATTACCTGTGGATTTTGTTATTATTTAGGTTTGTATGACTGAATATACATCAAAATGGGGTTGCAGAACATACGCAATTTCAACAGGGCTGACGATGATGATAAATAGAGCACCTGTGGTCTATCAGAACTTCAGGCAGTTGGAACTTGATCCACTTTGGTCCTAATGGCAGAATAGTTTCTATTTTAAAGTAATCAGGGCCTAAAATGCAGGATTTATGCCAAACAGTCTTCAGAGGCAGATGTACACCCGAAAGTATTTCAGATGAATTTAGAGTGGGGAATGAGTATAGATAGTTCTGTGCTACATGCCATGTATTTTTGATCTGGGACTGGGAGCCTGGAAGCATATGCACCATCTTGTGTAACCACCCCCTGACAAAGATCTGCTGTTATTGTGTGCAGGGAAAGCAGAACATGGTAAAGGTTAGTGCTGCACATGGCAGAACTACAGTGCTGAGCAGGGCCCTCGTTGTGACTGCTCCAAAAGTGCTGTGCAGTCATTTACACATTCGCAAATGTCGCTTTCACATGGCAGAATTTCCACCCACTTTTGCCTGAATGTAAATGACTTCAGGAGATGCCAGGCATTAAGTGTTCTCACAACTGCCCCCAACATCCCACTGCTCAAAAACGGTGCTTCAAAGCACTCCTAGAAAAACCTGTAAGACTTTCAAAATAAATCTGTTTGTGTTTCTGAGCCTTCCTGGTCACTTGTAGGGTTAGGCTTAGATTTATCAGGATATACTGAATTACAGGACATGTGAAACAATGACAAGGAGATCCAGCAAAGCCTGATAATGAGAGACTGGAAGAGCCAAGCTCTGCTCCTGCTGTCTATTTGATCTGCTCAACTTACCATAAATTCTTTTGCACACTGCATGAGTGAAGAGCGACAGGAGGTTTGTATGGCATGCAGAAACTTCTGGATTTCTTATTAGTCAACTGAACTAGCATCAGAGATTATGGATTTAAATATAGAAGCTGTCTAAACTGGAAATGTCAGTGCCTAACTGTACAAACAATGTAACATTTATCAAGTGTGCATTACGTTTTTATCAATATTTTCTTTTGGTTTTGTGTGTGGCTTTGGGGTTTTTTTTGCTGACATTGTAATCATGTATCTGCATGTTTGTGTTGCTACATCTAACTTCAACTGACAAAATTAGAAATGCCTATTATAGCCATTACTCTGGGAATGCTTTTTAGTTTGTTTAGGTTTTTCTTTTTTAATCCTAACAGTCTCCCTGCAGACCTCAACTGACATCAATTTACCCGTGTCTTGACATCTTAAAGTTGTTTCTTATAAAATTTGCATTGGTGTCATTTTGTTTCAAGCTGATATTGTGACAGTGTCTCTCTGGATTTATACTGACAATTTATTTTTATTTTGACATCATGTCATCCCTATAGCCCTAGCATCTATTGTAAGTCTGTGGGTTTAAATGAAAAGTGGTTTCTTTGTGCAAACTACAGTAACTAACTGAACTTTTTCAGTAGCTACTTTTCTGACCTCAATATCTAGCTATTGATTGCACTTGGGTTTTTATAGAAATGTCAAAAGTTCCTGCCTAGTGCTTTAGGCAGCTCTTCTATATGTACCAAATAAGGAAATTAAACCAAAGCTCCCCTTGAAACTAAAAAGTAATTGCCTATAAAAAAAAAAGGTGAATGCATGTTTATAACACCAACATCAAACAAACTGGGCCCTGTTGGTGGCATTGCCTGGAGAGCTGCTGATCCTCATTCGCTTTCACTGAAATGTTAGAAACACCTTTTTGGGACTGAACATTCCGTCTGCTTCCAAGTGCTTCCTTGGGGAACAAAAAAAATCCTCAATGTCTATATATTTAATATGCTGTTGCTACTTCATTTAAATAGAAAAAATTACATTAGGCAAGCTCTTGCGTAGGCCAGGGGAGGGGAGATTTCAGGAAAGTTCCCATGTGATAGTTATAGCTTTGAACCTCGTTTATTTTTTCAGTTCTTTCATTTTTAGATTCAAAGAGGCAAGAGGATTGTGAGCAATGTTACAAATGCCTTGTGACCCTTCCTGAAGTAAAGCCATTGCGTCGTATAGCTAAAATTCCCAGAGGGATATTTGTAAATTATAAAGCAAAATCCTGCCAGTGATTATTGAGTATTCCTAGGATTATCCATGATCCTGACAGAGTGGCCTGTGTATGTGATTTTGCAAAAGCTATTTTTCATCAGGGTACGTGCATGGTTTAATGAGATACTTGCAGCAGTAACATAATTTCTGTGTTCTGGTATAAATGGTTCAGCTTCTATATATCATACCTGGTAAATCACAGTATGGGTCCGGAGAAAAGGAGCCTTCAACAGCAAAATTTTCTCATTTTTATTGAATCAGAACATCAATTCTGAGTGATGGTTATGGTGATTTGCTTTCACTAATGTCTCACCAGCAGTGCCTAGGCAGAAATCATACCCCTCATGGTTTAACCAAAATTAAGAACTCAAAAGTGAATCTTCCCTGTGTGGGGGAGGTTATTTATTGTACCCCATTTCACAATGAGTGAAATTTGATTGTCTGAACAGGGTAGTCAGGTATAATAAGAAAAGATTTCCAGCTCCTGTTCTAAAAACACCCAGGTCTGCCAAACGTCCTGTGTGAAACCTGTCAGCCTCACGTGGAGGTTTAGATACCACAGCAGCAGATCTCTCACCTCCAGGCAATGAGATCAAGACCTAAGTATGACAAGACCAAGATAGGAGACATTTTAACAGCAGTGGCAATAGAGATCTGAGGAGACAGAATATGAGACTGGTCACAAAATTTATTTTTAAACTAATCAAAACAAAAATTATGACAGCTTGAAAGTTAGATTGGAATTACTTTGAACTTTATCACCAGAACTCAAAGGGGAACCTTGGACTTGAAACTACACAGACAGAAACTGAACACAAGACCTGCACTAAATGTAGATAAAATATTAGATATCTATAAGAGGAGTGTCATTTTTTATAAATTATTCAGATAAGGAAAAACCACAGTGTATAAACCTATCAATGAAGTTTCTTCTAAGTCCTTAACTTTTTATTAGGTATTCTCTTTGCACCCTTCCAATATTGAAATATGCTGCTGCTGTTGTTAGAATTAACACAGTATATTTCTGTTTATCTACATAAACACCCAATCTGCCTTTGACTTCAGCAGAGTTTCATATGTAATTAAACATCTGTCAGATTGGAATGTCTCTTTCAATAATTCTTTTTGGGAAGGGAAAGACCAGCACTGGAACTACTACTCTGTGCATTAAGCATGGCAATGAGCACTCATATTAACCTTGCATTTTAACTCTCCAAGCACTTCTTACATGACTTTAAAGCTGGTCTTACTGGGCAGACATTTTGCAACTAACTTGATTTTTGATGCCTGTCATTGCGCGCCAGTTTTTCACATATGTCAATCATCCCTGAGTGCTGCTATCTCTAAACACAGTTTGGGGACTTCAGCATATTGGTCAGGGTGCCCAAAAATGTAGGACACTTTTTGAAAATGTAACTTTCTTCAGCTGATATTGAGCTTTGTGTCTACAGTCCATGGCTAGTCGTACTGATGTTATTGCAAAGGAAGCTCTGTAATACTCTGCATCTTGCTACAACCTGTACGTGTCAACAGACATGCCAAGAAACTTCTGGTAGCAAAATCAGAGGTTTGAAAGCTTGGAAAGTGTCTCAAAAGGTATGATTGCCTGAAACTTGGTTTTTCACTGCCTTGAACAGTTACCACAGCCAGACTCATCCTGCCAATCCTGGAGCAGTTCTGTGGATTCAAAACTGGTAAAGAAAGGACCACAAGTTGTGAATACTCCCAGATCTGGGTTTCATACCTGTGCTGCAAGATATAGATGAGAGCTGGTCTAGTTATCTTCCCACAGAGATTTATCCAGGCTTAGGGTTTATTATCCTCAAAATACACAGCTTTAGTGATTACAGTTAACTATTAATTAGCTGCTCTAAACTGGGAGTCTTTCTTGCTGGGAGAAAAGATCTGACAATGGGTTTGTTTATCCTCTCTGCAAGAGGGTACAGTCCCTTTATAGAAATTCCATGGTGTCCTGTGAAGTGAGACGCTGAGAGTTGCTGCTGATCCCCATGTTTGGATGAGTTTGACTACAGATTTCTGCTTCACCAAACATAAAGGGTCAGTCAGCTATTAAACCAAGGGCTATAATACCACTGGCTGTGGAGGGCTGCTTGATGACAATGGTTTGTAATGCTTGAATAAGAACAGAGGTGTTGCTGTTCTTTCCAGCATGAACAATCCAGATATGTACAAATCCAAGCATGTGTATGCACACTGCACTTCTGATGGTCATGTGATAAAAGGGAAAATCGGCTGTGAAAGAAAATTACATAAGGTGAGTTTATTTTGATGTCCAGACAGCATTGGGAAGGATATATTGAAATCTTACATTCTAATTTCAATATGTAATTGTTAACAAAGGAAAGTTCATGATGACCCTTTGAAGATCTAAATATTTTTGGCTATAATTGAAAGGTCAGTCACAATTTTCAACCATTATTTTTTGCATTTTTAATATACATTTGGTGTTTTCAGCATGTTCCATCTTTTATTGATGTTTGACTACAAACAGCACATATTTCTCAAGGATCTACATATTATACTCCATAAGTTTTAACCTTGTGAAACTCCATTTTAAAATGTGAGCATCCCAGATGATGGGGAGGAAGAAGGGGAGCATAATCCAATTCTACATAATATCACTTCAGCTTCTCCTTATTCCATTACTTAAAAACTCAGCATCAATTAAGTGTTAAGAAAATAAAAATGTCTTGGTCAAGAAGAACAAAATCTACAGTAATTAATTGCTTCAATATTTCTCGCAGCCATTCCCTCTCCATAGGAAATTAATTTTCATTCATACTTCAGACAAGATACAGGACATGGAAGGGGAGAAAATTAATTTGGTCGATGTCATTCTGTAGTTTAATCCCAGCATTAATATCTTTTGTATAGTGACTGGGAATAATATCTGAATTCAAAAGAAATTCTGTGAAATTTGAGGCTTTACAGAATTGATATTGTTCTGGGAATGAAGATGTTGCAATCTTCCTTCCATTTGTGAAAGCCAGTAAAAAAGAATCAAATGAGACCTTAAATTCCTGTCCCTCTCTCCAAAAAACACAGCTGTCATCATAATCTCCCACTCCCCTTTTGTAATGATCACCCAGACTTGCCAAGATAGTCACGTCTACGATTGTCTGTGTTTTGATGGATGAGCCCTTAAAAAATAGAAAAAAAGCTGAAATATGCCTGAAGGCGAAAAAAGGAAGAACATCTGTGTCTTTGTGCAGAACTTGCACTGGGCCTTGGATGAGAGAAAATTCTGGCCAAAAGAGAACTTCAGAGATATCTGAGGCATTTTTCAACCCAGGGAGGGAATCAGGAGGGATCAGCTTGGGCTCCTCCCTGCATCCTAGTCCAAAGAAGCTTCCTTAGGAAGGGAATTCTCCCACTGCTGGGCAGTATCTGAGGGCAGCTGATGTTTTGCACCCCATGCTGGCCTGATTAACACTGGGGTTTGCACCTCAAGAGTGAAAGGATGCCTCTGCATCTGCGCTGACAGAGCACAGGCTGCTGGTGTCAGGCTGGGGCAGCCACATCACAGAGGGGAAATGTGGCTCCAGTTTTAGTATATAAGAATTTTAAATGCCCCACCACTGAAGAGTCATACTGTAAATTTGGTGCAGACAGATGAAGCTTTCTTTTTTTCACTCTGAAGAGAGCCTTAACTCTGACTTGAGTCTGATTTCAAATCCATTTATTATAAAAGCTAGTGTTTGAAGGGTAACTCTAAAGGGACTTCACTTTCATTTGCTGAAGAGATTAGTATGTCTGCTTCTGATATTCCTATTCAAAAAATCATCTTTGGACCCTATTTCTATGTTCTTTTTATGGAACATTATGGAGAATAATTGTTTAGTGAAAGCATTCTCATTTACATTATTTTATGTTATTCAACCTTCCTCAAGAGCACTGGGACACCTCCAAGCACAACTCTTAACTTTGAATATTGGCACTTGTGAACTTGTTCTTACACCCTGGTAAGATGATTAATGTACCTTGGAAATTGCCTAATGGCTTGATACTCTTCCTATCCAGCCTCTTATAAGAGAAAAGCAGGATAATGTGAGATACAATTTATGGGTATGAAATGGAGGCGTTGAAACAGAGAAATTCAGAAGTATTGACAGGATGTCTGTAGTGCTGAAGAGCCACACAGCAGAATTTAAAAGCATGCATGAAATAAGAGTGCTATTGGAAGACATCCCAAACAGGTGGAGACACCTGGTTGACAAGGACATTCCCTCTTTAGAGACTGGTGGAAGGAACATGAAGAGATTTGTCTGGTCAAAATATTGACATGGAACCTTGCCTTTTGTTAGAAGACATAAAGTATTGGATGTCTATGACACCAAAATGTCCTAAATTAACTTTATTGACCACTTGGAAGGAACAGATAGGCTAAATGTTTGGATCTGTCGTTCCTCCTTTTTGGACACTGGACTCATTTTTAGCAGAAGTGAAGGATGTTAGCTGGCCCACACTGATTAACAGTGTGAGTAATAGCTAGAATACAAATGCAGAGTGTTTATCTGTATATTTCATTTTTATGCTGAGGTTCATGATCTCAATGGCATTTTTTATTGACATTTATTAATTTGAGTGGCTCTAATTCTATAAGTTTATAATGGTAATATAAAAACATCTGTTCTAAGTAACAGCACTTTTCTGTGATTCATTTTTTAGTATTAGGACTTGACAGATACTGCTTATCTGCACACTCTGGATGCCCTTGATGTAACTTCAAAGTCTAACTTAAGTGCAACAGACAGTAAAAAAAAGCTCCAACAGGAAATTTCAAGCTCAAATCTCTCATGTGCTGAAAAATTTCCCCACTGTCATTATTACAATTCCTGTCCTCATTTTCAAAAGCCTAAGAGACAAATGAGCTTTTGTTAAGTGCCCTAAATCATCACGTATTTGCCTGAAGGTGTTAATGATAGGTCACATTCTTTTCACTCACAGAGTAGAACATTATTTCTAGAATTCTATTGATTTCAGTGCTGGCAAAATACAAAGATTGCCACTGAAAATTTGTCACTGATTGTAAAATTTCCAACTCTCTCCATTGTTCCAAGAAATATTATCTTGTAGAAGTGCTCACATGACTGTCAGTTTATCGAAGAACAACTTCCAGTTGAAAAGCCATGAGGTGTTATTAGCTTATATTGTACATGAAAGTTAGGAGCAGTGTGTCATGTGGAAGGCAGAATACATTACTCTCCAACAGTGTTGTCAAGAAGGGGCATGAAAATACACTCCCAAAAATAGTGCAGTCAATGGGCTTATTCAGCTGATCTCTAAGTATTGTCAGTATCTTTTATTATTGCCATTATTATTATAGCACATTGGGTATTTTTTCTCCCATTTGACAAAAAATATGTAATATTCAGTTTCTTTTTATTGGCTTGAGACTATCAAGGGGCGACACAGAGTATCTTTTATAATGAAAAACTACTAAGAGGCACAGCCACTTTTGGCAAAGTTAAATTATGAAAGCAATTCTACGAAACAAAAGTCACAAGTCACAAACATGCTGCCACTGAAAAACAACAACAACAAAAACAACAATTTAGAAAATAAAGCCACCTCTTCCCCTATGTCTAACATACACACTGATACAGATTTAGGGATTCAACTCTTTGCTGCAGTCAGACTTCTGCAATGGCAATCACTCCCTTGAGATTGGAGAGAGACTATTTACAAGAGATTGTAGTGACAGAACAAAGGAGAATGGCTTCAGACTGAAAGAGAGTAGGTTTAGATGACATATGAGGAAGGAATTCTTCACTGTGAGGGTGGTGAGGCCCTGGCACATGTTGCCCAGAGAAGCTGGGGCTGCTCCATCACAGTAAATGCTCAAGGTCAAGTTGGATGGGATCCTGAGCAACCTGGTCTAGTGGAAGGTGTCCTTACCCATGACAGGGGATTTGGGACTAGATGATCTTTAAGGTGCCTTCCAGACCAAAGACTTCTATGATTATATGAAAAGTTTTGGAAAGGGAAAGGGAATGTAGTTTTCCACCTGCTCTACCTGAAAATGTGGCATCCTTTGTTGGGAGGGAGGAGGTAAATTAAGGACAAAATAGATTTTATTTTTAAAGGAGATGCTGATATCTAGTCAGTCTGGAAAGCACAAAAGTGATAAAGAGACAAAACTCTGCCCCCTGTTACAGGTTCTAGTGTTTTTATGGATTTCAGCAGGCTTCTTTCTCCACAGTGAGTCAATCTCTGTGTACGAAACACCAATTTGTGTCAATGGATAACTTCAGTAGCGCAAACAGTGGGTAAATCCTGTTGAGAAATTTGCACTGTGCAACAGAAATGGAGATTTTTGTATGGCATCTGACTTTCTCATGTTCTACACAATCTTTCTAATCCACTGTTTTCCCCTCTCTGTGTCCAGGTACCCCAAAATCAATGCTCCAGGTTTCCCACTTACAACAAAATCAGGTCGCAGGGCTCCACCTTTGAAAAAAAAAATTAAAAAATAGAAAAATGCAGGAAATTATAGCCATTTTGCTGAGAGTTTTTTTTTTCCCTGGGTGTAGTTAGAGAAAACCACAGCTATCTTCTGCTTCACAATATGTAAATATACTGCATTATATTGAGTAAAAGAGAAAGAAATTATTCATCAAGAATTTTCTCTGCAAACATGCAATTAGAAATGGATTCCAAATTAAAACATGACCAGAAACTGCAGAAATCCACATCTAGAAGTAAATAGCTTACAACTGCTTTAGGATAAATATTCTGCTACACTGCAGGAATTCAAAGAAATGAGAAAAAAGGCAAGAAACACAGTGCACTGTACCTGTGGTTATATGGACTGTAGTTAAGCTCATCTTATGACACTCAAAAATTCTGTTTGTGTTTAAAGATAAGTGTTTAAAAGAAGAAGAATTGATCTTCACTGATATTAATCTCTGAAGTTCTGACCTCTGCTTTCATCAGCAAGCCATTCTGCCAGGCAGCTGTGAGTCAAAAGAAAGCCTTGCTGTGAGATCTACCAAATTCACTGTGACTCTAATTCATCCTGTCTTATGTTAAGCGTTTAACTACACCACCTTCACAAGAGGTCCAGTCCCTCCACACTCCCTTGAAGATCTACAGAAAGTTGTAGAATCAGGCCAGGCATCTGACAAAACTCTTCTGCTCCTAAACCACAAAAGATGCCTCTGTTTGAAAATGCAAAAACATAAAAAATTTCAAAATTTACTCTAACCAGGGCAAAGGCTTTAACCAGGAGACTGTGGTTTAGTTCTGCAGTGAGGATTCTGGTGAGTATTTAACACTGTACAGTACCATTTGCCTTTGATATATCCTCTCATCCTATTCTCTTCCCTGGCCATGATGTTCACTAAAAAGTCATGGGTAGACTCTGATGTCTGCAAAGAAAGGCTTATGCTCCAACCAAACCTTTCAAGTCTATAATTAAGGCAAACTGCATCTTCACTTTATTGAATTGAGCTCTGTGGAAGGATCCTGTTCCATAGAAAAGATCACACACATCTACAAAGGCTTTTCAGCCAGTCTGAAACCATCCATCACCATTCTTCCTCAAGCTCCACCCACTGATTTGCTGAGAAGCTCTTGACATCTTACAAGTTCTCCATCTCAAATTTGTGAATCTCACCAAATCCTTCCTGATTTGTGTAAGAAAATGTCACTCCAGAGCCATGCCTCCCTGAGGGATATAATTTCCCATCTTCAATCAAAAATATTAAAATCCACTGAACACTGAAGTAACTTATCCTGGATTTATTGGCTGTAGTACAGTGTCAAGTACTGTAAAATCCACTACTTGTGAGAATACCCACAGGGAACTCACAGAAAGGCCAGCTTTAAGCCTTTCTAAGTAGTAAAAGCAGAAGTAGTAGTGCAGACATAGCTTTGTCTGGATGGAGGCAAAGGCATGGAATTGTACAAACCGTGTTAAAAATACTGTCTAATGAAATTATTCTGTCAACAGATTAAAGATTTTATTAGAGGTCTCTCAAACCTTTTGCAACCTCTGTTATTATCAAGCATAAAATACTACTCCACAGTCAAGAAATATATTCAGAATCCAGAATAATGTATTAAAATGGCTTGACATCTTCCCACTCCATTGAGACACAAACTGCTTTTCCATTTCTATGCAGCTCACTTGCAGTTTACCACTAATACTAGTTCTTACTTTAGCTCTAAACAGCCACCAGCTGAAATGGACAAGTGGCAATAACTTTGGACTCAGAAATATGGAAAAGACAAACTGTTCTCACTGATCATTCTATATGAACTTACCACCATTTACAAAATTTTACATGATGGACATTGGCATCAGGAAGAAAAGGGAATAGTGGAGTGCTTTCTTTTGTTTTTTCTAGTTTGTTTTTTTTTCTCTAGCTTGTTGTCAGACATACCAGGGCATGTTTAATACTCCCAGAGCTGGAAAAGAAGGTTCATTAAATGTGGGCTGGGATCTGTCTGAAACACATTAGGTCACCCATTCATGTTACAAGCTTCAGCTGAACTGAAGGCAAATAACACTAGGATTTGAAGCCTGAAACCTCCACCAGCAATGATGGGACAGTGGAGTGCCTGTAGACACTGATTCCTGCCCTTTCATCTAAACCAAGCTTTTCCTGTGATTGTTCCTATAGGTATATATTGTATTTTCACTGTCTCTTGTGGAGATCCTATCAATATTTTTTATCTCTTACTTTGCATCTCTTTTAAGGACATTCATGTCCCACCACTGGGGTAATAAACCACTGACAGGAAAAAGGAACTATGCTCTTGCTTTACTCTGCTCCCTTAAAAATCTTAGCTGGGGCTCTACTTTCCTGTGCTGTGTATTTTTTCAGTGTGGTTATCTTGCTGCCATTTTTCCTTCTTCTCACCCAAAACAGCTGTTTCTCTAGGATCACTTATCCTACAGGCATTTGTCCTCCTGTCTTGTTGGGACCACAAATCCTGCTAGAACCTCTCAACAGTAAACTAAATCCTTTGTGATTTCACATGTGCACTTTGTTTTGCTACCTTGCCAGGGTTTTCTCTCTGTCCCTTGACCTGCCTGCTTTTCATCAAACCCTAAACTTACACACAAGGCATTAACATGGGCCTGAAGTTACCTAATTCACAGGGTAATTTTAAATTTTTAATATGCTAACACAGCCTGATGACCAATTTCTCAAGTTTGCCAAGGAATCTCTGTTGTTAAATGGATATATCCAGAAGGATGTTAGACTTAAATTTTTAAGGCTGAGTTTGAGAAAGAAATTAAATATTAGTGGGTCTGACATCCATGAAATACCTACCAGGTATGTTGAGGAGCTGAGGAAGTAACTTTCAAGTAAATTCTGCAGATGAGAGATGAAATCATTGCTGTGTTCTGGTTTTAGCTGCTGATTTGATCCCCCTTACACAACAGGAATCTGGGTTATGCAAAAGCTCTGCTGCTCAGGTGATAAAACATTGACTGTTGTGCACATGAGCTTCATATGGGTCAGAGTTTCAGTCCCCAGCACGCTGCATACATGAGCTTCCTTCTAGGTCTATTTTCATGAATAATATGCTTTGTTAAATTGTCAGGGAAAGTTAGAGAAACTTAGTAAATTGCTATTCCTTTAATAATAAAATGAGTTTAGGAAAAAAAAAGTCTTAGAATTTTTTTTTCTTTTTCTTTTCCTTTTCCTTTATTTTTCTTTTTCCTTTTCTTTCTTTTTTTATTCCTCTCATTCTTTCCCTTTCTCTCTTTCTCTTTCCTCTTTCCCTTTCTTTTTCTCTTTCTTTTTATTTGTTTTTTTTCTTAGGCTATTGTAGTCATCATGAATGACAGTATTTGAAAAGGAAGCTACAGAGGATGTCCTATATATACCTATGTGTATATAAACACAACTACACTTTTAGTGGTCTTCCAGGTGTTCACATTGTCCCCACTCTGTTCAGCTCAGTGTTGCTTTATTGCTCACACTGTTCATGTGCTGGTAGTTTCCTCACTAAGGACTGGTCCAATGCACGGGGCTGAGGTTAAGTTTACATCTTCTCCAATTATAAAAGGGCCATTAAGTTCAGATAATGTAAAATATAAATTTAAGAGGAATTCTGGGGAAATCATAATTAGGTGCAGAGACATGACATGAGTTTAATGACTGAGATTTAATTTCAGTTTTCAGGATTATTAATTGAGAATCCTTATTTAGCTCGTCTTTTTTTTTTTCTTCTTAATTAATTGGAAATTTATTTTCAAGCACTTAAGGCAGAGATTCTTTTCAATCCCTAAATGTTTGTAAGCTATATACTAATATTCTCTACCTTGCTTTCAAGACTCTGTCCTGTAAATTTCTTTGAGCTCTTTCTGATAACATAATAATGCCTGCATGTGTTATTTATACAGAAAGAGCAATCTCCGATTTATATATTCTGTAGGAAATTAAGTTACTTGGGACTCAGAACTGAGCATTTCATAGATACTGACAGATTAGAAAGATAGTCTGCCACAAAACCATACAGAAGGAAGAAAATTAAGAACTAGCATCGTTCTGTGTGCCTCTGCAAAAAATGGCTGAGATGTTCTGCTGTGGTGTTTTATGGATTCTGTTACATGATTTCAATAAGTAAAATCCATTTCTTTTGACTGTAGCCACATACACATGATGTGCCCACCCTAAAGCAATCACCTTCACTTTCAGGAGAAGAGTCACATCTCCAAATCATGTAAATAAAGTAAAAAGCAAATTGCTTTTTGCAGTTTGTATCTTGATGGTAGAGAAATGGTTCCATGTGCCAAACCTGCACACCAACTGGGTGCTAAGGTGTGATATCCAGTGGGTTGGTGCATCCATGAAGGAATTCAGCTGCTGTTTCCCTGTTTGGCACCATGTAAGAAATCCAACTTTCTCCTTCCAAAGCTCTGCATCTGTATGCATTTAAAATGTCAGATCTGGTGCATTAATTTGGTTTTTATTCTCCTGAAGCACTGCTCTAATCAAATGTGAATGCTGGCTACTAACCAAGAATACAGCATAGAAGATAGCACCAATTCCTAAAGACTTAAACCTCACAAGAAACTATTTTATAACTAGAGATTGTTTTGCCCTTAGTTTTCAGAGCTAGATCACGCCTAAAATGTGATTTTCTCCCTCCAACTCTCTAGTCTCATTTCTTTATAGTTTTCCATTTGCTCTTGCTTTCCAAAAATCACCATCAAATGTGCCCTGGCACCCCAAGCAAAAGTACCTGTTTGGCAAAAAAACCCAGGCATAACACAGCCCTGAGGCTCTGAGGCAGAGGGTGTCACTTGAGAGAAGTTTTACTGCACAATAACAACTTTTTTTTTTTTTTTTTTTTTTTTTTTTTTTTTTTTTTTTTTTTTTT
>VYXD01012567.1:740479-819413 GCA_013397195.1 Hylia prasina | reverse complement strand
TTTTTCTTTTTTTTTCTCAATGCAGGTGAAGAGGCCTCTTGGGAAGAAAAACACCAGGGAAAAAAATTTCCTAAGGTAATTTGCAGCCAAAATATTTCCATGGGATTGTACATTAATAAAAACTGTTTTAAGAACTGAGCTGGTATCCCCTTTGTATTTGGGATCTATCAAAATAGGAAAAGGTAAGAAAAAATAGTGAAACTTTACATCAATAAAATATTATACAGCAAAAGAAAACACAATTAAATTCTGCTTTTAAAAAATTAATTGAATGGTTTAGAGGGTTAGTGGAAGGAAATACTCTTCATTTTGTAGAATTACGAGTTCCACTGAGAAAAATCAAGCTGTCCCAGAGTGAATGGCAGAGTGGATGAGTCTTTATATCTATAGCCTCTGTCAATAATTCACCAAATGTGCATTAAAAATAAATAAATAAATAAATAAATACATACATACATACATACATACATACATACATACATACATAATCTCCTGAGGCTGTTTCACGGGGAAAAATGATCATTCAATGAAATTTTTATGAAAGCTTCTCCTTGGGAAGCTCAGACTCAAATTATTTTTTGTTTCTAGCTTCAGCTGACAAATGGCTGCTTGGCTGTGTCTTTGACTTATGAATTCTGTGTCTCAGATCCCTTTACTTCTCTATAAACTGTGATTCCTTGATCAACCAGGAGTACACCACTGTGATATTTCAGGGTCAAAGTTTTGCAAGTTTTGATCAAAAGATCAAAATCTGCCATGGGAAAACCTGATTAGTATTATTTAAAATCTGTTCATATCTTTTCTTGAGTGAAAGAATAATTTCTCAGACAGCCAAAGAGTGTCAATCATGAAGTCAGAATCAAAGCAGGTTATGGGACCTCAATCATTGTAGGGTTGACTATTTCAGTGTTCATATGGTCACAAGGTGAAAAAGTTAACTTTGATACATTATAAATGGTATCTGAATAAATAAACACATTCAGAGTCATGATAATTAAGTTTCTGCCTCAAAAGCAACATAGAAAATATTTGAAATAAATAATTATCTGCTGCTGTCTTTTCAAGAGAGATAGTGGCAAACAGGGGGCCTAATATAATATGGTTTCTTTACTGAGTTTCCAAGGTTAAGAGAGCAAACGTCAAATATGATTGTTGTTTACTATCAGCCTCCATTTCAGTGTGCTCTTGTGAGGAAGAAGCACCTTGCTTCTCCTGCTTTATTCACAACTTCAGCTCAGATACATCTTTCTGAGGCCAAACTTCTTTGTACAAACACACATTCTTCTCATAATTACTATTTAAGTGGGGAACTTTCTCAGTATTCCTTAAAAAATCAACTCTCTGAGAATCTCCTGTGTATTGGTACAAGCTCCTTATGTCTCTGTGAGGTTTTTGTTACAGAGGGAGGTTTTAGTCATTTATCATCACAGTTATTTTTAAAACAACTTGTACTGAGACCTGGTATCACAGTTGCAAGCTAGAAAGAAGAGTCCTCACTTTTAGTCACCACTGGCCTAAAGTTTTTGACTACTTTCTTGTTTTCTTTAGAAAGTACAAGTAGCTTCTAAGTTTAACTAGATTTTTCTATCTGTTCCTCTTTTTGTCTTCTATGACTTATTCAAATAATTAGTCTTCCCTCTTAATTAGGAACAATCTGTAACAGTGGTGTTAATATTAGCTAGGAGTTACAATGATGGATCACTACATCATCTCACTTTGTTTTGAAATATGCCTGAATATATGATTGTAGGTAGAAATAGGAGCCCTGCCAGGCAAGATTTCCAGTTGCATTATAAGGGTTATAAAGGTTATAAGGGTTATAAGGTAGAAAACAGCAGATGGATTTGCAAAGGAGAGCACAAGGCAATGATGGCAGTTGCAATTGCAAGAGTCTTTTCAAATTCTCTTTAAATATAAGGTAGGCAATCTGTATTTTTAATTACATTTGGCACCATTTTTGTCTACCACTGGTGAAAGATTACTAGACTCCATCAGGTAGATCATCAGCTGGTGTAAATTTGTGTAACTCCATGGATATATTCCTCCTGCCCTCGTGTCCCAAAAAGGCCCCGCAGTGCTACAGGCTGGGGGCAGAGTGGCTGGAAAGCTCCCAGTGGAAATCATGAGCCTGTGTGTGCTCAGCTGGGGAAGGAGTCCAGTGGCCTCCTGGCCTTCTGTGCCAGCCACAGTGTGGGAAGCAGGACCAGGGTGCTGATTGTCCCTCTGTGCTGGGCCCTGGGGAGGCCACACCTTGAATCCCGTGTCCAGTTTAGGACCCTCAATTCAAAATGTACATTGGGGTGCTGGAGCCTGTCCAGGGAAGGGCAACAGAGGTGGGAAAGGGTCTGGAGCACAAATCTGATGGGAAGCAGCTGAGAGAGATGTGTAGCCTGGAGAGAAGGAGGCTCGAGGATGACCTTATTGCTCACTACAGCTACCTGGAGGTTATATCCTGGTGGGGGACAGTCTCTTCTCCCAGGTAAAAAAAGTGACAGGACAAGAGGAAATGGCCTCAAGTTACAGTGTGGGAGGTTTAGATTGGATATTAGGAAAAGTTTCTTCACCTAAAGGGTTGTCAAGGATTGGAACAGGTTGCCCAGGATTTTGGCTGTGTCACCATCTCTTCAACTATTGAAAAGACGTGGTATGTAGGGACATGGTTTCATGGTGGACTTGGTAGTACTAGATTAAGAGTTGGACTACACAGTTTTTAGAGTTATTTTCAAACCAAAAAATTCTACAATTCTATGACTCTATACTGATGAAATTTATCAGCTTACTCTGAAGATCCACATCTCTGCTTTTAATTAAGATTTTGTGATCTTGCAGATTTCCAGAGTCTATGACTTTTATCTTTTCCAGTTGTCACGCTCAGTTAAGAAAAGAATTGAGTTTTTCCAGGAAATGTGTGAATTGTTATTACAGAACCTAAGATGTAGTCACGCACTCACAGACTTCTACAGCAGCAGTTTGTTCACCTCTTTATTACTGTGCCCACCAAAACATAGAAACTGAATATGTGGGGTTCCTACTCTTCTCAAAAGCAAAGCAAAACAAATCCATTCTCCACTTTGCGGAGGCATCTT
Organism: Hylia prasina; assembly: GCA_013397195.1. Classification (NCBI taxonomy): domain Eukaryota; kingdom Metazoa; phylum Chordata; class Aves; order Passeriformes; family Sylviidae; genus Hylia; species Hylia prasina. Next base: position 816,327 of record VYXD01012567.1, on the reverse strand, counting down.
AGACTGGAACAATCACTGCTGATTTCTATGAGTCTAGTTCAGTTTGCACTTTAATTTTGAGAGTTCAAGCAACCATTTCTATGTGTTAGCTGTGAGGATATGATAAGCATTGAAGAGTCATCAACTTTAGAAACTATTGCAGATGTTCCAGGGAGGGGAAAAAAAAAAAAAAAAGGATTATGTGTTTAGGAAAGGTGTAATAGCTATGTTTTCACAGCGGAACATCACACATAAAAAATACAACACCTAAATGTCATGTAAATGCAAATGTGAAGATGTAACCAATTTTCTACAAGTGTAATTTTGGCAGTATTAGTTAAAAAAGATTTTCAGTGGAATCTAACGAATACTGCCAAAAATACATGTTCTGGTAAAAATTAGGCAACCTTTTGAAACCAAAACTGAGGGGTTCAGAGACTCAGCCGGGGAGCTGTCAGTCTGTTTGCTCAAATAATCAATTTAACCTCCCTCCATCACATGCATAGTTAAATGCTGCATGTCATCAGCCAGTTGCTTCCAGGATTTTTTATGAAGTTCATAGTAGATTTCATTTGATTTTCTTCTTCTTCGTGGAACTTTTGTTGACTTTTTCAGCATCACTTATAGCTCTCAGCTTTTGTACAACAGGTGTTTTCCTTCAGTTATTGATAATTATATGATGACTCCATTTAAATACATCACAGCAAATATTGTCAAAAGGCATTTTAGCTCTATTATTTGCAATTATGCAGATTCCAAGCCTAGCATTTCATAACACATCAGTGTTGGAGTTTCCTTTTTTGTTGGATAGACTACTTGAATGAATCTTGAGGCTTGAGTCAGCTGCATATTCAGAGGTGTCAAGTGTTATTTGCAACGCCCACAGATAGCTGAGACATCTTCCCAGGGCTGGCAGCTGCTGCACAGAACCTGTGGGATGGTGGTGCTTGCCTGGAGCAGCTGGAAGTGGAGCAGAGCTGCACACGAAATGGCACCAGCCACCCACCCACCCTGGGCACAGTTATCCTGCCTTTACCAGGTGGGATGCATTTTAATACTCCTAATTGTAAGTATTTACAAATAGATGTTTACCTCTGCTAAGACTCCACTGTGGTCAGCTGAGATTTGAGAGACGCACTTCAGTTGCTTGAATGTCATCTCCAGTGGGACAAGACATTTAGTGCACCCTGCTTTTCCTCCAGGTTCCACTCCTATATAAGAGTATATGACTCTTAGAAGTTCTGTATCATAGGTTCTTGCATAGTCCTGGGTACCTCTGAGTGTCCAGGTGCCATCAGACACCCATCTATAGGCATCCCCTTGCCTGGCTCATCTGGTCAGCTCAGCCAATACAGCCCAGAGAGCAATTCAGCTCCTCCATCGACTTCAGGAGCTAACAGGATCTCCCCCTCTGCTTGCATTGGGTAGTGGCAATATTCAGACACTCTCAGGTAGGTATGGAGGTGTTTGAGGTAGCAGAGGCACGTGGGGCTGTCAGATACCACATCAGACCCACAACATACCCAGGGTTCTTCTGGACCAGCAGTCAGAGACCAGGCAAGGTACCCCACTGCCTCTTAGGTGTTTGAGTGATTGAGCAGGGCCCATAGATCACCACCAATTACAGTAAGAACTCAGTGGACATTAAGAAGCAGACCCCTGATGTAGTTGTCTTAAATTGGGTTCCAACACCTCCCCCACTGTACTTGGAAAAAAACCCACCAAATTTTGGAAACATTATATAATGTGTGTTATGTAAAAGAGAATGTGCAAGGTCCCCTGCCCTTGTCCAATGTGTTCTGCCTCTGATAACAGCCCGAACTTTTCTATTCTAAAAGGCCAGTTGTTATGGGCTGACCCCAGACAGCAGCCAATACTGACTGACTTTCCCTCACTTCCCTCTTGGAAGGTATGGGAGCTGGAGGAAATAGAAGGAAGGCAAAAGGAGTTATGAATCAAAATAATGATAATTTAATAAGAAAAATGAAAGCTGTGTGTGCCAGTAAAGCAAAAATGTGAATTATTTCACTGTTTCCCATTGGTGGGCAGGTGTCCAGCTGTCTCCTGGTAAGAAGAGCTTCAGCTTGCATAGCAGGTGCTTGGAAAGACAAATGCCATAACTGAAATTTCTGCTTCCTTCTCCTCACCATGAGTTTTATTGCTGAATATGATGTCATGTGGCATGGAATAACTCTTTGGTGAGTTTGGGGCCGCTCTCCTGCATGTGTTTCCTCCCAGCCTGTTGCTCAATCCCAACCTTCTTACCTTCTTACTTGGGAGGGTGGGGGAAGAGAGTCAGAAGACCTTGATATTGTACAAAACGTGCCCAGCAAGAGCCAAAGTACTGCTGAGTTATCCACACTGTTTTAATCCCAAAGGCAAATCCCCACACAGGCTGTGACAAAGGAATTCACCTGTGGAACTTCATCCCAGACAAACCCAGTTACACCATTGCTCCAGGACATGAAGATTGTCTTCTGGGTCATACCTTTGCAGTACTGCAGTAAGTCCAATACTGCTCTGCAATTCTTTCCCATATCATTGTTCTCGTTAATCCTGAAGGTCTCTGTCACTTCTAGGACGCATTATAGTAGACAACTGTACTTTGAAGAACAGACTTGGCCTACAGCCAAGCAGAAGAAAAGATTCAAGTGTTTCATTTAGAAAGATGGAAGAGAAAGAAAGAGGTTTTCAAAAATGATATAGCAAACCTCCATCCTTGATTGCCCAGTCTTCAGTGCCAAATATCTCACTGATGCACCATCACCAAAGCTAAGTCTTGTGTTTAAATTCTTTTAACTGGGAATCAGTAATTTCTAATTCTGACATACATTTGATATATGCACTTTTCATATTTCATAACATTTATGAGCTACAGAGCATTGCTATTATTGTAGATCCTAAGTTGTCTCCAGGTTTATTTTAGACCATCATAGCTGAGTAGAACAAAATTTTTCACATAAGTTTAGACTGCAGTCCTACACCAGTACTGCCAGGAGCCAATTTGTTATTGTGTTGTATAAGCGTATTGTGATCTAGCAAATATTATGTCTGAATGATAAAACCACAATAAAGCTGGGCATAACTAAAATCAGACTTAACTAGAAAGTGGAATGAAATCAAAAACTGGAGCTTTTGACCACATCAACAACTTTCCTAGAGCTTGTGTGAAAAGTATGTTTCACAGGGGATTTAAAATTCATTGTCATCTTTGTCCACTGCCTACTGACAAACTTGCCACTTATCAGTTAAATCAGGCAAATTATTTCCTCTTTTAGCATTAAAGAAGCAGTTTAAATTTCCTTGTTAATGCAAAGCAGATTACTGGTTTGAGTGTTTCTGACTGACCAAGTATTATATGACACATTGGAAACCTGGGAAATCAAAATTGGATTACACAGCACACTTTTGAATTGAACTTTTCTGGCACAAGATTCCTGTTAATATTTCACTTCTAGTCTTTTGTGTCAGGGGTGCTAAAAAGAGAAGACAAAAAAAAAAAAAAAAAAAAAAAAAAAAAAAAAAAAAAAAAAAAAAAAAGGAAGAAAAGAACAGAAAATGAGTTTATATTGTATTTGGGTAACTGACAGTGATTGCTATCAAATCACAGATTAAATAATGTATTTCTGAAGTGTTCAGTGCATTTATGTTCACAGAGTAAAATCTCCTGCCTCTTTCTCAGTCTTCCTCTCTGCCTGGAATATAGACACATACACTGAAACTATTATTTCATTATAAACTTTAACTATAAAGACAAAACGCACATCAACATTGAGCACTTCAGTGGTGCAAAAATGGTGAAACAAAGGTGGCTCAGAGAGACTGACTGGATACCATATGTTACTTTGAGAGTTTCTTCCATCCAAGTTTAAGGCAGTGATGTCAGTCCAAAGCATGTGTGTGAGGGTACTTGCTGGGTTCATACCCACTTTCAGGGCAGCTCCATGAAAAGGAAACTTCATTTTTAAACATCCTGAGATATTGACCTATCCATGGGAGGGAGGTGGGGCAAGAAGAATATCTAGCACTGAGTCTTTCCCCAGCCTACTCCTTTACAATTGCTAAACTGCCCGTTTTTATGGCAAAGTCTTAGCACATTTCTAAGCCCTGATTCAGCTTTCCAATAATTGCCAGCTCCAACAGTGCAGTGCTGGCACAGGCCGTGACAGGCGAAGGATTTGCCCGCTGACTATGCAAGATGGACAGATGTTGGGTGAGAGATGGAGAAGTGACTTGCCAGAGTCAAACAAATACAGGACTCCATGTGGTGCCCTGCCAACTTTCCCTGCAGGATCCTGCCTGATAAACTCATTAAAGTTCGCAGCAGAATTTGGAATTGAATTTGAATAGGCTCAGTAACACAGAAGTGTATTAATTAACTTTGAGAAGTCTGTTAAATGTAGGAATGGTAACACAAAAGTTTATCAATTGTGACATGAATGTATAAGAACAACAGAAATTTCGTAACTTGGAAAGACATGAACCAAAAAAAAAAAAAAAATCTCGTAATGAATGTAAACAGAGCAGAGGAATATTATAGACTAGATCTTCTCTGTTTGCTGCATTAATCACATATAATGAAGGAACTCTACATCTGTGGGGAACTGGCACATACCAGTGATATTTGATATAAATGGGACACATCAGCAGTAATAACACTGCTGCTACTACTCTAGATGTGAGTGACATGTAACTCTTACATCTCAAATCCAGCCCTGATGTCAGTGGATGCTGCTCTGCCAGTGTCAATGAATTGTGGATGGCATGGATTTGCCCATTTCATTTCAATTTGCTGGAAAGGACATATTTTGCCTTATGAAAACTTATAGATATTAAGTTGACTAGAAGAGCAGTATTGAGTTTTAGCCTGTTTTGTATCCTGGTACTTTGCCCATCTTTTTCCAGAATTAAAAATGAAAAAGAAGTTTAGGAAGTTTGGCTTATCTCCAACACATATCGACAATCCAGCCATGCAAATATTTATGCCCAAATGGTTTCCAGCCTGGACAGACTTACTGTGCTCACCTGTACTCATCAAATGTCAATATCAGAGGAAGGAGATACTCTCAAATACCTGTTTATTTTGTAAAGAAGAGTCAATATGTTCCTTTCTAAAGATTTATCTCATAGTGAAGATTTGGGTACATAATTTAATATTGCACAACAATTTTTATTCAAGGCTGACATTTGAAGAGAAAAAAAAAAAGAAAAAAATCAAGAACACAACCTGACAATAAGTTGACATTTAAATTAATTTATTTTTAAGCTTCTACTGTAAAAGTTGTTATGATAATTATTTGTCTTCTGTTATCTCTTTCTTTCTGATTTTGCTGGTGGAAAGGCAGAAATGGACGATTTAATTTGCTGACTTTTAAGGCATTCAGAAATAATTTAAACACTGAAGATGTCTATTAAGAAACAGTCTATTACATTTTTGCAATGAAGGTATTCTGATAAGACAGCAGAATGCAGCACTTGTGAAAGCAAAGTGTCTGAAACAGTAGAATGTAAACAAATTTTGATTACCAATGAAAGCCTACACACTGGTAAGGGTACAATTAAATCTTATGAGCAATTTTTTTTCAAATTGAGAATAATAATAATAAAGGGAAACTTAATGTCTTCAAAATAGTATCTCATAAGTCACATTCTGACTATTTATAAATGAAAGTGACTTTTTACAATTAGTCCTGGTGATAATTATCCACTATTTATGATTTGGGTTATCTAGTATATATAAATATTATTGTTACTACAGTTTTACAGTTAAAACTTTTTTTCTTATCATGTTGTGAGCATGAGAATGTAACTACATTTTTATCTACAAAAAAAGTAAATTTTACTACTGGCAAAAAGTTAGCCATATAGGATGATAGGATGAGTTGTTTATTTATATATTCATGCAACTTACAAAAAGCTTACAATATTGAAGAGGTCAATATTGTCTGGGTTAAAAAATGGCTGAGGCCCTGTTTCATCAGGATTGAATAAGACAATATGAATTCACATGCTGGGGTTCCTGAAGAAAAGTAAAATTCTGATGAAAACGCAGATTGACAGGGTTTCCCTATCCATATTGGAGCAGATTTCAAGGAGAGGAATCTCCAAATTTACACTCAGACAGAAAGGACTGAGATGTTGTCTGACTACTACTCTGTCTATTCCTTCTTCTCTGGAACCACAGTGAATGGAGGCTGTTGGAAGTGAGCACCTTCTGAAATCAAAAACTGTTGAAAGTTGAAAAACTACAGGCTGTGAACCCATCCTATTGCAGTGCTGCCCATAAACACACGTGCTACTTCACATAAAGAGCCTGTGGGGATTCAGGTATGCATGGAAACAAATGCAGTAAGGAAGGAATATGTGAAGTGGTGAAAACTGTAAAAGACCAGACTTTCTTTTTTTGGCAAGGAGACAAGGGAGACCCAAAAAATATTTGAAAAACCAATACAAGAACTGAAACTGGAAATAATGGTACTCAAAAAAGGACATGAATTTCTAATTGGACTATGAAAATCCTTCCCATGGGATACTATGGAAGCAAGAGAATATCAGGGTTGAGAAAGCAAGATGAAATTTCAGTGGTCATCAGAATAACTACAATGCTAATTGTTAACTTGATGAATATTTTATGCCTCTTGATAACTATTTATTCTGTAATGGATTATTGTTAGCAAACATTTGCCTTTCAAAATGTTTGACATCTCCTATTATTTTTGCTGGACGTGAACCAGACCATTGGTAAACATACACCTTTTCAATAAAGACTTTGGAATTACCTTTCAAGTTCCACATGGAAATGAATCTACACTCCCTAAGGTAAAGATGGTGGACATTATGACTGAGACAGCAGGTGTTTAAAATTGCTCCTGCTGAGCTCAGTACAGGATTAAAATTTTACTATGTTGAGAGAGGTATAAGAAAATATTTTGCTGAATAGAGAACCAGTATGATAAACTGAGAGGTTTTCCAATTATCTTGAGGTGAATACAAGCTACAGCTCTTTCCTAAACCACATTTGAAAGCTGCACTGAATATTTCCTGATGATCAAGTCATTTTTTAAGTGTAGTGGAAGGCAAGTTTTAATTTTTTCACTTTCCCAATGTGTTCAAGGATAGATGCCAGTATGAAAATACAGGGACAATTACTAGCAACCAAAAAGGTAATTAGCTTTCAGAAAGGTTAGTGTTTTATTTTTTTCTTTCTTACTCTGTAATGAAAAAAGGGCTAATAAAAAATTATCACATGACTGTTCAAGGTGTTTTGAATTTTGGTTAAGTCAAACAAAGGAAGAAACATTATTCATAGACACAGGGTAATGTGTTCTGAAGGGTTTGCACATTTATATCTTCAGTAAGTAAGGTCAAATTATGTGCAAGGCAGGAACATTTAGCATAAAACCATTATTAATAATTCAGGTGCTGAGCTGAATAGTGAAATGATAGGATATTGTAATGGGGAAGAAAACCCAACAATAAACAGAAACAAGGGAAGAAAAATCTCATATAAAACAAAAGGACAATAGGAGATGTGAAAATACCAGTTATACTGATTTAGACTTTTCATATAAGTGTACGCACAGATTAAGTGTTACAATATGACAGTGATTCTGATTTCTTTTATTTGCTTCCTGGTTATCTCCAGCCAGAGTGACTCAGTGCAGAACCTCTCCTTATAGCTCACCCACAAGTACACAGTGTTTATCTTCACTGCACCTCAGTATGGAGAAACAAAACTCTCTGGATAAAAGAATATATTAGTACTATATGAAGAAGAGAATGGACAAGATGGTCCAGGTTTAAAAAAGATTTTGCTGTCCTGGACTTACATTCTAGAAGTCCAGGTCAATGACATCCGTGGTGCTTCCCTTGTCCACTGATGTGGTCACTCCCTCATAGAAGGCCCCTTAGATGGTCAGGCAGGACCTTCCCTTGGTGAAGCCATGCTGTCCCAAATCACATCTCTGCTCTCTGTATACCTTATCATGGCTTCTAGGAGAGTCTGTTCCCTGATCTTCCAAGGCACAGAGGTGAGTCTGACAGGTGGTAGTTCCCGGGGTCATCCTTTCTACACCTTTTAAAAATGGATACAATACTTCCTATTTTTCAGCTGCCAGGGCCTTCACCTGAGTCCCATGACTTCTTGAACATCATGAAAAATGGCTTGGCAAGAACATCAGCCAATTCCCTCAGGATTCTGGAATGCACCTCAGCAGGTCCCACAGGTCTCAGCTTTCTGCCTTCCTCATTTAGCTGAGCAGAAGCTTTGGGACCTTTCATTTTGGGGTAGGAGGACTCTGGGTTATATTCTTGCTTCACAAAATATTTGCAACCATAGATGAATGTAGAGGAGAGGTTTTTCTGGAGGTCATCTGGACACTACCCCTGTCATAGCAAGACTAGGTTTAAAGTTACTTCCATCTGTCTGTTAGATAGGTCCTTGTCCAGCTGAGCTGTGGCAGTCTTCAGGGATGGAGAGATCACAATCTCTGTGGTTAACCTGTGAAGAATGGGTCTGTGTGAATAATCATTCCCTGCATTTAACTGAAATCTCTCTTACGGCAGCTGTGACTATTTCCTCTTTTTCCTTCATCTGCATCTTTGAGAAAAGCCTAACTTTGTTTTTCTTATAGCTACCCTTCAGGTAGCTGAACACAGCAAAGAGGTCTCCTCCTAGCCTTCTCTTCTTGAGGCTAAAGAAAACTAATTTCTTAAGCCATTTTTTCTTGATAATGGAATCCAGAATCACAGCCACACCTTTGAGTTTGACAATCCAGTAAATTTAATACTCACCAAACAGTGCACCCATCCAGTGCATATATTCTCATTATGACTACAATGATACTAAAGAAACTGTTTTGCAAGCTTTCCTAAAGCTGATGTAAATTATTTAAATCCCACCCTACCCATGGTCACAGACACTGCTATTTCAACACGGGAAAAAAACAGTTTGGTCAGGGACAATTTATCCTAATTTATTACACATGATTTATCCAGACTCAGTTCCCAATTATCTTGTCCCTTGTGTGCCTAGAAATGGCTTCTACATACAATACTCTTTTATCAAGAAGCCCTGGAAAGTACCTAAAGAACCTCTGTGATCCAGCCCTGATGTATGTGCTCCAGCAAGATTTCACACTCTTCAACACAGTAGAGATAAGAATGGTGTAAGTGTTTGGATTGGAAAGAACCTTGAAGCATCATCTAGTTTCAGTCCCTCTTCCATGGGCAGGGTTTCCATCCACTAAGAATTTCATATAAAGTAGAATACCAAGAAGGGAGAAGCTGCATGACAACTTGCAGTTTGAGTTATAGTTTGTCAAGGAGTTTTGTACTCCACAGTTCAGGAACTACAAGAAAAAGGGTATAATTTACAACACACCCTCGCCTGGATCATTGATTTTTCTGAATCCTGGTTTTGGATCTTGAATTCACTGTGCACTGGCATTTACATTAGGGCTGTGACTCCTCTAATATATCTGGTTATTATAGAGCCTAAATTTGTCACTTTAGTCATTAACTTTAGGATTTGTGTCCCACATTCATGTCCCACATTGATACTTGGGAAATCCACTGTGTGCTTCAATGGTGCTCACAGAGTAGGCAGAATTGAAGATGATATAAACATTTATTTTAATGATGATGGGAGAAGTTTGAGCCTGGAGTCAGGAAGATCTGACAGAAGTGTGCCTCAGTAAATTTACAGCCCTGAGTCAGACCCTCAGAATTCCCACGCCTTGTCATGCAGAGAGTGCATCTCAAAAGCAGTAAATACAGACAGAAAAGATTTTAAAATAGCAAATAGGAAATTCAGAGAAAGTAGCAGGTCTTAGATACCACATATATTTTTGTTAGCAAGGTGACTCAATACAGGAAGATGAAGCTCAGTTATTATGATTTATCAAAAAGAAGGCTAGGGAAAAATTTCTTGTTCTGAAAACTTACCAAATCCTGGATTTGATTTTGAAGTTCCCATGTTCTGTTCTTGCTCTGGACATAGACGTTCACAATTACAGACCATTGCTTATGCAGAGCAAAAGATTGTGCATTTTAGAAATCTTTCTTTTTTGTAAGAACACTCAGAGTATGTAAGAGAGATAAAATAATTCTAGGAGTATTTTCTAGCAAGTGTGAATGCCTGGACAGTAATCAGAGGAGACATGAGTACAGAGAGGTGTTTCTTCTTTTCAGTGGTCTGGGCTTATTTGGGTTAAAGCTGAACAAAAAAGAAGTGTTTTTTCCTTTTCCTCTGCATACTGTGAGTGATAAAACTTGAGCTGTGCTGCCAAAATAATCACAGCTTAAAAAGCTGGTTTAAGGGATGAGGATTATCTCAATTATCACAGCTCTTCCAAAGGTATGAGTGTAGAGGACATCAATCTGATAAGATAAAAATCCTTGTATGTTGCATTCCCATATCTATAAATTCTATAATACACCCAGAGGCACCGATTCTAGTCACACCCATGCTGTGCCTTACCTTACCCATTCAAGTGAGAGATCAGGATAATTCTGTGTCCTGAAGCCATGGAATTGTGATACCAAGACCAGACTGTAAAGTATCCACCCCCTTATTGGAGGTTAACAAAGGGGCAGCTCCACCATGGCAAAACAGCAACCTTGGCCTTCCTGAACCCTAGAAATGCTTCTGGTGGAAGGTCAGGGTTTAGACAGCATGCAGAGCCATCCATTTGCCATACACCAGCCACTGAATGGTGGGCACTGCAGTATTCACCAGTTTCCTTTCCAGATCCAGGTATAGAATGTGCTGAAGGGACTATCAGCAAGATGGATCTCTCAGAGAGCTCAGCTGTTCCTCAGCATCCTGCAAGCCTCTGATTGTGACTGGAATTGCTCCTTGATGTGCCGTGGAAAGATGCACACATTGCTGATACCCTGTCAGCAAAGCACACTGTTTCTAAGCTGGGCCATGTCTGCTTAATTGTATTATGTGTGCATGATGTTCAAGCAGCACAAGAGCACTTGACTCTGTCTCCTCCATTCAGACACTTACAGTGTCTTCACAATATCCCCGGGTTCCTTCTGACTTCTGCCCAGTATAATTAATCCTTGCACCCACTTAAAATCACATTATGGCCCTTCTATAAATACCCTGAAAATCATATTTGTGCATGAAGTCACAATGTGGTTTGTAGATTTGGAGGACCAGTGACTACATGTGACTGTAATATTTTTACCTTCCATGGGCCCCACCTCTGTTCAAGCTTGGAAGGTTTGACCATCACACCAAAACCCTGAGTGGGCTGAGATGGGCAGAAGTGGTATGCCAGGCTCACCCTACTCAATTAGAAAGTTGGATCTTGCCTGCCTGTTGCATTTCTTCTGTTGTTATTCTTTTTCAATTAAATAACTATAATAATGGGAAATGACATAATTGGTTGATTTGGTTTCTGGAAACATAACACATGTGTCTTTTGACCCAAACAGACTCACAGAGTCTGTCTCCACAGACAGCGGAAATGGCAACAAGAGACAGAATTCTGTATTAAACTGGAGTCAGGACAGAGTTGTTAAAAGTTAAAAGGCAAAGAAGCTTCGCCTATGGACTCAAAATATGTATGCTGGTGTTATTCCAATATCATTGGCAAATCCTTTGTGATCAGGTTCCTCAGTTATACGAGGCTGTCAAATTAAATATTAGATTAATTTACTAATCCTGCCTCTGTTGGGTGCTGAGTCTGTCTGATTGAATGCTGCAATCCTCTTCTCAGGTATAACTGCTCTAATGTTCCTGTGTCTTCTGAGTAACAGGATGTTACCTTAGCCATTATAAAATGAGCTGATTTTGAAAACAAAAAGAAGATAAAATAGGCTGAAGATTGCAATTTGTAAAGCTGGGAAACCTGATGAAGAAAACCGTCTTTTCAAAGATCAAGCACAGTTATTTGTAGCAGTGACTGATTTCCAGCTAGCCCTTCAGCCACTGGCCACAGAAGCTACGAGCAGGCAGGCAAGGCTCGCAGCCCATGCAAGTTCTTTGCAGAGCAGTAGCAGTGGGGAACGTAGTCCACGGCACGACAAGAAAGCAGGACTCTGTCTCAGGTGCAGCAGGAAGGAGTTTGTTCAAGGGAGGAAACCCTGGACAGAGCCGCTAGACAGGGAACATGCATGGGGTTTTGAAGGGAGGTGGGTACAAAGGGCGTGGGAAGGGTTCTGCCAATGGGACAACAGCGTGGGTGGAGAGCAACAACTGTCTGTAAAGGGGGGGGGCAATGAAGGAAGAGACAGGGAGGAGATTCTGAGCCCCAGCCAATCACTCGATGTCTCCCTGGAACCTTCTGGAAGGCAGGGAGAGGCATGAGCAGGATTGACAAGGGCCAGGGGTAGGGTTTACAAAAATGACAAGTGGGAGGGAATAGGGAAAACCCAAGTAGGGGAAAACCAAAGAGGTACATAGAACCAACCATTTTAACATATTAAAACATCAAATACAGAATAGAACCAGAAGAACCAGAAAAACAAACCCCCACAGCTATTTGCAGCAAAATTGCAGGAAATATGTAGATTTTACTCTCTCCTGCGTGGTGGTCCTAAACAAGCATCCATGCTTGTATAAGGTTTTAAACAAGTGCATTTGCTACCTTTGCAGAGGCTCAACTGGTTAGTAAGCTGAGGGGCAGTGTGGGAGCAACTGCTTAAAGCACCAGCATTATTCTCTTTGCCCTTACTCAACCAACACCTTTCTCTCTCACACTTTGCGAGGAAGGGGACAGGCACAGGATGGAAAAGAAAGAAAAAGTGCATAGGTCATTAAAAATATAATGAGGTGAAGCAGAAAGCACTTGAAAGTTGGGATCTGGCATACAGGCCAAACTCTTGAAGCAGCAGAAAGCATTATTGATAGGTGGTATCAATAATAAATGTGAATTGGAGGTAAGAAACAGCAAGGAGGATGAGAGTGCAGATCTGTACTTAAAGAGGAGGGATGGAACATGCTTGGGCTAATGAAACAGTGGCTGCTGCACTAAGGGCAGGGGGTTACTTGCTTCAAGTTCCCTTTTGGCCTTGCAAATGCAGGAAGGAAGTGGGGAGATTATAGGATCTTCATTTCTTGTGCTCCTGCTGAAGAAATCTCTCCTTTTCTCAGCTTGCTGAGCTCAAGATATTCATTTAGTAACAGCACTTTTAGAGGAAAAAACAATGCTAAAATCTCCAAGAACAGAAGGTGGAAGAGCAAAGTCAAATTGTAGAGCTGGAGATGCAGTCACAGCACAAGCTCTGTAGGGAGGTTCTGCGGTTCATGTTCAGGAGAGGAGTGTGGGATGGTTCTTAGGTCCAAACCATGCACATGATCTTAACCAGAAGGCAACCTTTGGATGTTTCCTTCAAGAAGGGCAACCAAACCATCTCTTTTTTGGTCCTGCCTTCCATGTTTGTACTAAACACAGCACTGAGTTTATCTCAAATTACAGTTCATGCAAAGGCAAAAGAAGATTATTATCAATACTGGCCAACTAAATTTAACAGTACTGTACTGACGAGAAATTGTTGCTTGTCAGATAGAACTTGATCATGTTACTATTGACTTTTGCAGAGCTGAGGAACCAGTGTCTGTAGTTATCTTCTCACACCATCTCAGTGCACTTCATCAAGTATCACGCATCTTTTAGGAGCATCTCTGGAACTCCTGAGTGTTCCAAAGATGCAAGATGCCTGTGGAAATCTCATGTGATTTTCACTCAGGATTCCAGAACCTGCTCTCAGGATGGAAAGGGAATAAGTAGGTTGTTATTCTTGTCTTGGTTTTGTATTTCTAACCAGGAATATGAAAACAAAATTATATATTGATTGATATCTTCTTCAGAACTTCCCAGAAAGCAGGATTAAAAACCAAAATATTGGTATCTTCAGAGAAAATGTTCTAACTCTTTAGTGAGTCACCTCTATTTAACTAACACTTATTCTTTTTTCTGGTTGTTTCCAAGCAACACTGACCCTTCTCCTCCATTCCAGATCACAGGATATTTTGAGGAGGAAGAGACCCACAAGGATCATCAAGTCCAGCTCTTAAGTGAATGGCCCATACGAGAATTGAATGTACAAACCTTGGTGTTACGAGCACCATGCTCTGACCAACTGAGCAAATCTCAGGGTCGTTCGCCTGGTGTGTGCACAAGATGTGAGTTCTAAAACATAGACTGGGTGCACCCATCAGCCTCAGACAATCTCTGACAATTAAGGATGAGTTCTCCTCAGTATAACTTCAAGGCATATCAAGAAAGCAGGATTTGAAAGTATAATCAATCTTTCTAAGGACTGAAACAATTAGAAGTGATAACAATATATAAAGAAATAAAAATGTGCTTCCATCAGCTCTTGTAAAAAGATATTCTTTTCCAAACAAACATACTAAAATCACATATTTTTAATGTGTGTTAATATAAAATGTATTCATTCAGATTTCTGCCCTGTTTTGTTTATCCTTAGACTCAGGAGGGAAAAGTTTGATATAAGACCACAGTGCATGATATTTTTTCTGTTTACAGAGTATTTGCAACTGGATAGCCTTCAGGGGAGTTTTATAGGGTGTAATTTCCATGAAACTAGGGAGAAATGGAATTATTTCCTGTCTCAAACTAAACTGAATTTATCCGTTACAAAAATCTCAGTTGTTTCTTAGTGTTGCCTTCAGGTGCTGCAGTACTCTCTCCTACTTGCGAGGGCTCATTTTCACCCTTCGGAACTTCAGATAAGTTATCCCTGAGAAGAATTAGGTTATATAGGTTTTAAACAATGATTTTAAGCCTAGTACCTAGAATAAAGAGCAGTAAACCCCTGCAATATCATTTAGTCTGAGAACCAGTGACTGTAGTGTTGTGCCTTTTAGATGTCGTTAAGTGTACATTATGTAGTGTCCATCCCCCAAGAGCCTCCTCCTCAGTCCAAGTGCCTGCACTGCCCAGGAGCATTTCTTGACACTCACTGTACCACTTGTCTCACTTAATATCATCCCATTACTCTTAGTTATGGTTGCTTGATTCACTTTTTTAAATCCTCACATTTTGGCTGCATAAACCTGCCATACATTTAGAGGCAGATTCATGTTGTGTTAACCAACACAGAAAGCACAGCACACACTTTGCAGTGGACTGTGTCCTCACTTCAGGTTGTGAAAAGAAGTAAAGAATAAACCTTAACAGATAGTGTTTGGCTACAGGTGGTGTAATGGACTAAGCCTTGGGTGCAGTTCCTCTGATCCCAAAATACAGATCTGAAGAAAGTTGATAAGTTATGTAAAAGTCCACACTGCAGATACTTAAACCAAGGTGAGACAGCACAAGGAGAAAGTTCCATCTTAACTGAAAGAAACCAGGTTTACATTAAATATAATTAAGTTCTTTACTGTGAGGGTGGTGAGACACTGGCACAATTTGCCCAGAGAAGTTGTGGATGCCCCATCCCTGGGAGGGTTCAAGGCCAGGCTGGATGGGGCTTGGAGCGACCTGGCCAAGTGGAAGGTGTCCCGGCCCATGGCAGGGGTGTTGGAACAAGATGATGTTTAAGGCTTCTTCAAACCCAAGTCTTTCTATGATTCTGTGATACACATTTCATTGTAGGTCACTGTGACAAACTGTCCCAAAAAATGTCATCTGTCTCAGGGGTTGTATTCTCTCCAGCACCAAGAAAAGAAGAGCACAGAGAAAAGGGCAACAGCACCTCATGTCTCCCCATTGCACCACTGCATAGCCTGGATTGCCACCCCCATAATTTCATAATTGTGTCATCATTCTACAAGTGATTTTGTTTTCTAATTCCAGCCTGAAAGTGTCTACCCAGTTACTTTGCCTGTGAATTTCAAGTATCCCCTGGGCCACAGTATTTAAGGGACAGTTTGAGCAACTTGCCTGGTTTACCTCTGGGACATCCTTCTTTATAAAGCCTCAACTGCTGGTTTGATGAGCACTCAGTGGTGCTTTCCCATATAATAAGTGTATGTGTATAGACATGAGTTTAGGTGTTCTTTTGTCTTGATTTTATATAATAATTAGTAAAGAAAGGAAGTTAAGCACCTGTGTTTTATATCTTACAAGTAGGGAGTCAAGTACTCAGACCTGTATTCTACTCTTGTTAGCAACATGGAGAAAATAAACTGGTTTTTCTGACACCATTTGAGTCATCTTTTTTCCCTCCTAGCTGAGCTTTTTTTGTGACTGTTATCTATATCTTCAAGTGGAAGCATGTGTTATTGTGGACAGCCAGAACCAAACGTTTCAGTATTGCTGCAGTGTCCTTGCCACCCCTCTCTGACTTCAGCTTACGTATAGATTACAGCATTTGCTGCCATAATGCAATTCTAAAAGTAACTTTTTGCTTGCTGAAGGTCAAAAGGACAGAAGATCATTCTATGGCAATTACTTTTCCCGTCATTTAAAAAAAAATATTCAGGTCATGTTACTTAAAAATTCACCCCCCACTCTGCCCCCCACCAGTATTTCATTTTTTATTTTGCTTCCTGCTAATTGTACTTTGCCAGGGAGTTGCTGAGATATTGTTAAGAACTGTGTGTTGTGCTATTCATCTGACCTGTAGGCAAAAAGAAGTTCTCATCAGAGAAAACAACCTGCTTTTCTGAAAGGAAACATTTTCCTTAATGGGAAAAAAAGATGATGCTGGAGCGAGCAAATATTTTTTAGAAAATATTGGATTTTTTTCTGCAATCAAAAATGCATCATTTTGGAAATGGAAAGTTATATCTGTCTGCCTCCTGGCTAGGAAATGTCATATTAATCCTGACTTCAGATGGACACAGTGACAGTGACTCCACCCTTGATAAGCCATTTAATGTCTGTTCAGTCTAGTAAAGAATCTTCACACTCTCATTCCACTGTGATGTGGCTTTAGCTAATAAATCAGTCAGAGAATCCTTTTCCTCTCTGCCCTCCCTTCACCACATTAATATTGATTATTTGGAGGTAAGGAGTCCCAAGGAGTGGAAGCGGATACGCCTCATTGCCTTGAACAATTCTTTTCCCTCTATTGGGACAGTACAAGGTAAATTAATAGTGTGCTTGCAGACACTAGATAATGTTAATGTACTCACTATTGATAAAGTGAAATAACATGAGTAACTTCAGCTTTGCTTAAAACAAAACATTAATTTTCCAAGGCCACTAGGATTTATGCAGCTGGTTGGTGTAACACACACAATCTTTGCTTTTAAATATGCAACATTTGCGTTTTTAAACATGAGGCAGGATTTTATTGCCAGATGAAAGACAAAAGGGGATTTTAATTGACTGCTTACACTCTCAGGCTCTTGTCTGCCTTTAATCTAAGTCTCTGCTCGATTTTGTGGGTAAGAAGATGCCTTTTCTACAAGGAAATAATACAGAGCAGTCTTATCCCCCTGTGATCCTCTGGCTATGTAAAAATGCATAGGAAATCTGTAAGTGCAAAAGCTGTACTTTCATATATGTTTCAAAAAAAGTAAAGTCAACTTTCTCATTTCACTGGACTTGAGTTAATATTACTGTTAGTATCTGGTACAGTGCTGTGTTTTGGATTTAATATTAGAATAATGTTGATAACAAAGTCATGTTTTGGTTGTTGCTTAGTAGTTCTTTCTCTAAATTAAGGTCTTTGCAGTATCTCATGCTCTGCCAGGGAGCAGGTGCACAAGAATCCCCGAGAGAGTAAGGCCCAGGAGAGGTGACCTGAACTGGACAAAGGAATATTCCACACAACAGAATCTCATGCCCAGTATATAAACTGGCTGTGAGAGGACAATTGCTGCTGGTGCGCAGGCTTGGCAGTGGTCAGTGAATGGTGAAAAAATTTTATTGTGAATCACTTATATGTCTTGGTGCTCTTTCTTCTCTTTCTTCTTTTTCTTCTTTTTCTTCTGCTTCTTCTGCTTCTTCTGCTGCTTCTGCTGCTTCTGCTTCCCGTTCCATGTCTTCCCCTTCCCCTTCCTCTTCTTCTCCTTCCTTTATTTCAATTATTAAACTGTTCTTATCTCAACCCATATGGTTTTTTTCTTTTTTTTTTTTTTTTTCAAATTTTCCTCCCAGTCCCACTGCAGGTGGAGGGGAGTGAGCAAGCTGCTGAGTAGTACTTAGTTGCCATGTGGGGTTAAACCTGACAACGTGCGAAAAACAAAGGCAATGAGGAAAGCTCCACTTTCACATCCATCCTTTTGGGTGCTCTGGGAAATTATGATAGACATGTTGGATGTGGGTATTCTACAACAGCCTGGAACTCTGCTAGCTGGAAACAGACAGTATTTGAGCCACAAGGCTTTCTTGATCCTGAGACAGTTCCTGCAGTCCATAGCATGGATTCCTCCCACAGCTGTCCTGCCTTTGGTGCATGAGGAGCATCTCCCATGTTGTGATGGGAAACTCAGAGGAAATTGCTAATGTGGAATATAGGTGAATCTAATGTCAGGTTGGAGATGGCTGCACATCTGCAATTCAGCCTAGCAGGGGTCACAGCACAGCAGCCTGATGGAAGGCAGGAAAAGCATTTCCCTGCAGGGTTGAAGTGTCACCAGGTTCCCATTTCCTTTCTGGTCCCAGTAATTTGCTGCACAACATTATGTGACTCACCTGAACTTAGTCTGCCTATCTGTAACTCCAGCATAAACTATGGGTAGAAATTGGATTCCAGCAAGATTGGCTCTGCTTTTCTCCTTGCACTCTGATCCTAATTTCTACAAATGTATTTCTAGTTCATAAATACTCATGGAATAGCTCATGTAAACAAATTTTGTCTGCACATTATTCATGCTCTGTTTGCTTTGATTGTGCAAGTTTCTATATATGTTACTTATGGTGGGTGAATGGTCATAGAAGTCACATACTGTTACTTCTGGTACCTGACTGGGTGACTGTGGTTTTTAGACAGGAATATAAAAAATACCAAACTGTGGATAATGAACAGCTAGTAATAAAAAACAAACTATACAGAATGAATATTTGGAAGAATAATTATGTGTGCTGGAAATCATGAAACTTTCAGGATTTGCCAGCATTCTCTCTTCCAAACAAACTGGTATTCAGTTGAAAGCTCATGAATGATAGATAATCTCATCTCCCAAATAATGACAGTTCAAACCTCAATTAAACAAGCTTCACAAAACCCCTGGGAGATAGACAGCTATAACTAAATATTTAGTTATATTACTAAAACTGATACGTGCATATTTTCACAAAGAAGTTTGGCATTTGAGAAGCATTTTAATACCACTGAAAGAAAAGCAGTATTGCAAATGAGTGAAAAATACCATTATTATATTTGTTTGATCCCAGCATGCAAGAAAATTAGATGAAGGATACTCAAGGTACCAGCTCTGGTGGACTAATTAAGGAAAACAGCATCATTTACTTGTGGCAGGTCAGCCCAGAGCCTCTTCTAGTCTCAATGAATTCTAGAGTTACTTGACAGTCTGCCAACACATAGAGCAAATGCCAAAAACTTCTCACCATGTGTGAATTAAGTCATGACTAAATATAGACTCAAAGTACAGGTAACTTGCATGTATCTAGCTTGTCAGGAGAGACCAAGGTCTGATTTTGGTTTCAGTAGTTACATATTTATAAGTAGACCTTACAGAATTCATTATTTTCTATTTATGCTAAGGTAACACCAGTCTTCAGGTCATGGGAATGGTGAAGACATCTTGATAGCTCTGATGGAAAGGTTCACCCCTGTGCAGTGCTGGAAGCTCAAGTCCTATGCACAGTCACTTTTTTCTGGTTCCACATGTGCCTCAGATGTCCACAGGAGGAACCCCACAGCACAAATGGGGGCTGCAGAACACGATGCTTATCTGAGAGGACTTGTGTTCAAAGCATAAAGTTTATAGGTGCTTAGTTTTTAGGAGCTCATTTTTTTTCATATTTCACTGCTGTAGAGTTTGAAGTGATGAAGGATGGATGACATAGTAAATTAAAGCTTCCTGCAATCCTTCCAGTAGTCCTTATGTTGCAGCACCTTGGATCCCAAACTGCTGTACTCTTACCATATACTTTTTTCATGGAAGGTAGTGGAAAACCTCATTGGCCAACAGTTCCTCAGAGGGAAAAAGTCCTACAAGGCACCAAAATGCTCCAAGATGACTTTGGACTTTGAGTGTACAAATGCAGGTATGAGCTGCACTTTTGTTTGGGTGCTCAGCAAAGAGAGAGAACATAAATTCTTGATGGGCAGAAGGTAGTGGAAAATATTGACAGTGAAGCTGTTCATGCTGGTGTTATTCTGAACTAAACCAGTGTTTTATACTGATAGGAACAAGAGCTGGATCAGGTATGCTTTCTCTACAGATTTCCATCTTTTTCATCCTACGAATCAAAGATCTGTTCTCTGTGCTGTCACATTAACAACCTTCCCCATAAATCCAAAAGAACAGTCTCTGCAGCCTAATATTTGCCAAAAAACACAAGGATATAACTTTTGGATTAACAAAATGACTTGTTAAACTAGATCAAGAAAACCCTTCTGGCCTCCCAGAGCCAACAGCAGTTCACTTTTGGATGCACTGCCAGCTCTCATGAGCTGGCTCTCCCTTTTCCCTCTTTCCCCAGTAGGTAAGCACACTTAACAGCCTTCAAAGCAGTCAGACTTTTCCTTTCTTTCCTTTGGTATGTAATGCTCCCCACCCTCCAAGCAGGAAAAAAGCTGGGGTAAGTTTCTATTAAGCCAACACAGCCCTTCTTTAAATCTCAAGGCATTGGTTCTCCTACCCTCTTGAACCTTTCATACTCTGAAGAGCTTGTGGTTTTCACTTTTCTTTTATAGCTGGAGTTTCTGAAAACTTATTCTTTTTCTTTCTGCCTCATGCCTGGAGACATTTTTCTTCTCAGAATGTTTAAATTCCCTTGTACTGCAGGGTAAAGGAGCCAGTGCATGTTTGCAACTTAATCAGGATATTGTCAGGTTTCTTCCCCAGTCCCACATGTACTAGGGAAAAAAGGCTTAGAAATGACAGAAAAATCTGTGACATAGTACATGGCGAGGAAGCACCTTGTGCTTCTAGGGCCACACTGGGAGTTAGACCCTACAGAGGTCTAGTCCTTGTTTTGACATTGATTTCTGGTCTGACCTTTGGCCAGTTAAGTCACTGATTTTCAAAGGTGCTCAGTGACTGCCAGTAGGTAAAATCCTTTCTTTTGTGACTGAGGTCAGTAAGAGCTTGGCAGCTGGAAGCCAGAATTTCATCTACTCACTTCAGTTGCAGCTGTGGGTGTTTCAAAAATCTCATAGCTGGGGAAGACAGACTAGACTAGGGGAAAGGTTAAAACTGTTGGAAGCAGTTTTAGTTGTGTTTAGTTACTTCAAGATATGATTGTGTCCCAAATATTGTCAGACAGATTAGTGACAGATCTGATTTAAAAAATGAATTATTTGTCAGTAAAAGCTGTTCTGTGAAGTGAATGATTGATTATAAATGAAGTACAGGATCTTAGCACCTGATATAAGTCTTGTTAACAGAGGAGATTAAGAATTATCTGATGATGTCTCACCACAAAATAAGGCCATAGAAACTGTGCTCCTATGTCTTTGATGGGATGTCTTACACAGTTTTCCAGTGTGGATACTGTATCATCTGTTAGGGAATGGCTTTTGAAGTTTGAAATTGAAAACAATGTAAAGTACCTGGAGTAGTCCATGGAAGGTATCACTGAAATCTATTTTAAAATAGCAAATCAGTCGAAAGCTCAATTTCACATTTTTCGGCAGTCAAATAGTTTGTCTGTGTCTACTTCCTGTTACATGTAATGAAGCTATGAAATTACCCTCAAGAAAAAACAATATAAACCACAGCAGGCTCAAGTCCTGTAACTTAACACCTTGTATTTAGTGCCAGAAAAATGCTTAAACCAGTCAAACATCTGAATATGTGTCTGTAGTTTTCTTCGACATTAAAGTGACTGCATATCCTGAGAGCAAAGAATAAAAGAAACTACACTTTGTGATGAAGCTGAATATAACTGAGCTGCATGCAAGGAGTGGGAGTGGGAACTTAATGATTGACTTACATACACCCAACAGTGCTAATGAATGGATATTACAAAAGGACTGCCCAACACAGCAGCTGGGCTTTTCGCAGTAAACTCACTCAAGGGTGTACTTCCTGTTTCCAAAGGTTAAGACCATTGGAGAATGTGAAGCAAATCTCCACTGGCATAAATTGTCATGGGTCCAGTGACTTCTATCTTGCTAACATGGTTATGCTAGTAAAGAATCAGACCCTACCTGTTTGCCTAATGTTTCAGTTTGGAGAAATCAGACAGAGACTTCATAAACTGCAGAAATGAGAACATTTTCTGCATCCACATTTAAATGACTCTTCTTTGCCTCTCCCCAATTTTAAATAGAACTAGTTTTGAAGACTTCAATTAGTATGAACATTTTTCACTCACATTGCTTGTGAATAAAAAAAATAGCCTTTCATTCCTCCCCTCAATAGTCTAGTCCTGTTGATGTTTTGATTTGTTTGGGCTTTATTTCATCATGCTCTCTCAAACAGAAATAAAAGCAACCTGTTCTCAACATGGACTTTTGTTTCATTTCTACAAAGTGAAAAGCTTCTTGATTTTCACAGGCATTTAGTTTTTCTCATCATCACAAAATTACGCAGGGCATTTTCCTATGTTTCCCTAGTCAGACAGATCATAAACAGTTCCAAAAGGGATTGAATGTTTTGATAGCTAACTAGGCCTAGGCTAATTTAATCATTAGCAATCGATGATTTAAACTGGCAATTTCTGGTGAGGATGTTAATTCATATCAGATGTCAGGAGAAAAACCAACTATGTGATATGATTCTGGCTGAGGTGAAGTTGTCTTCCGTGGAGCCTGGAGGCCTGGAAGTCCCAGATATAAAGCAGCAGAGAAGGGGAATGATAGATTTTACCCTGAATAACATTTCAGATCAATTATTTGCAAGATTTTTTTTTAAAGAAAAAGCTAAACTGCCTTTTCTCTGATCAACTTTAATTGCAAATATCACTTGTGTTCAGAGAAGAATCTGTTCCATAAACTGTTTTCTTCTGAAAACAGCTTTAGCAATTCTGACTCCTTTTTCAAAGCTTACATTTTCTGTTTTGGTGTCTATTTTTTCATCTTCCTCTTTTAGCTGTTTTTCACAGTTTCATTGCCAGAAGAATCACATCTTTTCCTTGCTGTTTCTCTAAGTCAGTGCCTCTCCTGATATGTCTTATAATTATTGCTTGACCCTTACAATATAGGAAATTTAGCAAGGAGTCACCTGGGAGAGTCTCTCCAGGGGAAACACAGCTCCTGTGTCATGGGGAGGTGGGACAACAATCTAAATCAAATTGCATTGAGTGGAAGATGAGTGTGTGCACACAGCACTTGAAGATGCTGGAGGTAGAGGTATTCTCCATTACCCCATGCTTCCTCACCACCTCCCAGACAAACACATCCCCTCTCAAATTCCCAGATTAGCATGGTTGGGAGTACCAGGAAAATCTCCTTGCTTGTGGAACTTTTTGTAGTTTTTTTAGGTTCAGCTAAGATTTTTCTCAGGCTTTTCCTTTCCATTAACAACTGAATATTTGGGAAGAGTTTTCCCTCAATGCACCCAAATCAGATTTCACATTTTCCTTAATATGTTTCTCTTCCCATGTTTCTATTCCATCAAGTTGCTTGTATTATTTGCCTGTCCACTCTGGCATCCATGATTCCTACCCTTTTAATCTTCCTACCCTTAGAGGTTTTCTTACAGTGCCTTTATTCCTAGTTTCTGACCATTTAGAGTGGGGATCAATTCTACTTGCTCCACAACAGTAAAGGAGTTTATCTAAACTCAAACCCTTGGTCTCTGTCCTTCTTTACAAATCTTAGCAATAATTCCAAGGCATATGTGTCCAGCAACCTCAGACACAGCCTATGCTTGAGTCATTCAGAAAGCACTGCACCATTTTTGGGAAATACGGCATTCATTTCTGACTCTTCAGTCCCATTGAGAGGAAAGGGTTGGGAATGGATATGCATAGGAAGAGGGACTGGCAGGAGGCATTTGTGGGGTTTTTCACACTGGAAGGAGTGATGAAGGGCATGAAAGCAAAGAGGAACTCAGTATTTAAAAGGAATATGGAAGTAGAGCTCCTTCATGTGCCCTGATGACTGTCCTGGAGAGGAGCAGCTACACTCCAGTGTGAAAGGAAGAGGCTGGAGGCAGCAAACCCTTGGAGCCACAGAATATGGAGACAGATGGAGATGTTAGCGTGGAAACACATATTCACAGAATGATCATATGCCAGCGCTTTTATTGTAGAGCTCTGGGAATCAGGGGCACAGACCCAAATCTGACTCCAACATTGATTCGCAATGGACAAGCTTTTATACTTTCTGTTACATAAATATATATTAATTATTAAACCCATGTTGTTGTATTGTATGCATTGATTTTACCCAACCATGAATTCTTGTGATTTTGGTCAAACAGTAATCATATTCAATTACTAACAACGTTTCATCTAAAAATCACCTGATGGGTATTCTGCCCTGATTTATTACGTGGATAGAGTCATACTTGATTCAGTAAAACAATATAGCAATAATTATAGTAAAGCTAATGTTCTGTCCCAAGGTCCTGTTTCTAGCAGTTTCAGTTCTCCACCCCCCAGTTACCCATTTACAATTCTTGCAATTTTAGGAATCACTTTAACCCTATACTATCAGGGAGACTCCCACTGGGAACAGCTGTCCTTAAAGAAACTGTAACCAGGGGAACAGTCCAGCCCATGCTGGGGCTATGAGGCACCAACCACAGCTCCATCCCTGTACCCTCATGGGAGAGGAACTGGGAGTGAAGGGGGAAAGCTAGAAAGGGGATGGAAATAGGAAAGGGGGTGGGATGGAGGTGTTTAGTTTTTGTCTTTGTTTCGGATTACCTGAATTTATTATAACGGATAATAGATTGAGCCACCTTTCCCCAAGTCAAATATGTTTTGCCCATGGTGGCAATTGGAAAGTGATTTCACTGTCTTTGTCTTAAATGAAGAGATTTTCCATCCTATTATTTCCACCTGATCACTTGAGGAGGGGCAATGAGAGAGAAGCTGGATGGGAGCTTGGCCCTTGGCCAGCACTTACCCAGCAGTGTCATCTCCTACTTAAAAATGTTGAAAGTCTCAAACTAGGCAGCAAGCATCACCTCAGGCTATGAAACCCGGGAAAAGAAGAATTGAGGGGGCAGGGATTCAGTTTAGGGATGAACAAATGGAAGGAGGAGCAAATGAATTCAAGGTCATGGCTTGCTTGGTCCGCCTAGGTGAGCCCAGCTCCTCTCCCAAACTCTCTGTCAGACAAACAGTGCCAGTCCATTCTAAATAATTCTGCTTTACCTTTAAAAGCCAGTGTCTATTGCTATTGTCAATAAAATATGGGAGAAAAAAAATTGACTTATTATTAAAATTGAGATGAGTTGGCTGGCATAGAGGTTAGAAATGTTCCTTAAAAAGAAACAGTTCAAAAAAAAGCATATCTTTGCTTAATTCTGTTTAGTCCACATCTGAAAGGACGTTTGCAATTTTCCTGACCAATGTATGTGAGAATGTATATCAAGTCATATCACAGAGGTCATTATTTTGCTACTCAGAGACACTTCAATTACTTCAGATGATATCTGAAATCATAAAATACCAATTTCAGTGACCAGAAGATTCCTCTTGATGGGTGAAGGTGCAGATGCTTTCCCACGTCACTCAGTGGCATACCTGGAAAGAGTTCTTTGTGTTGGTACCCAGAGGTCTCAAGTATTTACACATCTGTATGAGCAGGTGTGGGGTTAAGTCCCAGAACACATATTATGCAAGGCAAGTGATAGACCAAGGCATATTTGTTTCCTAACTCCATAATTAGGCTCCCAAATGAGTGACTGCTGATTGCTTAGCACTTTTTAAAGCCTTAAGGCTGCAACTTCTGCAAAATTAATGAAAGTGGTTTCAGGGGAACTTTATAGCTTGCACAGAATCTAAAAGATTGTAGTCCTCAGGAATTTTGTTCCTTCTAACCAAAAGCAAAGATCTGGATGCACGGAAAGATAAATGTAAAATTAATTCAAAGAAGCTACAGAATCTTTAAATTTGAAGCAAATGGGGCTCAAAAAAATAGTGGCTGACAAAGTAGAAACGCACATTTTAATGTCTAGATAGCCAGAATATTACTTTAGTCAATGATTTTCTCATTTTGATTTATTTAGTCATAAGTTTTCATGGTTATTGATCTCAAGAAGTTTAAATGGGTTTCTTTCTATCTCAGGACAGATAGTACAAACTGGGAGACCTACGCTGTTTCAGTTCTGTTTTTCTTTATTCTACCATGTCAAAAATAAAATCCCAGCATGTTTTGGTTTTCCATTCATTTCTTTATTGTTTGACAACTCCTGAAGTTAAGACCAATATTAACACAGCAACTGCCAGACTGAATCAATTCAGCAATCTCTCTAATTCAGTTCTGTCTCCAGGGAAGCCAATGCTGGAATAAGAAGGTACAAAAAGACCTATGAGCAGGCAGGTAAGGAATAAATTGGTTTCTTTTAAAATAGTTGTTATAATAAGAAAGATATCAGTGATATCTAGCCAAGGGTTCATATATTCAGCAGAATTATGCTCTGCCTTATTTTTGTCACCAGTATTCCTGAAAATTAAGAGAAGGAATGCAAACGAGAATGCCCAGTGCAAGTACCTCTGACCTTTGGAAATAATTGGATGTGGATCCAAACCTGGCAGCCCTATCATGTACTAAACTCTCTTAAAATCATCCTATCCATCAGCCAGGCAGAGCAAGAGAAACATGGAAGAAAAGGTCACATTAGCAGGAAGCAGCTGGCATGATTCCACAAGGTTCATATTATTTAGTGGGACCAGTTTCTGCTCTTCAAGTTCCAAATTCATGCTAAAATCTGGTGGCAAAAACATGCACAGAATTTCACACTTTGATATGGACTGCATCAGGCTGACATTTCAGAAATGAAATGCAAGGACTTACACTCACATGACTGTCAATAATAGTGGTCCAGGTCCCCAGAGATGGCACTAAACTCCTACTACATCCTCTGCAAATACTGCCACGAGGCACTGCAGATTGGCTCTGCAGTGTACACACACATAAACCACCTTGCTTTAGTTGAAAGGCTGAAGCGTTTATTAGAGGAAAGGATTATAATGATGCAGTTTAAACACTGTTAACTAAACATGAATTGATGGGGGGAAATAAACCCAGCTTAGTAAAAGGTTAGTTCTTCCTTCAACATATGGACAGCAGTGCTTCTATCATTAAAGAAAAACTCATGCTGTCTTTCCAGAGTTGTTTTTCTCTTGGCCTCTTAAGGAAAAGGGATTTCCAAAACCACTATAGATCACTCCTATAACCCAAAACATTCCTTCTATTTTTGAGCCAGTACATGAAGCATGGAATAATGAGCCATAAATCTTCTGGCAGAAATCCATGGACAGTAGTATGGAGATAGCTCAGCTGACTTTATGCCTGTATTACTGGGGTGCAGACACATGGAGGCCTTGTGGGATGCCAGAATATCCATTTCTAGAGGAATCTTGCATGAACTGAGCTAAGCCCTCCTGCAGCCAGTTTGCACTCTGAACTGACAAGATGTGAGAGGAAAAAGGGAAAAGTAGATCAGAAAAGCATAAAGAGACAGGAAATCTTCAGGGGGCTTGCTGATGTATCCCACTGACTGCTTTAGTCCATCACCAAGGTCATTTATTGTGCCTTTTTCCAGCAATCCAGTGGCAGGAAAGTCCTGAGTGCAGGGGGTTCTCTCTTTATGAGGACTAGTTCTGTCCTCACCAGAGCTAGTGAGGAATGGTGAGAAACCTCACAGATCTAAGTAGGTCATATCAGGAAATATGATCTGAAGGTTGAGAGTTCAACTGAACATCTCTGATTTCCCAGATGAGTTGTAGCCAAATTCAACTGTCTCAGAGTATTCTTTGCAAAACTCCTTGGGTTTGTCTTCCTGATCTGGTTTTATATGGGTAGAATCATAGAATTGTTTAGACTGGAAAAAGACCTCTATTGCCACTGAGTTCAGCCATTAGCCCAGCACCACCATGGTCACACTAAACCAAGTGCCAATGACCAAAGATCAAAGGATCCAAATATTTAGAGGTCCCTTGGTGTGTATCTCCGCAGAACCTTGCTGTTTCACCAGTCTCAAAGATCTTTAGAGTGATAACTGTCCCATCACTGCAAACAGAGAAAAAAATACCTCCAAAAGAAATCTAGAAATGCATTTTTTTCAACAGCAGTGCTCACATCACCTTCCTACTCAGATTTTAGCCCAATACCTCTAAACAAGTAAAGAATATTTTCTGCCACGCACCCTTACAAAAACCACCAATCCTCCCCAGCGCATATTCCTGTTTAGATGAAACATCTAGTTTTTGTTTTCTTCAATTAAAAAAAAAAATCTTTTGCACTGATCTCTGGGAGTGGAGTAATGTGTATTATCAAGGAGATTTCTCAAGATCAAGCTATATACTTATGGAGGGTTTTTTTGTTCTGTGATGATTTTTTTTCCTTTCCACAAGTTGATTGGAGACAAAACAAGAAATCAACAGTCTCAAGAAATACTGATGTGTCTGAAGACTTTTTAAGCAGAAAGAAAAATTCATCAGTCACGTTGCTTGTTCTGAATCATTCACTCAACTCTACTACTGACAAATTGGAGTTCATCCAAAGTTTCTGTGCTCCATATTGTGTTCAGAAGCAAATATTCTCTAAAGAAATGTTTTTGCATGTTAATGACTTACTTGCCTTCAGTAAACAGCTACACATGCCTATAGAAATTATACCAAGTTTAAGATTCTGTTGATAACAGCTCTAATGCAACATCATACATTATATTTTCAGATGCAGCAATCTGTCTCATCCTAATTCTGGGACTGCTAAGATCACCCTTACTAAGTCTATAAATCACAGAGCAGCTGCAGTTACCTGTCACACAAAGGCTGGGCTGGAGCTGCTTAAGCTCCTCCTCCACAGCACTGCCAATGCACCTTAATAACAAATCCCAGGTAGAACGGAGAGAAATCACCAATCTTTTAGTTTAAAATGTGTATTCTTCATTGTGAGAAGGTAGTTCTTCAAAACTTCTGCATGAGGAAAAAAAAAATTGCTTTACTGTTTGATAAGGGAGAAAGCATATCTTGCAAGGTCCAGGTGCAAAAAAATCATAATGACTCTCAAAGGAGGACTAAAGGAATGGGGTCTAAAGCAATGGGGTCTTAAGGAATGGGGAAAAGCTTTCCCAAAATGAAACATCCCAAAGCTGCATAGCAGTCCCTTATCTTTTAGGATAGTAAGCATCATGTGAGGATTTCTCTCATATTCCTCTATATTGGGTGTAAGTTGCCTCAGAGAGCAGTTTTGCTCATATTTTAAACCTGCTTTCCATTCCTTGCATGATTTTTTTGAGATATGCTTTAATATGAAACATTCCTGAGGTACCCAGATTTATTTATATTTCAGAAAATATTTTTCCCCAAAAAATAGGTTTATTAAACTAAACCGAAATGCAAGATCATACTCTGACAAATTTAGACCAATGTTCTGAACCCATCTCTCTATCTCTAATCAGCTGACTTTAGGCTAATCAGAAAATTACTTCTTTGGTCCTCTCAGTAGATCAACTTCGTTTCTGATGTTTTACAGAAGTGTCCCATCCTGTGCTGTAGAAATTAGATATTCACCAGCAAAGAACTGTGAATAAAGCTCAGTTCACCTAATGGTAGTTATCTCACTGAGTCTTCCAGTCATTTGTAGCAGAAAATGCATCCATTAGGGAGGGTCTAAACAGGAAAAAAGGATTTGGCTGTCTCCATGTGCAGTTATTAGTTCCACAGATGGCTCCATTTAGGTGAAATATAGACTGTAAAATATAGGAAACAAAATCTCTATCTTTATTTTCAAACATGATAATTAATATAAAGAAGGGATTAAAAAATGCTCAGTCTCTTTCAGTTACAAGCATGGAATAGCTTCATTTTTGGATTAACCTTTGCTAGTGCTGGTTTCTATGATGGATGTATTCTGGCATGTATGTACTGCACCATACTTTGGTAGCATTCTCCTTTCCCTAGGAAATTCACACTATGGATTAAAAAAAAGTTTATACACTTCCTTTCATTATATTAGGAATATTTAATAAACAAAAGCAATTCAAGTATAGATAGGTAGATGGGTAGGTAGATAAATAAATATAATATATGTATGACCTCTATATAGCCTAGAGTGACTCATTTACTGCTATATAATGAAATGGCTTTTAAGCTTATTCCCTGAAAGAGAATGAAAAATATAATTAGGGTTAATTTCACATAAAACCATGCCAGAATATTTTTATGTGCAAGATAATAAATTACTTTCCAAAGAGGAAAATAAGGAAAGGTAAGGCAGAAATTATAGTGGAGACTCATTTTTCCTAGAAGACTATTTCTAGGTCACTGTGAGAGGACAGGACATTACAAAGACAAAAAAAAAGCACTTTTAGATTTCTTCAGGGACTCCCAGATGTGTCCTTCCAGCATAGAATGCCTCATTATATTCTTTCAGCACTATGTGCATGTGTGGAGGGTACCAAGGAATTGACACCATTGCTGAGAACTACTGAACAGCTTCTCACATCACATTGTTCATTCCCCCAGACAACAGCTCTGGTCTTATTCTCTGCTAATGTCCTGAGTAGTCTGCTAAACACCTGCTACAGCACATGATTAAGTCATACTGTGTGGGCTTTAAATCTGCAGTGCCAGGGGGACATTGCAGATGTTTTCTTTTAGATGTCTCAAAGGAGAACTAAGACACAATACAACCAGTGTCTCCAGGCTATTCTTTCAAGCCCTGACATAAGGACCTTCTCAAAATTTCTTAGTGTCCTGCTTTCAGTAACATCTAGAGGCCACATCCAGAACATAAGCAAGAGAGATGGCTTTCCTTACTCTAAGACATTGTTAATGATTTCAGGCATTATTAAAAGTTCCCCAACCTTGGAGGTGTCAAGGCCAGACTGAATGGGGGTCTGCATCTAGTGAAAGTATCTCTGCCCATGGCAGAGGCTTGGAACTAGATGATCTTAAAGGTTCCTTCTAACCCAAATCATTCTATGATTCCATGATTTTCCAGAGTCTTTCTTAATCAAGATAGAATTTTTATTTATTTCAATTTTATTTTGCTTTTAAACTCTAGTTATTCTGATATTGATAATGCCCTGATAACTTCTACTGGTACTGTTATGCTTTAAATAAGTATTTAAAATTTTGTTCCATCCACAGTCTTTGGATAATATGATGCTCAAGGTATGATTACTCTGGGAAACTGTATTGACTCTCCTTACTACAGTTTAGAAAAGGGAATATGTGGGAACTATTATTATAAAGCTGGGCAGATTATTCTTCATTTGTTTTTAGTAGAATATCTATTAGACATAGTTTAATTTGATCCCAAAAATTAGACCCCGACTGAAGACTCCAAGTACTAATATTATGGACTTTGTAATCACAGCTCAAAAGTGTGTAAGTTTTTCAGCTTTCTTCTTCTGGGATAAAATCTGGGCTTTACTGAAGTGAACTCCCTCTGAGTTTGTCAGAAAGATGGTATCAATCCCACAGAACAGTAAAGCAGGAGACAAGATGAAGTTGTCTGAACTCCTTTGTTGTCCTCCATGAAAAATGTCTCAGCCAAGTAAGTTTTTCACTCCCAGGTGCTTAGAACACATTGGAGGGGAAATAAGTGAATCACCTAGGTCTGCTTATCTGCTGTGTGTGTATTCAAGCTGAATCATTCTAATAATTTCTGTTATATTTTTGATGCTTCCTTAAGACAAAAACCTGTCACACCCCTTGGAAAGTATTGCAATACACCTCAGTGTAGTGCATCAGGAAGAGCCATGATTTACTGTTTACTCCTATCAGTGTAATTCAGCATCAGTAGGGACACCGTGATTTTAGCAGGATTCTCAAGTACAATTACTCAGACAGGGACGTTTCTAATTCAGGTGTTCAGGTGCAGGTGTCAAAGTTATTTCAGAAGTATTGAGAGCCCTTAAATGTATGAAGTGGAATTTGTTTAGTTAAATGAGAATATTTATAGAGTTAGGCTTTTATTTCTATGCAAGTCACTCTGGGATGCCTTTGAGGTCAGCAAAGAATTAGTGGAGTTACTGTAGCTTGTGACATGACTCATCTTGCCCTCAGTGAGATATCTGCATTTGTTAGGATGAATCATGCACTAATCTCCATGGACTATACTGATCAGGTCACCATTGACTATAAAAGCCCAGGCAAGTGGCAGACAATGTTAGGTCAGATGAATCATCTAGCAGGCTTCCAGCCTAACCTTCCTGGGGCATTATATGAGTTCCCCTTAATGCTCCACTAGGAACATCAAGGGTCCTTAGACCCTCAGCAGAGATGAAGGTATGTCTACACTGATCCACAAAAAATGGGAGGTAATAGAGGTAATGGAGCTGTGTCTTTGACCAGGTGCAGGAAATGTGGAGGACTGTCAAGGCACTCAGCTGACCTTGCTGTGGGTTTTATGGCTGGATAAGCCACATGCTACCAGATCTCTATATTAATGAAAGCAAAGGTCCTACACACTGAATTTTGGTAATCATCACAGAGGTCTGTGTCTTACCTTTCACCTCTGTGAAGCACTTCTTCACTCTCTGGAGAAGCACCGTGTTTGTTTCTCAGACTGTCCTTCAATGAGACTGGTCAGAAGGTGCAATGGCAGGAGGTTAAGGGTATAATGAAGGTTAGCACCACAACACCCACTCTGCTGAGAAGACACATCAAAATGAAGCATTGATAGCAATATTTAAATATTTGATTCTGAAAAAAGTCAAAAGGTCAGAAATTTTCTCCTGGGTTTTCTTCTAAAAGAAAATTCCTGAGAAAGAACCTGAAAAACCTGATTTGCAAAGCATTTCAAGTCACAGTGTGTTCTGACAGAAAAAGTTATCATCAAGCTTTTTCTAACCTCTTTTGATATTAGCATACTTGTATATCTCTCTTCTTAATATGTAAGCTTGTAAAATTATTATAAGTTAAAAGTAATGTAATTGTTAAGGACAACCAGACCTCCCTCAGGTAGGCTGACAGCATGCAAAGCCAGCTTTATTCTGGCCTATTTATGTAACATTTTCATTTTGATTTATTATTGGCTGTGACATTTAAGCAGAATATGTTCCAAGCAAGTCTGTGAACATGGACTTACTGCACTTAGGAAGAACAGGTGGAGAAAAGAAACAGCAAAATTTGTCCCCAGCTAAGCTAATTCAGAAGGGACACCTGCAGTTTCTGAATACTACACTCATACAAGTAATCCAGTCTCTGAGTTTAATTTCAAGTACTTCTGTGGATATCAGACATCTAAGAAAACACCTCACTAGGAAATAGAACTGCTGTGACAACACATAAGCTCTGCAAAGGAAGAAATACATAATTTTGGAGAAGACTTGGAAGGATCAGAGAAGCTTGATGTCTTTCAGTTTAGAAGCAGTGCTTCAGGGTTTGTGAAAAGTTTAAGAAAATAATTCTGTACTGGAAACATAATTGGAGGTACCACCTAACAAAAATGCCCTCAAAGTATAAGGGTTTTCAAAGGATCCCATTAATGCCTGGACCAGGATAAGGGTAACAGTTAATTTTCCTCATTCTTCTATACATGCTGCATATCTACATGGCAAACTGATACAATGAACTCACATCAAGGGTGAGAGATTAATACTGAGTTCTGAGCCAGTGCACCAGGGCAGAATGAACAACGATCAGGTAAGAATGACACATCTGAGGTTTCCTTATGCTGCTGGTTTTTCCACATTACAATCCTTGGCACGGCTGGGCCAGTACAAACCCCCAGCTCAGGCTGGTAGCACAACTGCTGCTAGTACGACGTTTACAGTTGCTCCAGTGGCAGAATCACATCATCCCAGCTGCAGAGGCTCTAGCCATTGCTTCTTTACTGGCAGTTTGAAGTGGTGCAGTTTAATGAACCAGTAGTAGCCTGCTGTTAATACCAGGGCAGAGCTCTGTCATGAGCAGCACCTGCCTTTTGAAACAATGCAAAAAATCATAATTTAAGAATAGATTAAATAAAGCTGCATGGATGAAAGAACAGTCAGTAAGACATCAGTATGCTCTTACCAGTCATGAGTTTGAACTTTGTTTTTGCAGACAAAGCTCCTGCTTTCAAAATTAGGGCTCATCTCATCACTTAACTTCTTCCAGTCTAAGATCTGTTCTTCCTGAGATGTTTTTGGACAGCAGCAACCAAACTTGGAACAGAACATTCAGATGATATTTTGCTCAGGGTAAACATCTAAGAATCAGGATACATAAACTCAGTTTATACTAAAAACTTAGGCTTGTTTAGGATCATCCTCTGTCACTGGGACACCCTGGCATGGAAAGGGCTACTCTAACATGTCCAAACCACCTCACTCTCTCACCCTCCAGTAAAGTGTAGCTGCATGGAAACTGCTTATTGGGAATTGTTGCTTGCCTGTGCTAATTACTGAGCTGTGATAAGGAACAATTTGGGACAGTGCTGGTTGGCTAAAAGAACACCAGGAACAATGCCAACAATCTAACAAACTATGTATGTTACTGAGTTTCAGAGCCAAAGGATAGTTCCTGATTCCATTTAATTTGCTGGCATAGACATAGTCCCAAGGACTCAATTCTTGGTCCCCATAGGTTTGTGAGTCACAGCGTGCCTTGGCTGGAAGGAGGCTCTGGGGAACTCCAGGCCTTTCAGCCAGACCTCAGTGTCAGGGAAGGTCATGGAACAGATCATCCTGAATGTGATCTTGCAGCATGTGCAGGACAACCAGGGGATCAGCCAGCACAGATACATGAAAGGCAGGTCCTGCCTGACCAAACTAGGTCTCCTCCTTTTACAAGGTGACCTGCGTAAGTGGATGAGGCAAAGGCTGTGAAGTGTCTACCTGGAGTTTAATAAAGCCTTTGACACAATTTCCCACAATATTCTCCTGGAAAATCTGGCTTCTGAAGGTTGCAATGGAAGCATTCTTCATTGGGTAAAAAAATGACTGGATGGCTGGGCCAGAGAGTTATGGTGAATGGAGTTACATCTGGCTGGCAGACAATCTCTACTGGGGCTCAGGGCTCAGTATTGTGTCCAGTCCTGATTAATATCTTTGTTTACCCAGGTGAGGTGATAGAGGGCACGCTCAGGTAGTTCACAGTTGGCACCAAGTTGAGTGGGAATGTCAGTGTGCTGGAGGGTAGGAGGGCACTGCAGAGGGATGTGGACAGGCTGGATCAATGGTACCAGGTCAGTGGAATGAGATTCAAAAAGAAAAAGGACTAGGTCCTGTACTTGGATTATGACAAGCCCTCTGGTGCTCCCAGGCTGGGGAGAGAGTGGCTGGAAAATAAACATGAGTCAGCATGTGCCTTGGTGGGCAAGGATGCCAGTGGCCTCCTAGCCTTCTGTGTCAGCAATAGTGTGGGCAGCAGGACCAGGGCAGTGGTTGTCCCTCTGTGCTGGGCCTTGGGAAGGCCACACCTTGAGTGCTGTGTGCAGATGTGTGCCCTTGTTCAGATGCCAATAGGGAAAGACACCTCTGTGTGAATTAAAGTGCCAACGAGACCATTCACCAAAGTCAACAACACGGATTTTACTTAACAATAAATGTAAAGTACTGAGATAGAAAGTAGAAGAAGAAAAGAAGGATTAGAAAGAGAGAAGGGGGAAGAATGAGGCAGAAGGAGGGAGAAGGGATGGCGACATCAAGCAGCAGACACCACGCTTGGCTTCAGCAGCATCTTGTAGATCCTTCGTCACCCTGCATGGCTCAAAGGTGGGCTCCCAGTGGTTCTTGTGGAGATGAAGGTGAGGGCCCTGGATCATTCTTCTGGGGCTAACACCTTTCTCCAGTCCATGTTGTGGGGATCCAGGGAGGCATTTCCTTTTGTGCCATAGGAAAGGAGGAGGGGCATCTCCTTTGCCTGCAATGGAGATGCAAGGAGCATTTCTCCTAATGCAGCCTGGGCCCAGGGTGGGGATGTACCCACACACTACAGCCCGAGCCTAGAGCCAGTTTCTGTGGCAGTCTACAAGGCAGCCCTGTAATCGTTCCTCAGCCAGCTCTCCCTGACCAGTCTGTCTTGTAGTTGGCTTAGAGGTGGTGGGCTGGGGTCAGCAGCAGGACCTACCTGTGGCAACTGGTTGCCTTGGGCACCATGCAGCCATCCATGTGTACATCAATACATCCATCCATCGCTGCATCCACTACGAGCCTCCCTGTGCCATTCCCTCTGGGAGCTGTGGTTCCCTCTGGGAGCTGCGTGGCCTGAGGGTGAGAGGCCATCTCTTGGGATCCTCCCTGCCCTGACAGCCGGGATCACTCCTCTGGCTGTCCCCTGAGGCAGCTGAAGGAGAAAAGCCGCCTCAGTGCCCGCCGGGCCGTCTTGACGATGGAGCGCCATCGCCGTGGGGCCGGGGGCTGCGGGACAATGGTCACGTCGGTGGGGGGGGAAGGAATACTGCCTGCCAGAGGCTGGGCAGGCACCTGACAAGCCCCTGCCATTGCCCCAGCCCCACAGGGGTTTTCTTGAGCAAGGCTGGCCTGGGAACCGACAGCCTCCATGCATGCTGCATCAGCCTCCTCCATGGGATTGGCAGGCAAGGTGCAAGCCAACATCTTTGCCTCTTTGGGTGGTGCCATGGGGAGCAGCTTGCTGTGCCCCTCATTGCAGGGATCGCTGTCCAGCTGAGATGCTGCTGGCTCCACTTCTTTGTCTTGCAGGGGGGGACACGATGAACTCTCTGGCACATTGTCCCCCTCTCCTGCACTATCTCCATCAGGGAGGTCTTCTTCTTCCCACTTTACCAGTAGATTGTCTAGACGAGTGTCCCAGGATGACATGTCCCCATTGTTAATGAGAGAGCACAGCTCTGCAAACAGGTCAGGAGGCACGAGCTGTGAGTAGGTTTCAGTCTCTCCTGTGCCTTCTTTGGTCAAGCTGGAAAGGCTGTGCGGCACCAAAGTGCTTTCTTCATGGAGGGTGAAGATGATGTCTTCCTCCAACTTGTCCAGCTCTTCTGCACTGATCTGCAGAAGAGGCTTCAAAGCATCCTCAGTCTCTGTGCACAGCAGCTTGCCGTGGGCACTTTGCTCTGCTGAACCATGAGTTCCTCTCTCCTCACAGGGGCCTTCAGATGAAGGAAAAGCTGAGAAGCCTGAGCTTTCCTCAGGCTCTGTGGTGGGGAAAAGCTCACTGGGCCCCTTGTCCCAGGAATCTCTCTCCACGGCAGAAGTCGCTGCCTCTACCTTTTTCTCCTTCAATGAGGCAAGTGACATGCTCCGTGGGTCACTGTCCCTGTCTCCTGTAGCTGGAGCTGCTGTGTCTGGGAGCTCTTTCTCCTCCCACATCTCCTCTGACTCCTTCAGAAAAGTGTCCCCAGGCCACACGTTGTCAGAGGCTGAGTGCAGCTCTGCAACCAGGCCAGGTGACAGGAGCTCAGAAGTGTTTCCCATCTCTCCTGTGGAGCCTTTGGTCAAGCCAGAAGCTCTGGGCAGCACCTGGGGCTCTGCATCTGCCTCTTGGCAGAATCTTGACTGCTCCTGGGTGCAGGTGGATTTGATGGACATGTGTTCACACAGGCACGGGGCAAGGCCTCCAAACAGGTCTCTGGATATTTTGCCACCGTGCTCTTCCTGCACCTCAGGGAGCTCCTGCCTCTCTGTATGCCCCAGGTGCTTCCAGGCAGGCTGCGTCCCTGTGCGGAGTGATGTGACACCTGCACGTCGCAGGGGGGGCCGGCAGTGGCCCTGCCTTGCCGCTGAGCCTCGCCAGAGCCTCTCAGCTGAGCTGTCCGGGGAAGGTGTTACCCGGGCCCCGTCAGCAGCCATCGTGCCCCACAGAGAAGGGGGCAGCAGGTCTCGGTAGCCACTGGCCACGGCACCTGCAAACCATGCTCTGCCTCTGGGAGAAGACCCAGAGGCTGCTGGGGCTGCTGGCAGAGGGGGCATCTTGACCCTTGCCGAGGCTGCTCTTGGCATGTCAGGGCTGAGCCAGCACGGAGGTGTCACTGTCAATGGAGGGCCATGGAGAGGCGGCAAGCCTGACATGGACAGTCTTGGTGACCGAGTGACTGTACCGCCATGGGACAGTGAGTGCCCGCCCTCCAGGCTGTCCTCTTTTGTTCCATGTCCTGTGGGTTTTGGTGCAGTGAATGGTCTGGGGACCAGTCTTTCCCCATGGAGAGGCATGATGGTCACCCATGTGACCGCCTCTGCCGCCTGCGACAGCTTCTGTGGCACCTGTGGGAAGCAAAGGAGGCATGAGACAGAGGCGGCTGTGCAGACACGCTGTCCCCCCGCATGGTGGCAAGCCCAGCTCTGACCCCAAGGCCAGTGCTGACCACGGCAGCCAGGCTGGGCTGGGTTCCCAGCTGCACGTGTTATGTCTGGGCCATTCCTTCACCCAGGCCGTCCTGGCACCGGCTCCTCTCCAGAGCAAGGCCTGGTGCCAGGCCTGGTCGAAGGTCTCTGCCCTCAGCCCTCCCCCCAGGTCCCACTGCAGCCTCTCCCTCCATCCCCATCCCTCCCTCACCTGTCGCCGTTTGAACAGCAGTGGCTGCCCCTCTGGGGACTGGCAGTGGGTATTGGCCTCCTGCCTCTTTGACATCTTGGCAGTGCCCTGAGGAACACTGGCCAAGAGCAACTGGGAGAACTGCTTCTTCCTGAGGAGCTGCTGCTGCCTCGTGAGAGAGCTGCTGCCTCCTCAGAGAGCTGCACTCCTGGGAGTGGCAATGCCAGGGGTTCGGCCCTGCAAGAGCCCTCCGTGTCACCGCAGGGAGCCGTGTCACAATGGCCTCTGGGCACGATGCAGCCGCGGGTCACAAAGGCCTGGTGGGCATAGCCACATCTTGTCACAGGCCAACATGAAGACCCCCTTGGTCACAAAGGCCTTTTTATTCAGCCTTTCACCCTCGAATTTACGCATGCTTTTTCCTCTCCCTTTTCCTACCATGTGTTCCTCCCCTAAACATCCCCCAAGAAGCCCTGTGCCCTGCTAAACTGCTTTTCCCACACAGCCCACCATGTGTCCCACCCCTTTGCCCCACCTCATGTCAAAAGAGAATCAGGAAGGCAAAAGCTCTATTAGCACTTCATCTGGTCACTACTGTAAAAGACAATAAAAAGTCTTTTTTAAAGAGGATTAATAACAAAGGAGGGCCAGGGAAAATCTCCATTCTTTATTGGACGCAGGGTTGAATAAGGTCACAATGGATGAGGAAAAGTCTGAGCTACTTAATGGCTTCATTGCCTCACCCTTTGATGGTCAGACCAGTTATGCAGAGGTCGAGCAGCCCCCTGAGCTGCCCGAAAAGGACAGGGAGCAGCCTAGAGGCCCTGTAATCCAGGAGGAAATTGTGAGTGACCTGTGTAGCCACTGAGACACTGCCAAGTCTATAGGGCTGGCCGGGAGTCCTCCAAGGGAGCTGGCAGAAGAGCTGGCTAAGCCACTGTCTGTCCTTTATTGTCAGCCCTGGACAGTCAGGGGGGTCCCAGTGGACTGGAGATGCCAGTGTGACACCCACGGCCAAGAAGGGCTGCAGGGAAGATGCAGGGAACTCCAGGCCTGTCATCCTGACCCTGGAGCCCGGCAGTATTCTGGAGCAGATCATCATGAGGGGGATCACAGGGCCCCAAGAGGACAGCTGAGGGATCAGGCCCAGACAGTGTGGGTTTAGGAAAAGCAGGTCCTGCCTGAGCAATGTCATGTCCTTTGAGGAGTGGGTGACCTGCTGAGGGAGAAGTTGTGGATGCAGTCTTCCTGGACTCGAGCAAAGCCTTTGACTGTCTCTGACGGCACAGTCTTGAAAAAACCATCAGCCCAGGGCTTGGGGAGGGGCACTCTCTGCTGGGTTGAGAACTGTTGGGACAGGGCCCAGACAGTAGTAGTGAATGGCGCCACATCCTGCTGGTGTCTGGTCACTAGTGGCGTCTTCTGGGCCCAGTCCTGTTTAGTATGTCTCCTGCTGATGTGGCCAAGGACATTGAGTGTACCCTCAATAGTAAGTTTGTGATGATACCATGGTGGGTGGGAGTGTCAGTGTGCTGGAGGGTAGGACAGCTCTGTGGTGCTATGTGGACAGGCTGCATTGATGGTGAGAGGCCAGTGGTATGATGTTCAGAACAACCAAGGAATGGGTCCTCCCCTCATGTCATAACAATCCCCTACACTGCTCCAGGCTGGTGGCAGAGGTTTTGGAATGCTGCCCAGAATTAAAGTTTGACAGGGGCTGAACATGAATTAGCGTTTGCCCAGATGCACAAGAATTCCAGTGTCTTCCTGGCCTGTATCAGGGGTACTTTTATGATTTCGCTCTGGTAGCCTTCAGTATCAGAAGTTTCAGAATATAATTCTGAAAATTTTATGTGTAATTTGAAGGTCATTTGACCTTGTTCTGTGCTGACAGATGATCAGACACTTCAGTGATTCTATCATTTAGTAGTTATCTTATATAGTCTTATACAGTCTGAAGTCACCTCTGCAAGACTAAGTTTTCACCCAGTCATGATCTTCTGGGAAACTACTTGGCACATCATTTCTGCTTGTAAATAATAAATACAGTATTACTGGGT
Source organism: Hylia prasina (assembly GCA_013397195.1). Classification (NCBI taxonomy): domain Eukaryota; kingdom Metazoa; phylum Chordata; class Aves; order Passeriformes; family Sylviidae; genus Hylia; species Hylia prasina. The sequence goes on along the minus strand of VYXD01012567.1, from coordinate 775,709 downwards.
GGAACTACTCAGAGAAGTAAGCTCTGAAATTAGTAATAACTGTTTGCAGTTTCACTTAAACCTTTCTAAGACTGAATATGTCATTCACACTAGAAAAGCCATCTACGTCTCTGGGGGCTGAATGATATAAATGCAAAGCAGTTTATGGTTGGTTTTGTTCTTTTCCAGAAGGCTTCAATTTACTGCTTCTCCTGGGAAGAAAAGAGCATTTTCAAAGGCACAAAAAATGTGTTGATGCTCATCTCTTATTGACACCTTTGAAAGTCACCATTTAAGTAGGATGATCTACTTAATAGCCATATTTTGCTTGATTCTTTACCAATCAGTTTCATTAAGTCTTTAAAAACATTTTTCTTCCTATGATTAATTCTGACCAAAAAAAAAAAGGCCAGGGCATTTCAGTCACTACCCCTCAAAACACCACAGTTGCATAAATGTAAGCTCCACTGTTTTCAGCCATTATTACAGAACACCAACATTTATTTTTATAAGGTTGCTAGGCAGTAAAACCACCTTGAAAGAAATGAACTATCTGTGTGAAAGCATGTACAACAAAGTTATTGATGGAATACTAAATAAAAAAAAAGAATAGGTGAGAGCTAAATCCAGAGATATTTACTGGGGCTGTACTATTATATTCCAACAACACTGACATTTCAGTCTGCAGTTTCCAACAGCTACTGCGATATAATTTAAGCCCCAAAATCAAAACTGTCAGTGCTTTTGGACCCATGAGATGGGGGAAAAGTTGACTTTAAAAAAGCATTTTTCTTTCCTCCAACTTTCTATGTCTATGTACATAGAAAGTGTACACGTACACTCTAAGTTTCACACACATTTCCTCCTGGAAAAAGACATCTTCACTGCCTTTAATATGAAGCTGTAGAACCACGAGCGTTATTTAGGTGTTAGGGGACATTTAGAATTTATAGAATGGCTTTGTTGGAAGGGACATCAAGATTATCTAGTTCCAATCCCTGAATTAATCTGTTGCATCTGTTCCAAATTCTTGTGCAAAACATGACCAGTTTTGAAGCAGGATCTGACCTGGAAACCAGAAGTGCCAGAAGTTCAGAAGGGTTATAAATCACATGAGCATTATGTGTTACAAATCTCATAAGTCCCGTAAATTCTTTCTCCTTTTGACATACTGACTTGTTCCTATCTGTGCAGAGTCTATGGGAATGTTCATTCTGGGCAAAGTGAGCAGGAGAAGGTTTTGCCATCTACGCTGTACCTTAGCCCCAAATTCATGTACATTAACCATGAGACATGTTAAAAAAAAATCCCCTTTCCCCAAGCCAATGAGTTCTCATAGTTCTTTCTTAGAACTTGAGCTGAGACCATTGTTGACATCAAGTATAATACCTGAAAATAAATCTACTAAAACTTGCCTGAAAGGCCAATAGAAAACTATTTTGAATACAACAGGAATGTTTTATGCAAAAAAAAAAATTAAAAATGGAAAATATAGAAAGTTTAATTTTTAATATTGCTGTGATATTTCAAATGAAAATGCTTTACTGAAAACCAAACATTCAAAAAAATTCAATACCAATGTTTTAAGTTAAATAAAACTTTAATTTCTAATTAATAATATCCATTAACAAGATTCATAATAAGAGCAAGACCCAAGGTGTGAGACCAGTCTAGAATGAAATCTTTGGGAATTTTGTCTCTTAATGTATCCTCAGGTGATATTTTTAGATTTTTAGGTCCTCAGCTGGTTTAATGTTCCATGGAAGTCAGTGGAAAAAAGCATGATGATGATTCTGTGAAGATAGTTCTACTTTTGACTGTTGTTATTTAAAGAAAACTTTAAAAAGTAAGGGAAACAATGAATGTTTTATTTTGGGTTTGGTTTTTTTTTTAATAACCACAGGAGCTGAAAGTATAAATCTTTTAAAAGGAAAACATCCCCCCATGTAAGATGCAGGTTAAAATGAACAAAAACTTGGCAACAGTTTGAACTCAAAGTGCTGCATATACATTTTCTGGATACAGCTGAGCAGATAAACCCAGCTCCTGCAGAAATGAATAGGAGCTGGCACGTAAGTACCTGTAAGAATCCACACCACTGCCCGTGATAAAACATCTGGTTTATCATCGGCAGTAGAATTAAGCAGTTAATACTTCAAAGTGATACAAAATGTAACTGTAAATTCAGCAGAGCTTTCTGCTGGAGACCATGTAAGGACACCATAATAACAGCAAATTGATTCACCGAAACTTTTGCTTTGCATTTGCTGTAAGACAGGATTTTCAGTAAATTACTCCAGCTCTCCTCTGTTAATAATAACTACCTCACTGACTGTTGAATGAGCCACACTTACAGACACAAGGAGAAAAAAAGAAAGAAAAAAAGAGAAATGCTGCAGACATCAAGGAATGTATTCCTTGTTGGAGCTCCCATTTGTTGTGACTTTATACAGATATAGAACTTGGGTCAATTTAATACAGCAGATCCATGTAGTACCTTAATACTATTGTTTTTCTCCTCTACAGCCTGATGAGATATAAGTGATTGAAAAATGACTCCATTAAAACCAAGTAAATGCATTTCCTCCTGTCTTTATTCTTTCCTCTCCCTAAAAATGACCCTGACTGGTTTCAGTCTCATGGGAGAATTAGCTGCACAGGTTTTATAAAGCTCATTGTACCAGACACTGCCACTACTATGGTTAATGAGAAGTTCGTTTTGCACAATCCCCTCTGGAAGGATGGTATGACACTTGCATAATAGCTCCAGGCTCACAGGAAACCTGTGACAGCATCTCTTCACAAAGGCAACAAGCACAAGGATCCTTCACATCACCTGTCTGACAGAGTTCAAGAAGTTTGGACCATGCTCTCAGACACATGGTGTGATTTTTTGGGGTTGTCCTGTGCAGAGCCAGGAGAATGGTTGTGTTTGATGGTCGCTGTAGAACCCTTCTAACTTAGGATAGTCTATTGTTCCATCTCTGGTTCCCTGAGCCCCTACACTTGCATATATCCACAATCCATGCACATCCAGTGTTTTCCTCCTACCATCTGCCATTGCACACATACTTCTCTCCATCTTCCATAAGGATTTGCAAAGATGGAGACTGCAGATTACTTTCATGGCACTCTTTAGCCATCCTCCCCTGTTTGAAAAGGCCACTACCTTAGTAATGGTACAATTAGAATTTTACACTGGCAGATAATTTCCATTTTCCAGCTCTTGCTGGTCACTTCTGAGCCATCAAGGCAGCAGTCAGTTCCTTGATGAGTCGTGAGTGGAGTGGTTGCAATCTAGCTTGTAACTGTGATCAAAGTTGCAGCATTTCTGAGGTTTTACAGATTTCACACAAATATTGATAGATGTAAAAATAAAATCAAAAAAAGCTAAACAGTAAGCTTCACCTTTCATGAGGTTTTTCTTCTAGTAACAAAACCAATTACCTGCATATGAAAGGAGGCAAATTCCTTCCCTCAGAAATGGTTTTCTTTGGGTCTCAAAATCCCTAAATGCATTAGATGGAAGATTGAAAATAAAAGGCCAGAAATCTCAATCTTGGCTGCAAAATATTGCCCTAAGGTAAAACTGATCCACTCTGCCATCACAGAAGACAGGACAGGTCAGATGCTAATTCCCCAGATATGAAGAAGATGGAGATTGCTGTGACAACATTCACAAAATGCACAGTTTTTTTCTTCCTATGGGTTATTATTTCTCTTTATGTCATGCAGTGCAATCTTTTTTTTTTTTTTAAATGGGGTTCCTATATCATGCAGAGTCTGTTCCACTGGGGGTACGACCACCAGGCATCATCACTTGCATTCTCCAGTCCATCACTGCTATCAAAAGGTGAAACAAGGCAGGGTGAGAAGAGACCTTTTCTGTAGCTCTGCCTGCTATAATAAAATGTGATCCATCTATCCTCACTCCTGGATGATAACAAGGTGCTTGTAGATCTTCATCTTTTCACTTTCTGCTGCAGAGGGCACTGGCTTCACAGCTCTAAATCAGGAGAGGTGCAGGGCTTGACTCTTTCTACCCTCCCGCCATGCCTCTTCTGTAATACAGATCAACCACTTCAAGTGTCCATAGAACCAATTATCTGCTCCAGATACCGCCAAAGTAAATGAGTGATGGACAAAATTAGGAACATTTGGTCACAGGTTTGTATGACAAGCATGATGCCATATGGTGTGGGCTGTCCCTTGAGTCAGTCAGTGTCGGTTGTCCCAGCTGTGTCCCCATCCCAGCTCCTTGTGCACTCCCAGCCTCCTCTCTGGTGGGGTGAACAGCAGGAAAGTCTTTGGCTTCCCTCAACAATAACAAAAACATTCCTGTGCTATCAGCAATGTTTTGGTCACGCAATTAAAACACAGCCCATCCCAGCTACTATGAAGAACATTAAGTCTATCCCATCACAAACCAGTGCACCTGACCACATGTGTTTTGGAAGTCACTATTTTAAATAGACATACATTTATTTAGAATGAAAGTACCCTGCCTGGGATGGAGCAGCAATGCAGGAGTTATGCATTGGCCTCACAAACTTTCTGCAGGAATATTAATTGAGTTTGTAAAAGAGCCATCAAGCAGCCATAAATGCAAGCAAAGCAGTAAATTCCTTTTTTCAAATATAAAGGGAGGAGCTTTGTGAAAATAACTCTGTGTACCTGATGTCCCCTCTCTCTTATCAAGCTTTAAACTTCAGACAGATTATTTGGATTTCCCCAGATCAGTCTGGATTATGAATTTCAGGTGGGGCAAATAAAACACATTTAATTACAATATTTTCTTTGTAAAGGATTTACCAACTTTCTTTAGATGGCAAACAATAGCTCAGCTCCCGGAAGGAGCCCCGTGACCCTTTCATTTACAACCCACATCTGCTGACAGAATAAACATTGACAGAGAAATAGGTATTTTGTGTGTCCACAGATGTGAGAATCAAGCCTCAATTTATTTTTTTTCTCCTTTCATCCCACCAGGCAGACTGAGCTTACTGATTGAACCAACTTTTCGAAAGGTGAGGAAAATAGTTGTCTATGTCACACTCACCAGTCAACCAATGTTCCATGCTATCTATTAATGTTAATCTGGCATGTCCATCCCCAGATGTGAATTTCTGAAAATTCATTGATCCTGGAAGTGCTTCCTTCAGATTTCTCAGCTAAGTTGCTGGAATAGTGGGGGAAATACATGCCATAAATTAAATTGCAGTGAATACTAGGCCAGGACTTTGGGAGTTTGCCCACGTCTATCAGAATATTTATGAAGCACAAAGATGTTCAATAGTTCTCAGAGTTTACATATATTACCACTGAGTCCAGCATTCTGGATTCAAGCATAAGCATGGATGTGTGTTCCCACAGCCAAAGAGATAATGACTCCAACTGGAAACATGAAATCAGCTCACAGGGCCAGATGCTCAGCTGCAGTAAAGTAAGGTCTCTCCAAATGACAGAGTTATGCTGTTCTGTATTTCAGGACTTTAATGTTTGTTAGTATAACGTGATAACAGCAAGTGTTTCTGGGCAGCTGGCATAAATTATAGTAGTTTCAACTGTCATAGGGTCTGTCTTATGATGTAGTTTTTCTCTAATTCACTGTATAAATGCGCTGCAACTGCAGAGGTAAATAGGAGTTTATTCTGCTTCCAATTTTGCCAGTGATAGAACCTTCTTCTCACAAAGCTTCCTCTCAGACCCTGGGTAACTGATACAGCTAGAAATAGCATTGGAAGCAGAAAATCTGTTTATTGTCTAGTTCCAGGAAGAGTTTGCAAAGCCAGCATCATAAAAAAAAATTAAAAGCAACAACAAAAAAACCACCCCAGGTTTTAACTTGTAAACTGAGCACATCGCTTATGTAATTAGGGAATGAAAATAAATTGACTTTATAACCTAAGGGTGACATTCTTAAAGATTATAAATCTGCCTGAGATCTGTTGAAAAGATGAAGATTATTCCAGTAGAAAAGATTAATATTTTCCTCTCTTTCATATGGAAATATTTAAAAACAGGAACACACTGTCTTGTCTTAGAAAAAGGTTGATCAACAAGCTAACATTTCTTCCATTCTCTTAATTTCCTGCTCAAAATCCTAATCTCAGAAGTGGATTAATCCACAAAGTTGTATGTTTTATGTGGTTATGAAATTAATGTTACACTCTGACTCCCTGAATACCATCCACTTGCTTACCTTTTCTTCAATATGATAGGAAATTACAAGCCCTGAGCAAGTCATTACTCTCTGATTATTATGAATTAGCTGACCTCAGGCCACAGAGAAAGGCAACACATTCTACCAGACCACAAGGTCTTTTAGTTAACAGAAGAATCATAATGTTCTGATCTGTAGCTGGATATTTCTGCCACCTTAGGAGTCATGTGTTTCATATTTCCAAAAAACAAATGTTCATCTAAGAAAAAAAAGAGGACATCTATTCCTACACTTATTAAAACAATGTTATTTGCATTTGCCATGCAATCAGAGCTTTTTTTTTCTCTTCTTCGGACTGACATAATAATACTGTTTAAGGCAGGAAATATTGACATCCCATTTCAAGTATAATGGAGCACGGACTAAACCAAATACTGAGTGTTCCACCATATAAATTCCTGTCTGCTTCCAGAAAACAAGTAAGGAACTGCCAACATTTCCCTGAATCCCTACAGGGAATGCAAGACAGCGGCAACAACATCTCCAAAGACGAAGGAAGTATTTCCATCCTCCCCTCCTTTCTACTGCTTCTTCTTAATCCTTCTACCACTTTCACCTTTAACACATCCAAATCAGCTCTTTCCCTACAAAATCCTCCCTCCCGAGTTTGGAAGCAACCAAAGAAATAAAAACCTGAGTCTGAAGCAGCTTTGCAAGTTTAACCCACTTAGAGGACTAAAATCTACCCCCTCTCCCTCTACTCATATTTTATTAATCTCAGTTAATGAATATGTTTCTGTGTCTCATAGGCCAGGCTGCAGCAGCTGGCATGGTCCATGCCATGTTTGGGAGGGATTGTTGAGGATCTGAGCGGGGCTGGGCCAGGCTGGGCTGTCAGAGCCAGCACATCAAAGGCCCATCTGCCAAACCTTCCAGAGAGACCTTGGTGAACAAACATAGGGCAAAGGGGGAAAGAGATTTTCCTTTGGCGTTGCCTTTTGTAGGGATTTCTTGGCCTTTTATAGTGGATTTAAGGAGAAATTAGTCTCCTTACCTGAGGGAAATGTGGAAATGCTTGAAACACAGCATTCACTGCAAAGGCGGGGAGTAAGACTGTGAGCACTGTTATTTCAGAGAAAAACCTTGAGAACATTCTCATGGCCTAGGAGATGTAAAGTGGGCTGGATATGCCTCCTCCCTCCTAATTCTTCTAGACAGAGTGGAGGAGAGATTAAATTTACTGTGTGGTTGCTCTAAAAGTGTGGGACACTGAGATGCCCTTAAGATGTCAGAAGTGGACTGTGTGGTATATTATGGGAAGATGCATGGAAAAGATGAATCAATTCCACTGCAGAAGCTGTGTAATGGCAAAATAAGTTTACTCTGCTTTGCTGAGAGGCCAGAAACTTTGTGAAGGCTGGATGCACTGGTTCAGGGTCAGTGTCCTGCTGTCGGGGGAACACAGTTGGCTGACGTCCCAGCATGGACAGAGTGTCCTGGCATTTGCTTGTAATGTGGTGTGGAGAAATATCCCATAATGGATTTATCTTCAGGGATGTCAATGCAGGCAGCAATGAACCCACTGGAGACATCATTGGAGGCTGGTAAGGAGTGTAATTTCTTATAACAGCCACTAATTTGAAGTGGTTTAAACTTGCACCCTCCAAAAAACACTAGTTTCCATTTTTGTTTGAGCAGTTGTCATCTTGTGCAGCTTTTTTAATTGTAGCTTTGAATCTGGTTCTCTTACTATTTAACCTGCTTTTGAACCTAGTTCTCTTACTATTTAATCTGAGTTTTCAAGGTCTGTCTCAGGTCAAAGATACCATTGCTTCATTTTGGGAAGCACAGGAAGTACAAGGAAGTTGGAAACAAGTGATGTTAAATATTTCTGCATCATTAAACTAAGCCAAAAAGACAATGTGGCTTCTGCAGCATAATCCCAGCCTGATTGTGACACCATTTTTAATAATCATCCATCAGTAGTGAGAGGACTTGAGTGAAATTAGTTGGTTTTATCCACCAAATTTTAAGTAGACCAGTGCCAAGGCATGAAAGCAACAAACTAATTCAGGAGAAATCATCCTAGAGTAAAAGGCACGGTTGATAGGCCAGAAGGAAAATTAGGTGGGTCTTTTTTCCCCTGTTTTCTGTAACAGGTTTGAAAAACAAGCCTACATGAAGAATAGTCTCAGTGGACTTCAGGTCAAGGAGACCAGGGCACAACTTCAAAACTGCAAATCTGGTACATTTCATTCATGCTCAAGTCACATTAAATATTTGTCAACGTGTATGTGATGTGAATAGGAACAAAAAGGGAACCCTGTGGACAGTGAGGTGCCTTTACCAAAATTGTTATACTGCTTACTGCGAATTTCTCATGGTAATTCCTCTTCACAGAGGAGTGTTAAAGACTGCCTGGAACAGAGATAGGGTTTCAAGTACCCATTTTCTAGACTTCCTGCCATCACATAGGATGTGCCCATCAGGTAGGACCTTATCAGATCACTGCTACAATGTTGGAGGGCAAAATACAAGAGATTTGAAACATTTTCTACTTTCAGACACGAGGGTGCCCTGAAGCAAGATTGTCCATCCCTTCTCTTGAGCATACCCCTTGATTTATCAAGCTTAACTAAACCACCCTTGCCCTTGAGAGATCAGGTTGCTCTTCAGAGATAGTATTCAAACACATCTCCTGATAAAGAGGCTCTCCATTACTTCCAGTCCTTCCCTTCTCCAGTATGTTATTCCAGCTGGTCAGCTTTTGGATGAATTCATGGGACCACGTTCTAAGTGGGAGCAGTGAAATGAGTAAAATCAAATTAATAAGTGAGACATGGAATTGTAGGAACTTTCAAATAGGAAGCAAAGTGAACTCATGAATAATGAGGTTGCACTGCTCACTGTGGATCTCCATTGGATCTGCAACTTTAGCTGTGGCACCTCAAGAAAGAAGTCACTCTTTGATCGCCTCTCCCCAAAGTTGTAATGTCAACTACCTCAACCCATACCAGCTTCATCCAACTTGCTCATCCTAAACCTATTGCAGCAAGATCCCAAACTCAAATGGAGTACTCAGTAATTCAGCTAATTAATGCTAATTTTAGTCAGTTGTTCCTGTGTATCCTAGAGAATGGAGTGACTATTCATTAGCCTTGGTGTGTACTTTGAAAACAGATACAAATTAAAAGTCTTTTAAAATGCAAAATGTTATTTGCCTACGTGCTGCTTTCATTGAGCAAACAGAAGTTAAAGGCAAGGATGAAAGCGACTGCTGTACATAGGCTGCATGAGAATGAGATCTGAAATCCAGCTGCTGCAGTGCCAGTCCTGCCAGCCTGCCTGGCTGAAGCCCTGTCCCTGGCAAGGTGGCCTTGATCAACAGTGTGCCAGGTACAGACTGAGCAATGCAATCTGCAGTGTTTCCTTATAAAATTCAGGTATTGATTGAAAATTTTGTTATTTGATACAATGGTGCAGATCCCAGGGAACATGGATTCCTGTGTAACATGCCAATTCAATACAGTAGTGCCTATGATTTCATCACTCCATATCCTGGCTCTGGGAAAGATGAGAAGTCACTTCTGCATGGGAGGGATGTTACTTCAATTCCAGGAAAAGAGTGGTGATCTTAGTGTTGCTGGATTGCGCCTCAGTTCCTAGAAGTAAAAAAAAGGAGTTGGCAGCTCTGTCCCCTCATGTGTGGCACAGTAAGTGTACACTTCCAATTATTTCTTAAATCAAAGCCCAAGAGTCTCACAAACTTGTATTAAACCAAGTTGGAGTCAAGGCACCAGGAAAACAAGTGACTGCACAAAGGTGTTCTGCTGTTACCATCAATGCTCAGGTTAGAAAAAACATGTTGCCAAACAACCGAAACAGCAAGAGCAAACAAGATTTTCCCGCAAAGCCACAGCCTGCTCCTCTTCTCATTTTTTCCAAGAGAGCACACCTGACTGCAGGCAGTAGCAGAGCCAGGCAAGGAAGATAAATGAGCTGTAGAATCCCTGGCATGCAGCTCATGAGGTGGGTGGAAGTTTGGAAATGTGCTTGATGAGCCTCTGAGTATGGCAAGACCTATAGAAAAGGAGGCAGAAGCAGTTACCAGGGCGGGGGAATGGGGGTTTGGAGTGACAGGCTTATGTAAGAGTTACAGTGGGGATAATTTTGATGAGGAACAGAACAAAGCCTGAAAATGCTGGTGGCCCCTACCTGTAAAAGAATGCAAAGAAGAAGTCACAAAGGGTAATAAAATAACAGAATGAGATGTGATTCCTGACCTGAAAATTCCCTCTAATTAAGGCTGTTGGCCTGGGAATGGAGAGGGAGCGTTTTCCCTATTCCCCTTCTGTAAAGGAGAAAGCCAGCATTGTTCAGAGATTCAGAAAGCAATGGTACCAGGAACAAAAGGGTCTACCACCCAAGGAAGACACAAGGCATATTTGCAGCTTATAAATTAAATTAAATCAAATCAATTCATTTATCTGAAAAAATTCTCAAGCAAGTGCTTATGCAACAGGGAGGCAGTTCCAGTGATGCCCAGTAACTTCTTCACAGCACATGACAAAGTGGTCTTCCAGAGTTACACACCTGAAGCAAGCTCATGGCCACTAACCTCTCTTACCACAGCCCCAAAGGGTTTCTGTTTTCCAGTGTACCCCTGTTTGGATATACAGCCCTTTCAATGTCAGACAAGCTTTGGAAAAGACCAACAGAGGAGATGCCTCACAACCTTCAAGTCTCCCTTGCAGTACACATTTCTCTTCTGGAAAGACAATAAGGTGTGACTCATATTAGCAGGGAACACATCAGAGGACCTCTTCTTTTTCTGTTTAGGTGGGGACAATTACCCTGTGCGAGAGCAGAAAAAAGAATCATATGTGATATAAATCCAACCCACAAAGTGTGTTAGCTCAGCGTTGTACCCAAGGTAACCATCTTTGCTAAGTTTTTGCCACCAACACAACTCACAGCCTCCATCCCAGAGTGAGCTTCAGCCCAAACTGTTTGAAAGCCTGCCAGAACTTGTTCCCACCTGCCTGTGTGTGAACATGGCACAGAGAAAGCTTCCTACGCACAGTCCACCTGAAGTTTGGGGAAATGAAGGCTGTAATTGGGAGTATTCTTTCCAATATCTGTATCTCATATTTATGAGAAAGTGAAATCTGGGAAGGTGCCATGCGTAAAATGACAACATTTCATGGTTAAAAACTTTCTGAACTATAAGTAGCTGTAAATGGAATTGCTTATTTTTTCTATTCCCACCAAGGATTAACTTATTTCTTCACACAGACTTAATTTTTGTTTAGGAGTTTTTTGAAGGAAGAAGGTGGAGGAAGAGATAAAGGAAATATCTTTTATCTGTCTGGTAATTATTAGTCAGAACAGGTAAAATCTATTTTAGAATTTTCTAAGAATAAGGGATATTCATCCCATTCACATGATCTACTCAGATGCAGCAAGTATGAAATTTCAAACAAAAATATCACATCACCATTACAAAAAATATTCACCAATTCAAAACAAAAACCTTCAGTCCCGCTTAAAAGTCAGATACTTAATACCATTGTAAGGCAGAAAAGTCTCATTACAACATGATTCTTTTTAACATCCTGTTTTTGTTTTTTCCCTGCTTCATATATGTGCAATGTTTGCTTGTTTATAATGTCAACAAGATAGAGCTCCTCAGGGAAAGGAACATGGGAAATGCACCAAATGTGGCACAGCAAATCGTCCACACACATATGCTTCTAGTTAGCCCTGTGGGGCAGGAATTTTCTCATGTGCTGAGGACCATGATCTGCCTCAATACTTTGAGATGAGACTTGGAAGCCATTCTCTGGCCATTCCTAAGCCAATAATTCAAATTATTATTTTCTCCTCACATTTATTCCTTCATCATAATTTATGCCTTTGTCTGGTGGTCATAAACCTTCTCCAAGTTCACCATGTTAGTCTCAAAAGAAAACCATTCCATTCACTAATCAGACAAGCAGAGAAGTCAGTGGAGCATTTTTTGAGGGAAAAGCCCCTTCTTGAGCAGCTACCCAAAGGAACAGAATTACACAGATCTTATTGACAAAAGTGATGGTTGTGTGTGTGAAAATGCAGTAGTAGGGCAAAACTAATTTGCCAGTTAGCACCAGTCTTGTTTCTTACTGTGGATTCTACAGAGGAAAATGTACTCTCATTGAAGAAATTGGTTCTCAATGTGCAGCTAAGTGCCCTGGTGCCTCTCAGGAGAATGGAGTGTACAAGGCCTGTGAAACTGATGTAAAAATGGTATTTATAGAAGCACTTTTTACTCATGTCAACTTTGTGAGCCATTTAGTTTCACCACAAACCTTTTTTCACTGCCTTACTGGCAATTACCTAAGTAGCAGCAATGCTGCAAGTCTCTAGGACAGGGAGCAACAATCTACACGACCAAAACTAAGCTCAGACATGGACCTCAGTGCCAGTTAATTCCCACTGGACATAGGGAGAGGCAAAGCTCTGGGTGAGGCTTGTATTCTCTGCCTGCACCCTAGGTCACTGAGATTTCACCTATTAATAAAGGTTCCTTCAGAAGATGATGAAGACCAGGAAATCAAGCCAAACATGTGGATATTTTCTTGTCCTTCTCTCATCTCTTATTATCCTTCTTTTGGGAGCTTGGTGCTTTCCCAAGAGTAATGTCTCCCTAACCACCAACTTATCCTGGAACTCTGTTTCACTACCCTGGCAGAAATGCCTTTGTCTTCTGAGGCAGGATGGTGGGATAAGGACCATGAAATTACTGATTTAAAATAAGGAAATTTTCAAAGGTCCATATGTCTCCTTCTGTTTTTCTTCCCCTGTCCTGTCGCAACTAGGCCTGAATGTTCCATCAACTTCTTCTGACTGGAGGTTGAAAAAAGTTGGAGGTTTCTCCTAGAAAGAGCTTTAAGGCATTCACTGAAAACATTTCACGTCCCTGAGAGGGACAGAGCAGTTCCTGAAACATCAGAGAAGAGTATATAAGTTGTATCTATGACTGACCAAGACCTACCGGATAAATCAGATGTGATAGTAAAGACCCTTTGTATTCCCAGAACATTTTCTGACCTGGACGTGAAAACCTTGGACCCTTATGATTATGTCCTGATAGAGCTTTGAATGTAAAATTTCTTCTACTCTCCACCATGATCTATCAATTCCTTTCACCTCACTTCTGCTCACTCAGCATGGCAAAGAGGGGCAGGAATACATCAGATACCACCACCTTGATTAAGGCTTCTGACGACCAACAGGAACTCCACAAATATAGCTGACATTTGGAACATTTCTTTATTCACTGCTAACCTTCAAGAAGCTTTGTTTTTGCGGCAGTGCTTGTGTGTTCCTTCTCTTGCCATCCCTGTCCTTTACAGGAAGCACAGACCCAGCAATTTACCAGTAGTGCCTGGAATTGCTCTCCACAAAAGGCGGCTGCGTTTCACCTTTGCGTAGTTTGCTTTAATCAGAGACTTCAGTGTGAAAGCTGACGTACGCTTCCCTTGAAGCTCACAAATGTCCTGGGAAACTCATTCCATTCAATTCTATGAACATCCTTTGTGGATCAGGGCTGCAGTCAAGCATCCTTAATGAAAAGCTGTTTGTGCAATACATTTCCTGCTGATCACGAAGAACACCTCCTTGGAAAACAAACATGCTAAAATAAAAATCCCAGGAAGCTTTCAAGTTTATAAACTCTTCCATGGTAACTGAACTTTGAAAACTACAAACTCCATCTCAAAGCAGCCAGAAGACTCAAGTAAGTGATGACTGAGAAGTGTCTCTGATAAGACATAAGTGTTTGTGCTGTTCATTTTTTGTTCATTTTTCCACTGCAGGACAGTTTCCAAGCATGGTAAAAGAAACAAAGTGTTTCCATTTTACTTTCGCTCTTGTCTCATGCCTTTCTATAACCCATATCACAACTCCCTGACTCCAAACAGGACCAGCACTGAGTTTCTCAGAGCTGTGTCACTTTCTACAGCAGTTTCATGCATATGGACTATTGAATTTCTTCATTAGCCAAGGGGAAAGGATGCAGTACACACTCATCTGAGTGTACTCACTTTGAATGTCATCAAAAGGGAAACTATCATATGTGCAGTGATAGACAGAAATCTTCCTCAGTCCTTTACAAGCCTTGCAATTTGGCTGGGGTGCCAATGCTAGAACAGCTTTCTGTCACAACACCCTCAGGAAAAATGCAGTATAGTGATGCATAGGGACCATGGATTTTGGCAATCAGGTCATGTTCAAAAGTGGAGTCTCTAGCACCTGCTCACTGGTCAAACTTTGTTCTTCCTTAACTCTCAGCTTTAGTAGAATACATCCTTTTGTCTTCAAGTCTCTCTCTAAGTTACCAGAGCCCTTCTGAAAGCATAAGAGGAAGTTCTTCCAATGAAACTACTTCAAAACTTGAGTCACAAGTTTCAAAATACACTAAAAAGTGGTGTCCTAAAGCTGAAAGCAAGGGCTATGTGTCAGAGAGTTCATAAACTTTTGTTCCAAGGTCTCCACTGTGAACTATTGCCTGGAAAGACTCATCCACTCCTATAAATATCTCTTCTTACTGCCAGTACTAAGGATATATGTAAAAGGATAAATGCTCCTGGGTACTTTACACAATAGTCCTGTATCAGAAAAAGCTTGTCAAAATGAGCAGTAATACCTTTAACAACTAGTTTTCCTAGCCCAGGCTTCGTAGGTGGTTTGTCAGATATAGAATCATTTTCAAATTCTTTACTTAAGTGATGCAAAGTGTTTTCATGAAGAGAACAGGAGGAAGAAGGGACAGACTTTGAGAATAGTATTGCCACTAAAAAGCAGTTGGGGGAAAAAAAAAGAAGGTCAACCTACTACCCTTTGTGAGCTGTCTGTGAGGAGCCTGGGCATCGAGAGCTGGACTGCATGGAGTAGAAATTGTTGCTGCACAGGAGAAAGTGGAGACACCACTACCCTTGCATCCAGCTGTGTGCCCATAACTCTGACAGGACTGAGCATGTTTCACTCCTCATCATCTTACCAAGGCCTCTATCTTCAGTACCTGCTTTTCTTGCTGCTAGGAAAAAAAGTTTCTTTCCACAGACTTCTTTCAGACTTTTCTGGATTGGATTTAGTCTTAATTTGCATTGTCTCAGAAGTGCATATGTTACTACTTGCACAGCTGTGAGAAGGCTTGGAGCTTTTTTGTTTAAGTTTGCTGTTGGTTTTATTTATAATTTTACACTCCTTAGGCTTTGGCTATTTAAAATTCTGCTGTAAACTCCCTTTGTTCTTTCTGGTTGCCAACAAAAAAGAGAACTTGAATGTCAACCAGCAACACCGTAGACAGTGTTTGGCTTGCTTGACTCCTTGCATGGTTTGGTTTGAAGGAAGGAAGGGAACAGTTGGACTGAAATTACCAACCTCTGGCAAGTTTTGTGTTTTGCTTTCCTCAACTCCTGAAATGCAGCTTCTGAGAGAAGTAATTTAGCTGAGAGCTTTAGATCTGTAAAGCTTTTTCACTCCAAACAGAAATCTCAGTATTTAATAGATTGGGTGGGGTTCGATCTGCAGAGAACTAATTGAAGGAGCTGCAAATACAGACATTCAACCCTGATTAATTAGAAGGGCAAAAAAGAACACTCTAATTCCATTTCCAAATCAAACCACTTGTACCACAATTATCTCAAGTGCCTCAGAGATGGTTGAGTTCACCTTTAATCGCTCCTTCCCTTTCCTCAGGGAGGAATGGATAGTCTTGAGCACAAGGAGAATTGAAATGCTTTGAGCTCTTTTTTTTCAGAGTTCTTTGTCTCCCTTAGGAATATAGATTTTAAAAAGATGTCATTTCTATTTTGCAGTTTTCGAAAGTGCTTTGTATACATGTTCAGTAGTGTTCATCTCATGGAGAGTTCCAATTTCCCTGGAAATCTACCCACTTTTTTAAATAGCTAGAAAGGAGGCATTCTGCAAATCTACTTTTTATAGGCGTTTTGAAGATGGGATGCTTCAGAAGTCCATATAACAATTTCTGCCTTCCTCAGCTTTCCAAATGATCAGGGTAACAGCATGTATGGGACCTCCAAAGCTAGAAAACCTAGGTTTTCTCTGTAACTAGAAAAAGTCTCGTCTCCTGGAGATTTATCTTGTTCCTTGAACAATTCCCATGTCTGCCTATTTCTCCAGCTGGAAGATTTTGGTACTGCTTTGCTAGTTTAACATTTAACATTTCTGACGTATGGTAAAACAACACTGTGTCCCTTCCTGACCGTACAGTCCTTCTACATCTTCTCATTCTGCGTTCATCTCCATCCACCATCAAAAAGCAGTTGTCCTTGCAGCAGACAGCAGCTGTTTTAACAAGGCTACAAACTATACACACAGGCACTGGAAAAGAAGAAAAGAGCTTTCCCAGTTTGTAACTGCAACAGGAATTTGAGGCCAAAGGCAAGAAATGGACCATTGATTTCTAGGTAGCTCTGCAAGCCAGACTTCAAACAACCACAACTGGCTAGGGCCTCTTGTTCTGTATCTCAATTGAAAGACAGCTGTTCTGTTTTCTAAATGGGAAGATAGTTCACCTTGATCCTGGCTTCAGCTGCTGTAGCTTTTTACCAAAAAATATAAGTCAAAATAAAGTGTCATCCCATGAGGAAGACAGAGAGTGTTTGAACAAAACAAGCCATTAATTTTCTACACAGAAGAGAGCAACTCTCATCCCAGAGACACTGCTGTGCTGTTGTCTGAAACACAAGTTTCACCTGAAATTGGACAAACCATTCGGGAAGTAATTCAAGTTCCTCTAAAGGGAGGATGTATTGCACACAGACAGTGGTGGAGGGATTTGGCACCCACAACTATGTTAACTGTGTGTAATGAGTTAGAAGCATCTTCTTTTAATAGGTCCTAATTGCAACACATTTTCCCAACAGCTCATTTGCTATCACCCCAGGTGTTCCACCTCTTTAACTCACCATCAACAAGCTTCACTTTTCTCATTCTGCTCCAGTGGCATCCCTACCAACTTGCCCCTTTTTGTCTTGCAGCTTATGATCTCAAGTCATGATCCAAAGTCAGGAAAATATCTGCTAGGAAGACCTCCAAGAAAGAATCTGTCTCTGAACACAACCTTACCAAAAAATGAGGACTCCCACATGCAAAGTGTTATGACTGATGTGTTGCAACTCCATATCCCATGGAACGGCCAGTGTTTTAGGATAGAGGTATGTCAAACTAAAGGCCAAGTTGGGGAATGCATCAATCCTTGCCTAAGACAGATACCCACAGAGCTTTCCACATTCTATATCTAGCATTAAAGGAAATAAAGGGGACTGGAATCCTGCAGGTGATCCTTGTGAACAAGTTTGCCCAATATTTGACCTCTCCAGTGCCTCCTACTCTGGATCAGAACATCCTCCTTCACCACACAAGGATGGCTGAACACTCCACCTCCACCCAGTGCAGTCACAGGCTGATGGGGCTCCATGCCAGCCTCTTGTACATAACATGCGGACATGATGCAGAAACTCCTCCCTGCCAGCTGTAGACTGTGAAGTGCCATTTCTTGGCATCGTTTTGCTGAGTTTCGTTTGGGAAACCATCCAGAAGTGTCCATCAAGCGCCACAGGAGTGAAGGATATAACCCAAGAGTGTTGTGTAAACACAAACTATATAAAGCAAAACCAGATTTTTATTTTGATTTATCTCAGTATCTCCAAACAATGGATGATTAATTTGAGTTTCATTTTTTGTGGATGCATGTGATCAAAACTTTTGTGTTCCCTGCAATGTTGACATAAACCTGTAATTTTTAAAAATCAGAATACACTATATACAGAGTGATAGATGAACTTTACTACAGCATTGCTTGCAATTTACTCCTAAAAAATTCCAGGGTTATTTTGCCCTCTGAATATCAATCAAGCCCAGGAGGAGAAAAAGGAAGGAGGATGGATGAGGGAGCAATTGGAGTAACGAGCCTTTCTACTGTAATTTCAGTAACAGATGAGATTGCATCTGCTCCTTTGCTGGATTCTAAGCAGGCACAGGGAAAAGACAGCTCCTATAGAGTCAAGCATAAACACTGGGTTTGTGCACATGAAGACAGGAATAGGATAGAAGGCAGCATGTGAAAGACAAATTTTAACAGCTAGCTTTGGATCTGTCTTAGATTTAAGAAACATTTTAAATATAAACTTACTGAAATGCTTTCAGCCCAGTCCTGGTTACACTTCAATATGCTTTCCATTAACTGCTTGGTTTTAAAGATTTTTTTCCAAACCACCTTAATTTTTAATTCAAGACAAGGCATCTTTAGTGAAGTTAATTATAAAATAATGAGCAGTCTTTTTGTGGCTTAGGAAAGGGTTTATTTTGGGTTAGATTAAATCAGCATGGAACAGATTCAAGATATATTGAAATAAGACATTATTAAATCAGAATAGATACCTACACTGGGGTTCATACAGACATAATTAAAAAGGGCTGTACATGGGTACAGTCTCATGTGGTCCAAGCATCTGTGTTGTATTGATCTAACAACAGCAGCATAACATGATACAGCCTGAAACATGAGAGGCACAATGCTTATTCCTTAAAGCAGTGGGTATAATTCTCTGGGAGGAAATTTGTCTGTGTGGGTTTTTTTAAATTACCTCTTACCTCCAAAATTATTATGAGCACTAGACCTATGTGAAGCAAAACTCTACTTGAGCACCCCTCATGGACTAGAACCAGGTGACAGAACAGACACACAGGACAGCACAGATACACAGAAGGACAACAGAGGGATGTGGAAGTGGTGGTGTCCCCATCATCACTCAGCTAAACAGAGTGCTGTGAAAACTCTCTCCTTTCTCCCACCACCACACCTCCCATGGCTTCATTCTATTGAATTATATTGTATTTAGTCTCCCAGACACCTGGACAAGAATTAGTGCTGCCTCATTTCACCTATGTGCTTAGCCAAGCCATCTCAGTATTTCCAAGGTCAGTGTCTACACTCTTCTAAGGTTGTTGATCCTTTGGTTTGTCTTTAGAGAAGCAGGGGAGATAAACTTCCAAAGCAGAGATAAAGAACAAAAACCAGAAAAAATCAAAATACATGTCATTTTTTATATAATAAAAGAGATGGAGGTCAGCTAACCTTGGCTGAAATGCACTGCCATTGTTCACACACAAAAAAAGAAATACACAAAATAACAAAACTCCAAACAACAAATATAACTCCACCTTGTATTTGATGGTGGTGGATTTGTTGGGCTTTTTTTCTTTTAGCCACAATACAGACAAGGACACCTGCTAGAGAGGCTTTCCCTTCCCAATGGTAGTGAGGAAAACTTCATAATTTTAGCCTGAGGAAGCTACTGCTATCTCACCCCATTCATTTACACAACCACCTCCATCCTCAAAATGATAATGAGCTGCAACTGATCTGCTGGTACAAGACAGAACAACTTGGATTTGTGCATTGATTAGAAACTGATTTTCTTTTTTTGTTCCTTTCCCCTACCCCATCCTATGCAGACAAAACTGCACTCAGGTTCACCAACCGATTGCTCTTCATAGTTGGTGTACAAAATCACGAGGTTAGCCCTGTTATTCTTGTTATTTTGTGTTTTTAGCCTTGCAAAAATCCACAGGAGCTACATCATCTTGAGCTGGTCATTGAGCGGTGGTGGAAATCATTTGCCATGAGGTCTTTAAAACATTTGACAGTTGTTAACTGGTTGGATGTCTGGTGTTTACTACTGGGGTGAGTTGACCCTAGCCAACAATCCAGTCACTCAGTCACTCCCTTCCCCTCTAGCAGGAAACAAAAGAGAGAATCTGACGTACTGTCTTGGTTTGGGAAGACAGGTATCTGCTAGGGAAAGCTGGAGTTTACCTTGGAATGGAGAATGTAAACCCCCTCCCTCCAAATTATTATAATTTTTCAATTAAGGGCTTTCAGGCAAAGATTTGGGAATAGGAATAACAGTTCTTTACTAGGAATATTAACAATACAAAAGTAGTAGTACAAAAAAAAAAGCAAACAAACAAAAAATCCTAGGAACTCTGACAGAGTCTGAAATACAGCCTGACACCCTGTTGGCCACGGTGTTGGAAGCATTCCAAAGTAAGTGCTCCTGGAGTAGCAGATGTGGTTCCGTTGGGGTAGAGGTGATCCTGTAGAANTATCAGCAGGCATCCATCCCCCTCCCCACCTGGAGTTAAAAGAGACAAAGAAAATCATCTCCCCAGCTGCTTTAAACAGATGAAATAGAATACACATTTTTGGTTCCATAACCCAAGTACAAAACCTGAAAACTTAAGGAATCAGTTCAATAAGTAAAACAGTTGAGAAAGGCGAAATAAGCAAAGCATGCATTACTTCCATTGAGCAGCAGATGTCCAACCACTTACTAGAAAGTAGAGTTTCATCGCATGTAATGATACTTGAGAAGACAAATGTCCTAACCATGAATGTTCCTCTCTTCCTTCTAATTTCTCCCAGTTTTGTTGATGATCATGGTTCCATATGGTCTGGAATATCCCTTGTATCAGTTAGGGTCAGCTGTCCTGGCTGTGTCCCTTCCTTACTCCTTTTTTCCCCTCAGCCTGCCCAGTGATGGGGTGAGATAAAGAGCAGAAAAGGCCTTGGCTCTGTGTGAGCTCTTCTGAGCAGTAATGAAAACATCCCTATGTCACCAACACTGTTTTGGTCACAAATCAAAACTCAGGCTACCATCCCAGTCAGAACCATTATAACAATCATGTTTGTATTCGTTTCCTTTCCTTTTTTTCTTTCTGCCTGTTTCATCTCAATTTTGTATCTCAGCGTTTTGGACAAGGTCTTTCTTTATCTGATATTTACCTGCAGATGAGGTACATAGAACAAAAAGCTGACAGTGGCAGATTAATTATAAAAAAATGTATTTAGAAGAGACATGATTTACTCTCCCATATTTATTTGTTTTATTTTGTTTTTAGAACTGTCTGTTAAGATGGGGAACAATGTTGTATTAGGTAATATAGAAATGCTTACTAAGGAAAAGTCTATGCCTCTATGCAATTTTAATCTAAGTACACAACAGGAGAAAGGTGAACACAGCAAGTCATCCAGCAGAAGCTCTGCAGTCTCAGTTCGTTGCCTTACTCAGTGATCCATGCTGCCTCTGCTTTGAGCTGTGAGGTAACTTGTGCCTTTCCCTAAAGATGACAGTTTTCACACTTCTTTTCCAAAGGTCTTTGTTATCTGGAGATGGGGTTTGGAAGCTCTTTCTATAGAAACCACCAGCATGGAGAACTCTGCTTGAGAGGCATTTAAATGTCAGGTGCTTCTCCTAAGAGAAAATAAGACACTATGATCGAAAGAATCTTTGAGGAGTTCTATTTATAGTCAGCCTTGCCAGCTAAATGAAGACCTATTTACAAATATTTTCAAGAAGTTCCATGAACTCTACTAGCAGATAACAACTCTTGTCTCTTTCTTCCCATGGACATGTAATTCTGTTATTTTTTTCCCTGAAGCAGGAAAATACCCTTTAAACTTGAGAAAAAGTTGGTTCATAATAGTGAAGTGGGGAAAATATAATTTTTCAGTAGCAGAAGTGTAGCACATTGGCTGAATCTCTCTGTGGGTACTGGTTTTGACTGCAGACCTACCTGGAAAAAAAAAAACAAAAAAAACCCAAAAAAACCCACCACAACAACAACAACAAAAAAAACCCTGAAGTCAATAAAACACTTAAAACCACATTCAGAGCTTTAATGACCTGAACAGTCTCCTCTAAACCTTGGAGTCATCATCCTACACTTGTGAAGATAATCAAAATTTTATTATTCTGAAGGAAATTGAGAATATTTAAACAACATGAATTAAGGATGCTGCCTGCATCTTGCATCTTGGGAATCAGATGTATTTCTTCCTCCTGGCTCCATGACCTCCGTCAACTCACTGCATCTCTTGGCTTTGCATCTCTGAAAATGGAATCAATGAGCCCTTTCTTCCTTCTCAGGAAAGAGCTTTTCTAGAGGAAAATGTTGTGTCAATCTCCATGGCCACTCAGGCCTGAACATCTGTTATAAAACCACCTGTAATAACTTCCAGTACCTGTAATGTAGAATTTAGACCATTAGTGCCTGAGCTGAGATCACCAGTTCCTTTTGTGTAAGCTGTCAAAAAGCTGTCAATGACTTGCAGAGCAAAACCCTCTGCCTGTGCCTGTTTCCTGGGTCATCCTGCCTGCCTGTCCCCTCTCAGGTTCCACTCTCAGTGCTACTTTCCTGGGGTTTATTTAGCAGCTAGACAAGAAATGGGACTGTGCTTGTGGGCAATTTCAATGTAGAGGAAATAACACCAAGGGGAGGCACAATAACTATCTGCAGATAGAGAAAAGAATGTTGCACCAGAGGACAGGAAGCAATTATTATCATTAGTCAGCAGTGATAGAGAAAGAAGTAATTAAACTTCAGCTGCATCAGGGAAAATTTTAGACAGAATATTAGAGAAAATAGCTGAAAAAGAGACACGGCTGTGCTGCCAAGCAAAGTGGTGGTGTCACTCTGGTATTCAAAGTCACATTTCATTAATGCCTTTCTCTAAAGAGGCTAAGAACACACTATGCCTAACTCAGCATTCTTGGGGGCTGAGAAGGGAAAACATTTCTATTCACAGGAGTAGCTAAACATGCTTAAATACCATTCACATAATCTGAAAAGCCAAAGAATTTAAGTAGAGCTGGATCTCTTGAAGGGTGCTGGATGTCAAGGGAGTAGATGTGAATCCTTCCTCAGGCACCAATATTTTTCCCAGTACAGGAGGACTGGTATCTGCTACAATGAGCCTTCACCTCAAATGGATATTTGTAGAGCCAGACTACCTGTTTCTACCCAGACTGTCACCATGCAGTTGAGAGTTCCTCATGACAAGCAGGAGGTTACAGAGCAAAGGGGACACAGCCCCCATCCCAGAACAGTGTAAGGACAGGATGGAGGGAGCAGATGTTCCCTGTGACTGTGACTGAAGAGAGCAGCCTGATCATGAGGCAATGGGAGACACTCTTTCTACCACTCTGCTTTAGCTTTGCAGAAGGAATTACCCTTGAGGGTTACTCCAAGCAGAAAGCAATTTTATATATTCTTAATTCTCTCTAGAAGGGCCATCTATCCTCAGGAAAAATGCATGAAAGAGAAGGGCAAGTCCTCTTCCCTCCTCCCTGTCCTCATCTTACCTAAAGCCCAGGCAAGGGTAGGTCACAGCTTTACTTTCTGTTTTAAGCTCCTTTCCCATTTTGGGGATGAGGTGGAACACAAAGACAAATTACAAGGAACTAGAATTAGTATTTAGAGTAAAATCAGAAAGAAGGAGAAAGAGAGCATGTAGACACAATGGCATGGTTTCTACTGCCCTACTGCCTCCACATTTCATTCATTTTGCTAACTGCTGGAGAAATGGCTCACTGGCAGGCAGAATCTTGAAGTAGCCATTTAAATTTGCTTGATGGCCCCCAGGGCAAGTCAATTTTCAGTCTGACTGGCTTTAATCCCAGCAGAGAGCCCTGCCATGCCATTACATGGCACAGCAGGAGTAAGAGTGGGGAGGCAATCACATTACAGTACCATTCCATTTAGCCATAATCTGTAAGGATCTCATGAAAGCATCAACCATTATTATGCCTCCTGATGTCCTTCAGGCAAAGTCTTTGTGGGGAAAAGGAAGAGAAAAAAAAAATGTCCACCTGTCAAAAGGAGACAGGCACTTTCATTCAAGGGAAAGGGAGGTGAAATGTAAAAGTGACACAATATTATTTAAACATCCTATTACTAAAATTACAGTTCATCTATATAAAACTGAGCTATAGGACCTTAGTCTGTCAGCTAGATCGATGTACCTGCCGTGGTCACAGAGATGCAATGAGCTGAAGAAGCATTTGGGAGACAGAATTTGCTGTAAAGCCTTCCAGCTTCAGTCCATCATGCCTGGTGTCCTTCCCACGGCACTAAATAGCTGCAGGAAGTGATGCTGAGGAGGGACAGGACAGATCTTCTCCTCAGCCCATTGCTGCTACATTCACATCCAGAAGCTTGAGGCAACTTTAGCATAACCACAGCTGGTTTGGGCCCAGCAGCTTTATTCAGAATTTTATTTAAAATCTATCTCTGGCACATGACTCTCTGACCTCTTGTGGCAGATGCAGGCTGATTGCACTCTGTATGTGGAAATAGCTGGCATCAGCGGCTGCAAATCTGCACAACTACTCATTAAATGGCCAGCTCCAAGACAGAGTGTAGATGAACTGGACAGGGTATTTGGACAATTGCTCCTATTTCTACACCTGCTTTAGACATTTGATAAATCAAGCCAGATTTTTGGCCCCTGTTTCTCTGTAAATGAAAATTTCTGCCCATGTGTGTAAATGGACTAGAAAATGCAAACACACACAAATGGGATCATGGATAAAACATGTCATCTTACTATGAGGCAAGGAAAAACTGTCCATTTCTGTGGTCTTTTTTTCGCTATTTCATCAGCAATATTTTGTGAACTGGCTCAAGGAATATCACACAGGCAAGAAGAGCTAATGAATCTCAATTTGGGATGGCGGTATACAGAGGGAAACCAGCAGGATCCAAAGAAAGGGCACATGGAGTGCATCCATGAAGAAAACTGTTTTCCAAAGATGTGGGACAGGGCCAGGGAGAAGCAAGGATGACACAGTGGCAGGACTGAAAGTGTTATACATTGGCATTCAGCCTTTAGGAGAGGATGCCAAGAATGGCTTTATTTCTTAGGAGGGCATTGATCCAGGAGATGATGTGTAGTACCAGTGAAGCTGCTGACAGCAGTCCAGGGCATCTGAATTGTGCTGGGGCTCCTGATTCTTAGGGTAGGATGCACATGGAGCACCACAGCAGGAAGTCTAGGCATACCAGAGGGGTAATGCTGGGGATGCTGAGGCTGCAATGGCTGTTGGTGGCCTGGGGTCCAGGGGAGCTCAGTCAGAGCACTGAGTTCACGTGGAGGACAGGGCATCACTCCCTCAGTGCCATACCCAGCAAGCTGGGAGCTGCAACAGAATCTCTGGCAAGAAGAAGACAACCAAGGGAGGAAAGGCTTGGATAACTGCCATAATTTGAAAGAGCTGGAGTGCAGATCTGTCTCAGAAGGAAAAGGTGCCAAGCTTCCAATACAGACTGGAAAATGTCACAAAAGGCTCTCCCCCTAAACTGCAGATCTGGTTTCTGCAATGGACTCAGAAAAGGGGTGGATAAACAAAAGGTAGAGGAGAAAGTGATGTTCACCTGCAAGAGGGAACAAATAAGAATTCATAAACAAACTGTGGAATGGTGTGAGACAAAAACCAGATGAGGAAGAAGGTGCTTGAAATAATGACTTTGGTCTACCTACCCACTGAAGGGATGTTGGCGAGGCCAAAGGGGCCCATCCTACAGACAATTGTATGGATTTTGTTTGCCTGCTACAAACAGGTCATGATGTGCCTGACCTGCCCAGGGAACTGAGAAACAGGACATCACACCTTCTGTGAGAAGTTCAGGCATACAGTCCCAGGGAAAAAGCAAAATAAGAACCCAGATAGATGCAATACCCTTCTGGCAGCTTATTGGGAAGATGACATCTCAGACTGTGTGGGGCTTTTCTGTTTATAAGAAAAATAAACATATATATGTAACCAGAGATTTATGGGAAGAAGGGGCATGGGAAGTTTCACCTCCCTGCTGTATTTTAATGTGGCACTCGATGACTTGTAATGGAAAAGATGTATTGTTTCTCTACTAGCAATAAAGTAAGGTTAAAACAAACTCAAACATAAATTTTGCGAACAACCCCATATAAACACAGCTGTTCAATGAACTCGTAGAACTGGCTGCTAGCTGAGGACTGCCCCCTAATGTTATCATTTCATGGAAAAGTCCTTTACAATGTCTTTTATTAATAAAACAGCATTACCATGTAGGACAGTGGAAAAAAAAATATTGTTTTGAGATTAGACTAAATTGAACCAAAATGTAACACTGCCATTAACAGATGTGGTTTTAGCTTGGCTGCCTACAAAGCCAGTTATTTTCTACATCATCAAATAGCTGATGTTTACCAAGACTTTTAGAAACTTTTTTTTTTTTTGACAGAAAGCTTGCTGTGGTTACATGAAGTAGCTTGGAAAGCGTAGCTGGGAATTAGTTCATAAACACCTCTTTTTTATGAGCAAAATCAGCCTGAATGTCCAGCATCTGGAACAGATAGATCCTGCTCATAGCCTTCCAAACATTCTGGTGCTTCTCAGAGTCTCTGGAAATTGAATTCCAAAACAGACAGAACCTCCTGGGGTTTTCTGATGCATTCAGACTCTTAGAAAAATGGGACTCTCCCTTCTCCCAAGATTTTCATATCGGTCCCTACATAAAATTCACAGATGGTTTGTATAGATATCCAGGCACATTTTCCTGTGTGGGTCCTAGAGATGCAGCATCACAGGAAATAACTCAGAAAGTTAAATTTTGGGGTTTGCCCTGAGAGGGCAAAATTTTTATCCCTTTCAGTCTTTTTATTTAGGATGAGCTGATCAGCTCCATGGCTTCATGGTGCCAGAGAGCACCCTGGCATGCTGAGCCCAGTGCAGGGCTTTAAAACAACAGGAAGGTGCATTTCTTATCACTCTTGGCAACATTAATTGCTTTCCAGGCTTCTACAGGCCCATCTTCATTTTTCCCCTGATGGCACCAGTCATAACCTTTTATCCTGGTTTACTGGTGATTCTCACCCAAGTTCTCTCTGTTCCTGTTGATAGCAGAGTGCCCAGCTGGCAGCACATCCTGTCACAGGATGTGGTGTGCACAGGGAGCTGGGCTTTGAGGTAAAACTGTGGCACAGGTGCCTTGCAAGAAGGCACCAAGTGACAGATCTTGCTCATGGCCCAGGCACTTATTTTCCCGATGGCAGCTGGCTCTGACTCACCTTTCCTGAGTCACTCTTCCTGACACTGTCATACCTACCTGACAGCATTAAGTCCCCCACTGTCACTTCACCAAATCCTTCCACTGTCATTTGCCTGGGACAGAACAATTTTCTTTGGGGGGCTATTTTTCATTCTTCCTCCTCTTATTGCTGCTTGACAGGAAGCCATATCCTGTTGTTCTGCTCCAAAATGTCACCTGTCTGTGGAACTGCAGTCCCAATTTGCCTCCCTTCTTCCCACACCTCGCTGTTTTGCCTGACTTTAAAATGGCAACCCAGCAGACATTAACGAATCATTTATTTATTTCTTTACTTAATTATTTATTTATTTTTCTGCACAGCAAAATGCAAAAATCTAAGTATATACATAGATAGATATACACACTTATATATGCTACAAATGAGCATCTGACATGGGAATAGAAAGAAGTTGTTTCAGGGCAGACCTCCATGGTTTAAAATAATAAATATAAAAGAAGGAAGCACTCAGGTGATGACTAGGTGGATAGATAAGGTAGTTTTTATTTAAGAGCTCTGCCTATTACATCTTAAAGGCAAGTGCCTTTATGCAGATGTGAGGTCTGCTGACATTTCAGAATGGATAAGGCTATGTGCTCTAAATTACTGCAGGAAACAGAAGCACAAATAGCACTGTCTCCTGGATCTGGACAGATTCTCTTTTTATTGTCACCTGCCTGACAGCCAGGCTGTTGCTGCTTACTAAAACCTGTCTGCAGCTGAAATCCCCAGGGTAATAAACTCCCTGTGAAACAGGTTCCTAAGTGGAAAAATCTGCACATCTCCAGATTAAATCAATAACAATTAAGAATTCTTTGAAATCTAATTGGAAAAGCAGCTATTTTGATCAGCACCATGATGTTATCTGGAAATTGTATTTTGTTTATCTACAGCAGAATGTTTTCTTCTTTGTAGGATTGGTTTGCCAGCCTCAGACGCATCCTTTGATCTCTGAGATGATACAGTGAACTGAAACATGGGGGCAATCAGAGGGATTATCATGGGATGGGGAAATCATTTGATCTATTTTTAAAAGTAATTTTTATGAATAACTTTAAGGGTTGGTTATCATTAAGAAAAGAAGAGACGTCTCTCCCATCTTTAGCAGTGTTATATTTCTCTGAAGAAGACTGATTCATGTAGTTAATAATACTTAGCATTTATATAGTGCTTTCTAACTTCAAAGCACTCTACAAATATTGCTCACTAACACTGCACACAAAACTTCTGTGTTACTACTTTCAAGGAAGGATGAGTCTATTTGATGTCTCTCATATTCCTGTGGATCGTTTTCTGTTCAGGGCCCTCTTTAGCTGCCTTGGGTTAACTGGGACAGAAAACCTCAGTGAGAGAAGAAAAAAAACAGATTAAAGTTCTGGTCAAGAATACAGTGAGGCTCTTTCAAGCACATAATCTGAAAAATCTCATGCTCTTCTTCAGAAGGTCTCTTACACCTTGCAAGGACTATCCTACCAAGTTAACTGAGTTCCTAGTGCTTATTGTAAGGACAGAACCTTGTCTGAAGGTCTCTAGCAATAACAATGCCCCCCAAAAAAGAAAGAAGAGATCATAAGAACTCAAGAACAGAAGACATACTGTGCTTTGGGTGAGCCTATCCAATATTTGAAACAAAACAAAATTGAAACCATTGAATGAACTTAAAACTCTGAAAGGTTGGTGAGGTATTTTTTTTACCCTTGAACCTAGTTTTCTTGTAGTACACATTTGTGCCAACAAATAGCAGATGGTGATGGCAGATATGTACTAAAGCAGCTAAAACTGTGTTCTTTGCAGGAGCATCTATCATGCTGATAGGGCTGAACAGTCTGTACTGGCAGCAATGTCTGGTCCATGCCAGGAAGGAAAGATCAAAACCTCTCTCAAGATTTCTCTGGATGTCATTTCAAGTGGCTTTACAAACAAAGGTAGATTTGCTCCTGTGGTGCCTGGGCACTGCTCAAGGCACGAATGCTGCTGTGTTAGCCATGTGTCTGCTCTGAAAGGGTGCCTTGGAAGAAGCCAGCATCAGGCACAGAAAGGAGGGACCCTGGGTTCAGGGTGCTCCCCTGCTCTGGCAGGAGTCCTCCCTCTCATGAGGAGTTGAAAGCAGCTTTGCTGCCCTGACAGCTGCAGAGCCTGGCTGACCCAGTGCTTCTGCTTGGGCTTACTGTGGTGCAACATTTCCTTCTTTCCAGAAAGATCTCCTAAGTGGTTTCTGAGTCTTCAGGTCTTTGGCTTCTGCCTGGTTTACTGCAGTCAACGGTGACAATGTTTCTTTCAGCACAGCAATTTGTTTACCAGAAGCTGGCATAGGATTCATTTTGGAAAGGGTGCTAAGTCAGTCATGGATCAGAAAGAATTAAGGGAAGCTTAAATGTCCAAGGAGCTCATCAAGGATCACAGTTGCCCTGGCCTCTAGGAGATCACTCCATCTGTGCCAGCATATTAAAGAGGAACCTTTGAGGGGTTTTCAGATGATAATATTTATCATCCCAGTCTCTTAAAATTTCAAGTGGCACAGACCTTGCCCTTCTCCATCATTTTCCTTCTCCAAATACTTTGGCACAAGACTACAGGGTAGGATTATCTCACAGGAATAGCAGGTGGTCTGAGAGTCACAAGTGAAGCTCTGAGCAGATCTGTCTCTGGTTTGAGGTGTGGTCTCCGGCCAGTTACTGAGTGATATTGAGGGAAGCTGGACACCTACATCTCCCACTGACTCCAGAGAAAGCATTGTTTGGTACCTTGGAACCAAAAATCGTTCATTGTCTGGATTCTTTGATGTCTGTAATGAAAAGATGTGATTTTTCATACCTACCTCTATGGGGTATTGTGCCACTTCACTGATATTCATATGACATTCACTGTCAGCTGTGACTCTGTGAAACAAACTGCAGTAACCCCATTATGTTCCTCTCAGTGCTGGTGTTAACACAAAGCCTTGGCTTTGAGAAATTGCCCAGATTTTTCTCTACAACCCTCCAGGCACCTCAGCAAGCTGATCTCTCATATTTGACAGAGATGGCTTTCTCCAGGCATCCTGGATGGTGATTTACATGGCCTTTTTTGTAGTGATATTCATTTTCCCCTATTCACATTGCCTACTGATGAACTGATTTGAAGTTACCTCTTGCTCATAGGTTCAGTCTCTCATTCAGTCACTTTGCACTCTTTTATCTGATTGCTGAAGTGGAAACTGGGCCTTGCTCTTAGGCAGAAGCAAAGTCACACCCCAGCGCCAAATCCTGACATGCATGTCCAAGCTTTGAAAAATGCAAGTGTGTTGGGCTCTAATAGAAGAGAAAGCAAACCCTGTGCCTCCAGGGAGCTCAGCCAGATCCAGCATTTTTCATTGATGCCCCATGCCTTCATCAGTATGCAGATCCATCTGCGCTGCAGAGATATCTGCATAGTACAGGGAGTGGGGGAATACATTTATAAATAGGGTCACGTCATCTTTCCCTTTCCTGCTGTCCCCACTCTCCTATAGTCCCTCCTGATGGAGGTACTTTGCTGCTGAGAGCTGCCAGTCCCACACTACCTTCATACCTGCTCGCATGTCACCAAACTCTTCTTTGCATTGCAAAGGAAGGAACAGGGGGTGAGAGGAATGGATGGATGGAGAGGGTGGGATAGGCTCCAGTGGCTTCTAGGACTCTTAAAATAACTTTTACCATTCAATTATCAATGACAGGTACTAGAAATGATAAGAGTCTGACATTAGAGTGCCAGCCTGCTATTTGTAATGGATGGTTTTTTTTAATTCAACAGTTAAATTCTTAGAAAGGTTGCGCACTATCAACCTACCTGCATAGCACAGCAGCCTGCACTAAAATACTTCAGAACACCAAGTACAGCTCACTCTTCCTGCTCACTGTTAAAGGTTGTTAAATGTTGTATGGTCACAGACAAACTAAACATTGCTCCTACTCATGCTTACTCACAAGAGAAGCTGTTGGAGCTGGAGTCACACTGAATACAGCAATCATTAGTACATCACAGTAACAGTTGCTTGGAAGAAGAACACAGAAAAAAAACTATATGAGACAAAGCTCTTTTGCAATTGGATTGAAGTTTTTTCTCCTTGCATTTCACTGTGATTTTCTGGAAGTCAGAAGAATTCCAGAATCCCAATTTTCTTTTCCTGTCCCCCAATACATGAAAAACCTTTAGTGACATTGTCCCATGAACTATTGTGGTTTGGCTCCATGGCCTTCATGTGTGTTTTTTTCTTTCCTCGAGTTCACACCAACCACCCTTTTATAAACAAATTTGTCCTTATTTTTTCTGATTGTAGATGTAGAAACTTGGCCTTCTGGCATCAGAGAACCAAACCCAAACTGCTTGGGAGAGAACAATATCCTTCAAAAAGTTTTAAAATGTCACATTTTACTTTTTTTTTTTTTTCTTATTAAGGAAGTAATAGAGGAAGTTCTACATATTGCATCGTCTGACACTGAGGATGTAAATGTTCGCAGATAATGAAGCAATGATTTCGAAAATTTACTTTTGAACAAAAGATGAAAGGATGCTGAAGCAATTTAGCCTCTAGACAGATGGCAGTCAGATCTTTCAAAAACCAAAAGGTCATAGCAAATACTTGGGGAAGTTCAACTATTTGCCCTGGAAAATAAATGTCCTTGAAATTGTTAAGTGACGCCTCTTGAAACACATAATTCAAAAAAGTGTGTATACATCAATGCACACAGCTGTGAAAGCAAGGGAGAAAAGCAAGTGTCACATGGACATGAGTGTGGAGAGACTCCATGGATTGGTAGTACAGTGCTGAGCAAGTGACAGTGACAGTTCACTGGCAGATCTGCCCCTGGATCCTGTTATAATTCAATGGGAAAAACCTTCTCTGAAAGCCTTTGAAAACAGCTTTGTGTAAGATGAGACTTTCTCCTTTGGAAGACAAGTCCATCTCCCAGGACCTTCACAAGTGTCCAGTGGGACAGACCAGCAGACTTTTTTCTCAACTACTGTTTCCAAAATGTCCATGACAAAACTTTCCCACTGGCTGATAGCAGCAAGGAGTCTGGGACAGCAAGATGAGCTTGCATTAGACAGAGAGACAGTCCATTCCAAAAATGATTCCCCCAACAGAGAGGGACACAGATTTCCCCTCACAGACAATCTAACTCAAACATAATGCTACAGGACAGCGTTTTCTAACCAGCAAAGTACTTCTTACTGAGAGAAAGCTCAATGAGACACTGTCCTCAAGGTGGCTTTGCAAGACATCCCTGGATATCGAGTGCCTAGAGCTGTTCTGGATGGGGTTATCTGGAAGAAATCAGATGCACTGCCTGGTTTCCAACCCAGGAAAGAAAGAGACAGCAGGGACAAGCAATGTAAGAAGGGACAAGCAAAGGCACACGTGAAAGAATAGTAAGATGGGAGGGAGAAGAAATCTGGGAGAAGAGGATGGGATAGGCAAGCAATCACAGGAATAGGACATAATGGCAAAGATGCAATACTGAAGGTCTCAGAGGAGAATTTAAAAAAAGGGAATCCATTGGTTTGTTGTATCATAGCTCATGAGCTTCAGCCCTCCTGCACTCTTACGCGTCTGCACTGCTCCTCATGTTCCATCCCTATTTGTGTTTCCCTCACCTTGGCTGATGGAAGTACCGCCAGCAGCCCAGATGACCACATCTGTATCTGGTCACTCTATCAGAAAAGGTGCTGCTGCTGTCTGGGTAGACCCAGAGCAGAGTGAGTATAAACTCAGGGTATGTGCTGAACACCCTACAGTGTGTGCCCAGCATGACAGATGCTTCCTAGAGGGGCCAGCTTTTGCTCCATGTGTTTGCAGGGCACCCAAACTGCATTTGCACAGATTTACATCCAGGAAAACCCAAGGATAAGTATGGCAGTCTTGGGCATTTGCACTACAGGCTGACGCTTCCAGGATGCAACAGATGGGCTGGCTGCCCACATACTGCACAGCCTATGTGCACTCACTTCTGACAAACCCTGATGGGAAAATGGCAGTCTTGTGTCAAGACTAAGCACACAAAGAGCTATTGCAGTATTTGCTAATGCTTTGCATTAAAAAGTGCTTGTGGACACATAAAGTAATAGAAAATAAAGGCTTCGAGTCTTCAGATATTGAAATTTGAACATCTGCAGTGCAGAACTGTGACAGGTTTCCCCACTGATGCTTGGCCCTGGAACAGCAATTCATTCCATCAGCACAATTGCTACTCTGGTGGTTCTGCCCATGCACTTTCTCAAGCATCAAAGTCCAGCACAGACACACCCTGACACTATCCCTGTGAAGTAAAGCAGCAATGATACAAAGATTTAGCTGATAACAGGCTGTCAGGTCTAAGCAGAACTTTAGGACTTGCTGACATACTGCTTTAAGTCTACCAGTACATTTTCTGGTTGGTAGCCAGATCTCACAACTTTGTAGTTGTCACTGTGAGATAGACCCTACAGATCAATCACCTTGCTTGGCAGTGTCATATCAGATTGGGATGACAGTGGATTTCATCTGAACCTGGCGTGGGTGCTTTTGTCACTTACTTCACATATGGAAAATCTCATCTATTTTTGCCAAAATTTCTTGTGGATGATCTGAGAAGGGATGAGGAGGTGTAGAAGGGGAGAGGTGTGATAGCAGTGTCAGTCTGTCCCATTTCTGACATTTGAAAACAAGGGATTTTCATTTCCTATTCTGTCTTAGTCTTGGCCAAAAAAAAATATTGCAGTGTATTAAAAATCAAAAGTGTGAACTAAGATGTTGTGTTCTGAAAAAAGTGTTTAGTTTCTCCCTGAACTTTTCCATTCATAGGACTTATCAATATTTTTGTTGGGTTTCATTCTGACTTGGAACAAACCTGGACTTCAAAACCATATTGCCCCCTGAAACAAAGTTCTCGTGGTTTCCTCCTGCAGTGCCAAACCAGCGTGGGCTCAGGAGGATGGCACTGCCAAGAGCACAGTTGCTGACTCCACTTTTATGTCTTGATCTCACCTTCTGTGTCAGAATGTTAATTTTAATACTTGTATAATCCCTGAATATTTCATGGGCTAAACTAAAGGGGTGTGTGCACAGATGTGAGATTTCTGTTATGCCAAAATCAGGTAAGACAGAGTGTCAGAAGTCAGGGTAGCTGGAAAGCACCATGCCCACCAATAACTCTCCTCATTGCCACCTTGACAATCCTGGGTTAAGCAAAGAAAGAAAACAGGGACTCATTAAACTCTAGGAAAGTGCGTAAAATAGAGTTTAAGGCACAAGTAAGGGGAGAAGCAAGCAGACAGCCAAGTGGAATAACCTTGACTGATTAACAAAAGGATATGTGGTGTTCTTTCATGTGGAACAAAAGGCAAACATGAGACTTCACCCATGTTCTTTCTGCTTGAAAAACACTTCCGACTGCACACTGCAGAGGTCAAATTAGGAGTCAAACACAAGCCCTCAGTCTTCTCTTTTGCAACCACAATCAGACAACAGACAGAAAGGGAGAAAAAAATGCAAATTTAGAGCCTTGCTAGAGGGATCCTAAATACAAGGAAGGGACTGTAGGCACTTTGCAATTTTCACGTCCTCTTGGGTGTTTGGAAAGGAATTGCTGGAGGGAGAAATTATAAATCCATGAATTACTGAGTCCATGTTGACTTAGACTATAGAAGTACCTCCTTCCTTTTTTTAAATTTTTTTTTTTTTCCTTTGGAAGGATGTGTGTCATTGTTTGAAGTCAAACACTGAACAAAAATAGATATAAGCAAATCAAGAGATTCCAGCTGAGAAATGGCTAGGGGAGACTATCCACATAATTGATGGTGTACAACAAGTCTCTTAAAGCCCTTCATGACCTAATGAGAATCAGCCCACAAAGACACTCACAACACAATATTGCATTAACTGGAATAACCAATAGGCCAAACTGAATGTAGGAGGGAGCTTGGTTCAGATTTTCTCTTGCTTGCTTACAGTACTGGACTAAGATCTACCTCTAAACTTAGTTTCCAGCTAAGTTTTCCAGGTGTCATTACTGTCTTGGTTTTTTTACACCTTTCCATGTTTCCCTGGTTTTGCTCAGAAATATTACCTGAGGATCTGCTCTACTCAAGTATCTAAGTTCCAGGGGAGAAGAAAA
>VYXD01012567.1:675358-740458 GCA_013397195.1 Hylia prasina | reverse complement strand
AAAAAAAAAAAAAAGCATTTCTGATGAATTTTAATTTCTGAATGGAAAGCTAAAAATAATTCCCAACTAGCTGTAATGAAAGCACAAGTATAAATCACACATGATTCACAGTTCAGCATCTGGTGGGAGTTTCTTGGGAGGGATTGCTTCCCCAGGGCCCTGGTTTCAATGTGACACTGATGTGTTTGGATTCTCTCCCACTTCTGTGGAGCACAAGATTCCAGCCTCAAGACTACAAATTCACTTGGGATGCTGACACCTGCAATCAAACTGAATGGTTTAAAATGGTTCCCTTCATCCCCACTGGAGTTCATTTATTCTAATCTGTGGTAGGTGAGATACCTTTCCCTGTTTTGGCTATTATAAGGAAATAATAAAACTTTCACTTTTGTTTCTCCTTAAATTTTCTATATGCTTTGAACTCTTATAGACTTGAGAATTCTCTGCTACCGCAGGCCCAGAAACATCTTTGTATCTGTACCCAGACATTTCTTTTCCTTTCCATCCACATTTCACTATGTGTCTTGGGTATTATTCTACTTTCTCAGTTGCCAATGACTAATTTAAATCGTCCCAATTTTCAACTCTCTCCTGATAGCCTCCCCCAGTGATCCCAGAGGAATTTCCTGAGACACATCCCCTCCTTTCTCTCTCACACTGTCTCCCCACTCAATATCTAATAATTTATGTAAACGAATTCACCAGTATCAAAATAACATTGAAGGGAGAGGAGGGGCTGACTGATCATGCAAAATATGTGGGCAGCTCTGGAAAAAGTTTTTCTTTAAGTCTCTATATCTGCAATCTACCTCCTAAAAACTGCCTTAATCAAGACTTCACTCTAGCCAGTGATACTTAAACAATCTTAAGATAATAATTTTCAGATGAACTGCATTTTCCAGGCAGTAACCATAAGTCACCCTGCAGCTCAAGCCTAGCAGACCATTTCTAATCCTTAAACCTAAAATGATATTCACTTATAAAACTGCTCCTTTAAAAAGATATAATCCCTTAAAATGACACTTTCCACAAGTCTCTTTCCGCGTTTGATGTAGTAGTATAAAAACAAAGATTGTTGATGAATCTTTGGCGTTTGCTGATCCTGAAGCTGTGTAATTGCCAGAAAAGGGTTTCTCTGAGGTACCTGGGATGCCACAATCCCTTTTCCCCATTGCCATCACTGCTGTGACTAAGAAGTTGTTCATTTATTACACAGGTTCATCTATTTCACTGTGTCCTCTGGTAGTTTTAAGTTTTCTGTATTCATTTTTTTGCTGCAGATATATTTGGCTTGATGAATGCAGACAGGAATTTTATTTCATTATCTTAAAATATTCAAATCACACATGCACAATAAATATTGACAGGGAGCTGAAAGGAAGACTTCACAGCATGTCACAGCAAAAGTTACAATGGCAGAAAGGAGGGTGCAGGGTGAGTGTGAAATGCACAGCAGAAAGCCTTGAGTCTTTGACTGGTGCACTGAGTGGGGACTGATGTTGCAAAACCCCTGAAGAATCAAGCCCTGCATATGAGCCATCCTCTCCTTAGATCTATCTCCAAGGTCCTCTGGGGGGTGAGGGATCTTTTATGTTTCTGCACTCATTAGCAATACCAGGGGACCAGTAAGTAATTGCATAAATTCTCTTGCTCATATTTTGGTACTGCTTTGCTTTAATTGGTACTAGAAAATAAAAAGGGAAACATAAGATAATTCAGCCTAGAAAAGACCTCAGGAGTCCTATAACCTGGCCTCCTACTCAAAGTAGGGTCAGCTCTGGAATCAGGGGAGGTTGTTTGGGGCTTTATTGAATCCAGCCTTAAAAACTTCCAGGGACTGAGAATTCACAGCCTCTCTGTACAATTTCTGCTTCCAAAAGCACACCTAGACTTCCATCTGGTATAGTTGCAGAATTTTTATTTGTTTTTTCAGCTCCTTAAAGCTACAAATAGTCAAATAACTTTTTCTAGTTGAGGATATCGAACAAGTTGAAATCTACAAGGTGGAATTTCCTTCCATTGCTGGCTTTCCAAAAGCTGTGCTACTCCAAGCCCTGGGCAGCCCCAGTCCCTGATGTATGCAAGGTCCAGCCTCAGGTCCTGCTGTAAGTCTGCAGCCACATTTGGCTCAGATTTGCTGCCTATTTCCTAGTCACGAAAACCCATGCGTAGAGAAGTTTGTGATGTACATGTTGGCAGTGCAAAGTCAGTAAAATGATGGGCATTTCCATTCAGTGCCCTCAGTGCCATTCTCTACATTATCTCTCTTGCTGTCCATGCAAACTTCAGCCCCAGTCTCCTCTTAATGGAGTGGACATGTCATATGGAATCCACAGTCAACCCCTTAGCTGCCACTTGCTTTTATTGCCTCATCTTTTTTACTGTAGCTGTTGAAAATTACAGTTAATTCATAGATCTTGTTCCTAATTTTGATCCTGTTCTCCACAAAACCATCATTCCCTGATTTTCAAAGCTTTTCTTCACTCTGTTCTGGGCTGGTGTGAATCAGACCAACTCCAAGACGCTGCCAGGGGCAGCATCAGGGTTTGCATTTTTATGTGCAGTTCTGAAATCTGGCAATTAAGATGCCAACAGACAAAGTCCTGCCTCTGGCAGCCCCTTTGCCCTTCACAGCATGACATCTGAGCTGCTCATCCATTAGGCTCCTCATCACTGCAGCCATCAGCATCACATTTTATGGAAATTCACCGCCAACTCTGCTTTCCTTAAAATTCTACCCTGTGGTCCTGGTGCTGTTTGAAAAGTAGTTTAGTTATTGGTGAGTGGGATGAGGGTAAAGTAGGGCAGATAGGGGAGGGAGGAAGGGGGAAGTGAACTGGCAGTGATAACCTCATCGGCTTCTCAAGATAAGTCGTCTCCTCTCATTGCTCAGGGTCCCTAATCACAGAGGAGCACCAAAGGAAATGCAAAACTTCTTCACCAGAAATAACCCCTCCTTTGCAGCTGGCACAGCACTGCTGCCCCTTGCCATGTAACAGAGGTGAGTGTTACGGGAATATTTCTCCTTTGTGAGGAAATTCAGTAAAAAAATTATTTCAGATTGATACAATATAAGGTAGATATTCTCACTGAAAGTAAATTTTCCTTTCCCTCCACAATACCTTTATTTGGCTTGATCCACAAACTCCATTTGAGACAGAAAATCAACATTTTGTTTCTAACACCTTCATTACATGCTATGAATGATTTTAATTCTCTTTTCTTTGTTTCATAAACTTTCCCTTTAGAAATTTTTGTTCCAAAAAGAGAGAAAATGTGCCCTGATATAACTGACATTTTATGAGTTTTCTCCAAAGTAAAATCCTCATTAGCTGATCTAATTTCTATAAATATTTTATCTTAATGGAATCATATATTTCAAAAGGAACATGGTTCTATCCCATGTCTTCTGATTTTCACTGTGCTAGTTTAAAAATGTTTGTTCCAAGCTGTTATAAGACCTTTGTGGGGTTTTACTGTAACATTTTCATGGACCACATAATGCCAGCCGCATGTAGGTATGATGGGGAATGCCTTACTGACCACATTTACCTCTCCAGCCTCCTCTTTGTGTTATTTGCATAATAGGGGGGATACAAGCTGCTTCGATTTCCAACAGGTATCCAAACCTTGTTTGAAGTAGGAAGGTTTAATTTGTGTGAATTCTTACAGCCTCATTCCCCGCACGGAGCCACCCGCAGCTCTGGCCACGTCGCTGTCGCCAGCGCCAGCGGGGGCTCTGTGAATCACACGGGCCCCCACAGTGAGCTGAGAGTGAATTTCCCCCTGAGCTGCCTCTTTGAAGTGCTGCTCCAGTACAGCCCTCACAGGCCACGAGTGGGTTGACATTCTGTGCAGCTCCTCTTTGCCAACAGGGCTTGAAATAACAGCAAAGGAAGACCTTTGACCCTGGTTGATATTGCATATAACCAGATACACTGCTGAAAATGCAGGGTTTTCACTGGCACGATCTGGGAGAAGAAGAGGCAAGACAAAAAGAAACTTTTAATAAAGAAAAAATCAAGGATTTGTTTAAAAATACTGTAGGGGAAAGAACATTGCTTGTTTGGCTGAGTTCTAGTCCTGAATCTGTTTGCTGTGGCATTGACTGTTAAATCACTATCAGATTATCTTCACTATTTAAGGAAAAGCTAAAATCCACTTGTTTTGTCTCAGGGTAATTAGTTTGACGGCTGTGAGGTTGAACTCAGTATGTTCAGCTTGTAGAACTAGTGTCCTTTCCTAAATTTTCTCCTCTTTATGTTGAAGCTGTTACTGTTTGTAGCCAAAAATTACGTGTCCTCCACCCCCATTTCAGCACTGTTATATCTATCCTCTTCAACCACAACTAGCTGAAGTAACTCTAATCACCTATTTTTACTGTTTGAGTTAAGGAGTGTTCGCAGGATTCATTTTGCTGGAAGAGCTGAAATGCTTGCAGAAAGGGAAAAAGGAAAGGGATACAAATTCAGAGCTGCAAAACAGCAGCTGAACATGATAGTATCATCAGCTGGCAGAGGTGGCTGCACACTGAGCATCTGTCAATAGCCTAAAATGACTGTTTTATTCGGGGATTTGCTTGTTTGTTGATTGGAGTTTTGGTTTGTTATACTGCAGGATCCCTCCTAACTGCTAATACAATTAAGAAAGAAACTCCAAAAGAAACTTCAGAAAAAGAACACTAAGTCCTGTGGTTTTTAATTCCCTGTTGGGTTTTGGGAAGAAGTAGTTTGTGGCAAAGAAGAAAGACAAACCTGGATCCTTTGCTGCATCCTCCCTCCTGTTTAAGAAGATTTGTGATTTACATCTAAATCCAACAACTTTCCCTGGTAAGTTACATAAGCTAAACTTTTCACAATTTAATGTCTAAAACTAATCCTTTAATCCATATTTAGGATCCTGTAATTAACTCATCTTAAATGTTATCTGCAGGTGCTCAGACATACTGAAAAATTGATAAGGTGTATACTTATTCTTACTTAAGGCACCCGAATTTGAATTTTTTGACCATAATGACTGCTCCTAGGTGTTAATGAAGACTTTCATACATTGAAGGGCTGTTCTGATTAAGAAATTTTAAATCACACTTCTCTGTAACTGCTGAAAATTATGCTTCAAGCACCAAAAGAAGTCCAAAGTGGCAAGAAGCAAATTCTAGCAATCTTTTTCCTATTCCATGACAGGCATTTTTAGTCAGTCTTCATTTTGCAGTGTTTGGGGGAACCTCTCCTCCCATAAACTCTGTATAGGGCTGGATGACTCGTTTAACACAGAGAGAGAGAGAGAGAGAGACTTGCTGAAGGTCATGGTGCTGGAGATGGGGGAACAAGAATTGTCTACTGAGATTCTGGCTGAACTACTGGGAAAACAAGTTTGTCCTAATGGCTAAGGTGAATGAATTTAACTCTTTGTTCTCTGCCTCACGGATTACAGCTACAGAGAAAACCTTTTTGAGAAACATAAACTTTTCAACAAGCTCTCATTAGTTTAGAACTAACAATAGATTCCCACCTGTCCAAATGGTCCAAACACTCTCACCTCCTTTCCCATCTGTCTTCATGTCCCTCTTCCTAAGGCTACTGGGTTGTTTTCCTTTAATAGACGAGTAACTGTGGGATTCCAACATTGTGTAGTAAGTCTGTAAAGCAGGAAAAAATAAGCACAGGTGTGGTGATTTCTTTGATCAGGTTCTTCCTTAAGGTTTCTTCCCTCCATTTCTATTACAGAGGCACCATCCTGACAGATGATTTAGGATGAGTAATAAGGGTCTCGGTTACTACTTTTCTATGGATTGATGCACAGGATTTGTCAAGGGGGTGGTTTTTGGGGTAGGAAGAGCCAGGTGAAATCTCAGAGGCTGCACTCCCAAGCACTGCCCATTATCTCTTTCCCCAGGGCTGAGCAATAGGACTAGGAGCTGAAGGACTGGCATGTCATGGGCCTTTGTTTCTGGAACAGAATTTCCCCAAGTGTCTGATAACAGGCTTTGTCTATTCTGTGAAGGATGTCTTTAGAGCTTGCCCTGATACATTTATTATAAACAAAAGCTACAGAATGTTAAATTTTGTCCCTAACATAATGCTGTTCTGGCTATTCAGATAAAAACAGGTTTGGCTTGGGGCTTTTTAGATGCACAGCTGCCTTTGCTGTAGGAATTCTCACATTTTAAGGAAAGATCAATACCACAGCTAATGGCCTAAGGTATCAGAAAACCTCACTGGAGGAAATGAGAATGTTGTCTAGAAACCAGATGATGATAATCCC
The DNA here is from genome assembly GCA_013397195.1 of Hylia prasina. Taxonomy (NCBI): domain Eukaryota; kingdom Metazoa; phylum Chordata; class Aves; order Passeriformes; family Sylviidae; genus Hylia; species Hylia prasina. Next base: position 734,194 of record VYXD01012567.1, on the reverse strand, counting down.
CAGGATAAATGGATTTAGAGATTTCCAAAGCCGTTTTAGTAAACAGAGGGCAGACTTAGGCAGTTATTTCAACAAGTTCCTTTACAAAAGAGAAAGAGATTGCCATTTTCCTGTTTGGTTTTAGTCTTGACATTGATGAGTTGCAGCGAATACTTATTAACCTCTTAGATGCAGAACCGACCTTTTAATAAAGCAACCTCTTCTTCTTTACAGAGAAATCTTAACACCAGTTATTTTGTCTTGCAAACATTGTCCTTGCACATGCTGTTGACAAAAGCTGGCAGAGAGCCATTGGTTTCCCTGGAGTCGAGCAAAGGCAGGTGGAAAACTCATAATGGACTCAGGCAGAGCTCAGACAAGTACCAGGAAGCAGAGGTGCCTTGACTCTGCTCTGGGTTCATGGCTGTGAACCAGAAAGAATCAGGGTAGAACAGTGTTCAGCATGGCCAATAAGGCCATCCAAACACCCCTGGTGCCCAGGGCCAGAGGTCCATCTGGCCCACCCAACCCCATTCATCTTCTCTCTCACCAGCCCTGAAAACACCTTTCCCAAGATGGTGATTGATAGCCTGGGTCATTTCTTCCCCTGTGAAAGCTATTTCATGATTTCCTTCACATGTGTTATATTTTTTAGGTTTACTACTTCCTCTGTGAGGATAAAAAACCCCCAACAAATACAACATCTGAGATCTGCAAGCTTGTGGTACTTCTGCATCTGCTTAGAAACATGCTCTGTGTTGCTCCCTGTTCTTTCCTGTATCTTCTTGACTGTTACAGAGGGCTGAGTTTAAGCATTTCATTTTCTCACTCTTTGAATAGAAGACCTTTTCAGGTTTTTTAATGGATTTTGGTGCATCAGCTAAACTCTCCAAGCTGTGTGCAGAGCCAGACCAACAGAAAGGTGAAACAGAGAAGTTTAAACCACCCTAAGTGCTGAAGCAGTTTACCTTGCAGTCAGAGCAGGATCAGCTATGCCCATTCATTCTGCCCAGAGAAGCTGTGGCTGCGCCACCCCTTGAAGTATTCAAGGCCAGTTTGGGGTCAAAACAACCTCGTCTAGTGGAAGGCGTCCTTGCCCATGTCAGAGGGTTGGAACAATCTTTAAGGTCCTGTTCAATCCAAACAATTCCATGATGCTGAGACATTCTAGCCCAGCACTTCCATTTTCCACATGTACCATATCCTGCTGCTCACATGGTTATTGGGGCAGTAATTAGCCATCCCTCTCTGTCCCATGGGGCCTCATTTTCATCAGCCACTTTGTCTGAAACGATGTGATACTGTTAAACTGAGAGCAGTTACACCTTGCCCTACCTAGTTTCTCATCTATTTTCTCTGCTTGAGAATTGTAGAAAGGACTCTGTGCATGGAAACTCATCTGTTTTTTTCCAGGTGTCTCTGTTGGTCTAATAAATGGTATTACTTCTCTACAGTAACTTTTCCTTTCACACATCCTTAAAACTTGGTAGTTGTAAGAATACTATCACTACAATATGTTATTATGGCTATTGTATTTCTGACTGAGCCATAAAATCAAGGATCTTACAGTCATTAAAAATCCCCCAACACTCCTCACAAAAATAGATATGTTAGTTCAGGTTCCCTGGCCCAGTGAGCACAATCTTTACATAATGTTTCGGCTGAATTGTGGCTCCGTTTACTTTCAGTTGTAACTGAGGGTTGTAAAACAGCTGCCATGATTCCCTCTGCTCCCCCAGGAGACCAAGCTGAAAATGAATTATAGATATAATACAAGCAGTCTTTCACATGCGTCACCCAAAGCCTCTTATGTGAGTCAGAATCATACGGTTATTGTCCTGTCAGATCACTGAAATAAAAATCTGTGGACATTGTGAGATGGCCCCAGTGTATTGATTGCTATAAAGGAGACAGAGAATCTTTGACTTGAGATAAAAAGATATCAGACATCTGTGATTAATGGTCAGCAAAACTTGAGAGCTGCAGAGAGAGCTTTTAATTGATTCTATCAATATGCCTCTCTGCATATTTATTCACCAAATGCGCATATGAGAAGTGTTTTGATGTACAGATCCTACGCGTGTGTGTGTGTCCATAGATAAAATCTGTGAGAGGAATATGTGGCAGGGCTACAAGAGTCCCCACACACTGGGGGGGTCTGGCTGCTGGGCCAAGAGACCATCTCAGTGCCAGCCCATGGATATCTCAGGCTGCGTCATCGTGGACCCCCTCACTGGGCTTGATCCTTATCCCCACCCAGGGGCTGCATGCCATCCGGGGAGGGGATGGGAGGGGATGGGAGGGGATTCTGAATTTTCACATGTAAGAAATAAGACAGCAAGAGAGGGGAGGAAGGAGGAGAAGGCAAAAGAAAAACGAAGAGGAGAAGGAAAGGAGAGGGGGCAAAAAAGGAGAAAAAGAAAGAACTACAGAATTCAATGCAAATATCTTCTTAGAACTACACTTAAATGTAGGCTCCTCCAAAAGAAGAAACAAGGAGACGACAGTGAGGACTGAAGCTTGGACTCTGTCCAGATGCTCAATTGGCTTTGTCATTCCTGTCCTATTTTGACCTTTCCATTTTTCAAGGGTAATTAAACACTCCAACTTCAGACTGGACCTTGCTTCAACTAGTCATTCACCTCCACAGACAAGGTAAAGAGCTACACAAGAAAGGTCCAGCCTGGCTGCCCAAACAGCCATGTCCATATTGGTCTTATTTTATGTGAATATAATGCCACCAAGTAATTAGCAATAAAAATACTGTGCAAGAGCTGTGTATGACATTAGGATTGACTGATTTGGTCTTTAAACCATCTAGCAGCTACTGCAGGATACACTGACTGAAAGCCATATATCTCATTATAATAAATATTTTATAGATGACATCTCAGCCCAAATCACCTTCCATGACATTGTTTTTAAATCCACTGGCAGGTGATAGGGCAATTTCAGTGGCTGGTCATTGGAAAAGAAATCTTCCATTGCCACGTTAAAATGAACCCATATTTATAACAACCAAGTATTTTTATTTGATCCGTGTCAAACATCAACAGTGCGATAAACTGGTGACCCTGCTTCAAATTCTGTCACTCATAGGATGAAAGACCACTTCTTCCCCACCTTGGGTGCCTATTTACCATTTCTTACCCTTGGGCTGACGCCTACTTGTGAGAAAACTCTCACAGTGGACATCCTGCTATATTTGTTTTGTGGAGAAGAAGAAGAATTTGCTATTTAAGGCTGTAAATCTGGCATTTTCACAAGTGCTGAAATTCACACCTTTGCATTTCCTGCTAGATCCCTGCTATATAAGGTGAGCAAAGGTAACCACACTGCTGATATTTGCAGTAGTCCTTCATCTCACTCCTTTTGGGACTGTTCCCATGCATATAAGTACTCTTCATCTCTGACATCTGAAAGCAGCTCTTTATCCATTCTTATGTGGCTCTGAGTGACAAGGCATCAGAGAAAGCTTCCTAACTGTGAAATTTATTAGACAGGAGAGCAAAGTCCTCTGGTGGAAGTGTTGGAACAAAATTCCATCAGAGGAGGTTTTGGAGGGGATAAAATGTTATGGAGAGAGGTGTAGTGTTATGATCCTGCAGTGAAAAGAGTTGAGCAGGTTCTTAAAACTACTTTTCATTCCCAAAAATAGGTCAGAAAATGGGAAAAGCCTTCCCAACTCATGAGATGGGCTCCTCTGCCATTGTGTGATATGACATTTTTCATTACTTAAGTGCATGCTCTATCTTTAAATCACTCAGGATTCTCTCCACCCCCTCCAAGAAGGGGGATATCTGAGTGATTAAAGCATCTGGATCATTCATTCAAGTACCTCTGCAGACATGAGTAGAAGGCCGTGCTTCATCCTCCTATAAATGGGTCATGACTATTCAGACAAGAGTCTCAAAAGCAAAAGGAAAAAGTGAGGATGTTTTCTTCAAAATTAATAGATCTATTTGTACAAATACAGCTCAGTCAAAGCCAACCCATGACTGGTAGACTATCCCAGGGTCTCACTCTGTTCATGGCTAAAGCCTTTCTTTTACTTTCCAACTTAAATTTATTAATTCTCAATATTCTTTTGTTCTTTGGACAAAATTGTTCTTCAGCTGAAACTGCTCTTGCTCTTCACTGGTGTGTAGCCTAATGCCCATTTATAGATCGCCGTCGTGTTCCCTCATCCTTAATTGTGATAAAATTAACAAGCCAAGCTCTCTTGGTGTAAGACAGGCACTTCCATTTCCCAGATCACTGTTAGGGAGAAAGCAATGAACAAGAAATAATTGCTCATTGGCTTCCTAAAAATAAGAATTATTGACATTAGAGGAATTAAAAAGGATTGGTTTCCAAAGAAGCAAAAGTTGATGTTTCTCCCACATCTTGTGTCTGCAGAAATCCATGCTGTTGCAGATATGCTGAAAGATAGCTGAAAGCACAGTGAGTAGGAGAAGGTATGGGAGGAAATCCAGCAGAGAAAACAGTTGTTGGAAGAAAGCAAAAGCAGTGATAATGCCTCTTTCTCAGGAATTTTTAAATTGAAACTTGATGAAGACTGACAGTGTTTTGGGGAGCTATTACTCATGCCTATACCATCTTACACTCTTTGTTAAGCTGTTATTTTTGGTCACCATCAGAAACACTCTATTGCACTGCAAATGCCTTTAGTCTGATCCTTTTTTGCTTTTCTTATCATAACTAATAGTTTTTTACTGAATCTCCCCCAGTATGAGTGCATTACTCTTGCAGAAGTTTAACCAGCATGTCAGTCAGTATTCCAGGTGAGTTTTCAAGGAGTCTAGTACAGGGCTATTAAATTCTTCACTCTTCCCCAGTGAAAATATCTTCCCTGACACAACACAGGCTTATGCTGAGTGATGATTTCCCTGATCAGCTGCCATGTCTAAGTCCTCTTTCTCCCATCATGTCCCCAGCCCTTGCAGAATGGCCAAAACCAAGTGAGTTTGCATTTTGAATGGTTGAACTTCATCCCACTGCTGCTTTCGCAACACTTGTGATCATTTTGATTTCCCTGTGTGATGTTTCCACCTGCTTTGAACTGATCACACCTGCCACCCTTGTGTGATCAGATGTTAGTTAATTTGTACAACCCTCTGGCAGCATCCTCATGGGGCTACTGTGGGGATGGAGAGTCACCATCGCTCACACCCCCTCCCACCCTCAGAATCAACACAGGCAACAGCCAAAATTGTGTTTCATTGCAAAATTACAATTAATTAAAAAAAAAACCAACCTGTGTTGTGATGACAACATTCAGGTTTCCTTAAAGAATATAGTAGAAGTAATTGCTCTGATCTGGGGAGTCACAGTCCTTCTCCTAAAAACAAAGCTAGTATTTGGAATCTAGACTTCCTAAGTTAGATGAAAATTCTATTTTTGTCTGGTTTTTTCCTCTGTATTTTTTTGAAACTTCATGCTTTGCTAACTTTGTCTCAGCAAAGGTCAATTGTTGGAACCTCAGATTTTCATAGACTACAAAGGTCATTTCACACCTGATTTTACTACTTCCTAAGCAAGATGAAGCAAGATTTTTCATAACCATACATATAAAGATGCCTTATAAAAAGCAAAGCAACAGCTTATTTTATAGCATTTGCATTATTTTAAAGCATCCTCTACTTACCTTTCCAGTTGATTTCTAATCTCTTTTTTAATCTATAACCTTAATAAACTTCTAACTTTAGCCATATTTTCCCTTGTGCCCTTCAAAACTATCATTACCACATGCCTGAGTTACTTTTTGTTGAATTCATCAGAAAATGACAAGTTAAGTCTAATCAGTCAGTCTTTGCTCCCTCAAAGGCCTCCAACTCTTGTTAAGTAATATATCTTGTCACACTTTAGATAGCCCAACAGGCTGAGAAAAAACAAAACAAAAAAATACTTCTTATAACTACAATGATAAACAAAATCTGCTCTGAAGCTACTCTAACTGCCTTCAGAGTATAACACAACCCTTGGATTGACCTCTTTCTGGGGAAACATAACAGCAAGAGTAATTATTAAACTATTGGCCCAGACTTAAATCCACATACGGATTCCAGCTGAACATTAAATAACACTTGGTCTTTGAAAAACTGGATGCGACAGTCTTCAATCAGCTCTAGTCCTCATCAGCTTTACTGCACCAGGGAAATAAAGGACAAGAATTGGCTGGACACACAATGTCAGCAGCTGGAACACTGACCTATGTTTGTAAAGGCTGTTGCCCTACTAGGCAGGGTATTGGCATTAAGATTTTAAAACTGTTATCACTCGCAGGGGTTCAAAGGCTTTTCTTTAATTCCCATGGAGGTTTCTTTTACAGTGGGCTTTGCCTGCCATTTAAATGTTTTCACTCTGGATTTATTGCTTATTTTATCCAGTCTGCAGACGAGGTTTGTTTTGGGGTTTTTTTGCAACATGAGTTTCTAAGCTTGTTAAAGCAATCACAAAATGTTGTGCTGCATGTTATCCCAGAAAATGTAAAATGTGTGATATTTCAGCTGTGGTAGGGTTGGTAATAAGGAGACCATAAATTTAAAAAGACGAGTATTAATTTTAGACTTCATGCAACCCCTTGAGGAAGCTCTGCTAAACTGAAAGCACCATCTCCTGCTTCATTTAGACATATCAAATATTCCTTCTCTTTTGAAATAAATTTAATAATTAGATATGCTAAAGGATCAAACTGCAAGTTCCAGTTTCCCATAACCCTTTGCCATTACCAGCTGCTCCTTACAGATATTGGCCCTGAGATGAACATTAAAGAGGGGTTTCAGATTAGGGGAACATGCATGACAGTTTTTTCTTTGCTTGCTAGCACAGCTCATTCATTCATTCTGTAGCCTCAGAAGAGGCTCTGAGATACCACTCTTTACTTTCTGTCTCTCAGACCAGCTCAATCTGCTCACCCAAGTATGAGAAGCTTTCCTAACGAGAGCCTTATTCAATGCAAAGATTACAAGCTCCTCAAGTTAGTTCCCTTTTCCATTAATCACTGAGACTTTTGGAGCCAGGGAACCATTGCCTCCATTTCCTAAGCTTTTGACTGACGTCTCATTCCTGAAAATGACTGCATTTATCCAGGTGAAATTTGCTGCAAGCACAGAAGTGTGGGTACATGGACATGTCTGCCCAGCAGCCAGGGATGGTATGAAGTCTCAGTTTCTCTGTGGAACACTTGTCTCTGCACAGACCTTGTCAAAGACACAATCACCCCTCCTGAATGGACCACCAAGACCTGAGAAGAGGATCTGAGAAAGAAAATTCTTCTCTGCTCTGTCCCATGCTTCTGCAAGGGACCTGCCTTCAGATGAACACATTGCTGCTGCTGAGCTCTATTCTGCAGACGGTTTTGGGCTGAAAAAGGCTCCATCTGTTGAGAGATTCCCTTACTGTTTCTGGGTATCTTGATGGAGGGGGACACATGGGAGAATCCCATATTACACACGGGAGGACAGCATTGGCCTCTCTGATATAACTGCTTGAGATTTTTAAAGTAATTGGTACTATTCTAAAATGAAAAATAAATGGAAGGAATATACTTTTGAGCTTTCTTATAGATGAGATAGAAAAAAAAAGTGTTCCTTAGAAATGCCACACTATATTCAATCACATTTAAGAACCTCCACACTTATGCCTAAACTTGTATACACAGCTCCTGTTGAACAGGCTTTGTGAACCTAGACAAAATAACAACTTTAAATTCAGGAGAACAACTATTTCTATTAATCACTGTAATAAAAAACCTGCAAACTTGGCAACACGGTTTCACTCAAATGCCTCCTCAATACACACTAGCAACACCACCCCCAGTATTACTCAGACATTATTATTTTTTTCATTGCAGTGTCTTAAACAGGCATCTTCTTATTGCCTCACAGAGGAAACTAATGAATCAAAGTATGAATGTTCTTGAAACAGATATTTTAAAACAAATATTAGCTCAGAAGGTACTGGTGGCCTTCTGTGGCCTAGAAGTTGACCTCCTGTTTGGAAAAATCTAAAAAACTGAATATCATAAATAAGTCTTTAATTTGGGTTTAATGGAGGCCATTCTTTTGGGCTGTTGCATTCTCTTTAATTCTCATTAAAGAGAAACAAAGATTTTAAACGGCATCAATTCTGCTGTCACATAGTTAATAAAAATGAATAATTATTTACTTATCAATTACATTTTGTGGGGAACTGACATATAACAAAGTGATTGGAAGTTGTATTCAAAGATGAATTGGAATTTTAATGAATACTTTAATGGATGAACCGCCAGTGGTGGATGGCTATCCAGAAATGCGGTCTCGGTCGCTGTACATGAAGCAAGTAAATTCACATTTGAGGGGAAATTCTGAAACCTGAATCCTGAGAACTTTCCTTGTAAATGCCATTCCCTAACACATAAAGCTAAAATGAAATGCATGCAGTCCAACTCCTTGAAAGACTAAGCATATTCAATCCCTTCTAACTTGAGCTACCATTTACAGCAGTCTTCTGGAAGGAGACTCACTAGTTTGGAATCACTTTCCTCATCCTTGTTGTTCCTTAAAGGATCCTTTTAATTCAAGGAAAATTTCATGGATTTCAATAGTAATGCCACTAGAGCTGCTATTATCTCCGAGCAGTTATACAAGCAAATACAGCCACGGCAAAAATAGAAATATAATTCCTACATGCATCTCATGCTTGTTAAATCTCATCGTGGCATGCTGTGATTAATCTCTTGCAGAGAGTTTCTTTAATTCTCATTTAAGGATAAATATCTGTATTTCTTCACAGTAAATAAATAAGCTTTTGCACCACCTCACTCATGACACAAATTAAAAATAAGCCATGAATTGATAAAAGTTAGCTTTGTTCCTCTACAGATCAGATATTTCAGAAACCCCATGCCAGATAAGCTGACCATTCTACTCACTCTGTATTTGTTTGGTGGATAAATTTATGTACAGATTAGTTTTCAATCGCTTTTTATCACATTTTAAGGACTAGGTCTAAAGCTGTTTCTGTGCATAGAAGTCTTGATGTCTAGGATGTGTTTTTAATAAATGTTTTCTGGCAAGTAGCCTGCCATCCTCATCTATTACTGCTTTTGAGTAGAAAGCATGAAGTTTGCTCAAGTTCCTACATGCAGGCCCCTCAAATGAATGTTTCAAGCAAAAAGGCAGAGGCGAGGAGTGCAGCTAGAGAGAGAAACTCGTTTCTGCTGGTTGTGGTATTCACAAAAGTGCACTGGGCCAATATAGGGACAATGGTTACTTTGTTGTCTGTGTGTAATTACTAATCATGCACTCTTTGTTGAAGAAAAAGGAAATTAAAACTTTCTTTCATCTTCTGTTCCTTCCTACTTAACTCCTACATGTCACTAATAAAGCATAATATTGCACAGTATTACTCCAGGGGTAAAACTCCTCTTTCCCTTTTCCTAGCCCCATGTTTTGTTGTAACTGTGCTGCCTTTCCAAATGAACCTGCTAGATCCCTGGGATTCTCTCTGCTGTCTCTAACTCCTGATTGCTTGACCTCGGAGCCAGTGATGAATGTTGTGTCCTGACACCCACCCGGAACAGGCTCCTCCAATGGAGCTGTTCAAGCCCCTGACACTGTGAGCCACAGGGCCATCAGCAGGATGGCTGAGGGCAATGAATGCCACAGAGAACTTGCCCTGGTTCCATTCCGGGTCAGGTGGGGCCATGGGGGAAGCCCAGGGTGACAAGGGGAAGAGGAGCAGCTGAGCAGTGCTGGTGGCTCTGTACAGGCACCAAGGTGACAGAGAGGAGGATCCCCCCTGCAGCCACCCTGAGGGTGCAGCACAGCCCATCCGGAGAGGTCTGGAGGAGGGAGGTCTGAGAGGCTCTGCTGCATTTCCTTGTGTGGTTCAGCAGTGGCACGCAGGAACAGAGTCACTGTGTCAGTCCCAAACCTACTGAGGAGAAATTAGGAGCTGTTCTGATGGCTGCATGGCAGCCCAATACAGGAAGGAGGTCACAGGTGGTTTCTTTGCCATCTTCAAATTTGTGGCACTAAATATGGAACTGAGTCTTCTTGGAAAACTCAAAGAGGAAGAAAAATGAAACTTCTGCCTCCTATCAATTTTCCTAACTCCCCCTTCCTTGAAAAAACCCTTTCTGAGCTGTGGATGCGACATCCTTGGAGCCATCAAAATTCTTTTCCTAAATGAAGGACCTCAACAAAGGACTTTGTCAGGAAGTGCCACCAGGCATGATATTTTCTTTAACAGAAATGGTGGTTGGGAATGCCACATAAACTGCACAGGAGCTGTGCAGTTTTCCCAGGCAGAGGACCAGCCAGGGGACCTGCTCTGAGTCTTTGCTATGGCTGCCAGCCCAAGTAAGCATTTGGTCTTGGGTGTTGAATGACACTGCTGATGCCACCATAAAATCAGGAAGGGATTGTAGTTTTAGTTTTCTGCTGGATGTTTGGTAAAGCACCATCCATACCATTGGTAGCTTATGGAAATCTTTTCTCTCTATCACAGTCTGACTTATCTATTATTAATATTTTTTCCAGAAGATAAAACAAAGATATCATCATTTGCTGTGAAAAAGTATGGGTTAGAAATGTGTCTTGGGGTTTGTTTTTTTATTTCATGTTATTTCTCTTTCCTTTTAACATCCAGGAGAAAGAGTAGCCATGTGAGTTCAGCTCCTCTGCTCTCCTATAATCTACCCTTTGATGTAACTAACTGGCAAAAACATATTTCTAATCAAATATAGTTCTCATCCTTAATCAGCTGAGCTTTAAAATGCAGATCAATGAGATAAGAAAGAACTGATTTAATTAGCCCAACCTCAGCAATGTTACAGCATATTCTCATTTACAGAAATAATAGGGAGCAAGAGAGAAGAGATTCATCATCATGAAAAGACTGGGGAAGGCAGAGGGAAGCAGGATATTTCCTGTGTTAGCTAAGGGTGATTTTCATTCTGGCTAAAGAGCCAGCACATGTTTTATGAGCCATTTAAATAACACTTAGGCCTTGTGCTTTGTCCCTTAGCCTGAGGATGAATTTCTTTCACTAAGCAGCAATACCTTTGGAAATCATCACTCTTGGGTTTAATTGATGAACCATAGACAGCTCCCACCACTTGGTGAATAAAAGAAGGGGAAATATGGCAGGCAGGAGCATGGCAATAATGCACATTTATAGAGCTGCTTGGGAACACTCACCTCCTGAGCACCAAGTCAGGCACTCTCGCTGGAGATGCGTTAATGGGAACAGCACAAGATGTGTTGCCTCACCCTGCTGCTGCCTTACTGAGTGGACACAGGCAGGTCACTTCACCTTTGCATTTTTGGAGGTGTATTTTGTTTTTCTTTGCTTTCTTCCTCTGTCCCATTAGGATTTGGAATTTCCTGCAGAGTATATCTCTTCCTTCCTCCACAGCGCAGGTCCCCCCACAAAGTGGGACTGTGGCACACCTGGAGCTCTGTGGGATTGCTCTGCAGCTGCTCAAACAGCAAAACCAGTGCAAGCTCTCAGCTTGCTCTTCCTGCTTTGTGATTTTAGAGCAGCAGAACATTACCTTACCTCCACCAGTTGTGTCTAACCTGACCCCAAATGCTCCTCCATCTCCCTGGAGCAGGGGGCTCACTGAGTCAGGTTAGCCCAGGCTTGGTCAGTGCAAACAGAGAAATGCTGCCTTTTCCACAAAGAGCACCCAGAACATTTCCATGGCCACACTAATCCTGTAGAGACCTTAACAAAAGGAAAATCAGACCTGTAAGTGTCCAACAAGGCTTTTCAGATGAGCTCCAGCTGTGGAGTTGGGCTCATGACCTGCTGAACCTTTGGTGAGGTACATCTTGACATTCATGCTGTTACAAAGTCAGGCAAAATCCACACAAATGAGGATATTCTAGCTCCTAATTTGAGTTCTGAGAATGAAGTATATCTTCGTTTGTGCCCATCCATCATTTCAAATGGAGCTATCTTGTGACAGTCACATTTGGTAGGCTCTGCCTGGGAGATAATTGCTCATCACTGGGGGGAACTCACACAGCTGAGATAACCCTCAGGCACTTTCTCTGCAGGGATGGGAGCACCAGAGGCAAAGCAATTAACAGAGCAATTAAGCCACTAACCAATCATATCTCTTTTTTTTTTTCTCCTCTTCTCAGATTTGTGCCACTCTCCAGTGCCTCTAAAAACAAGCAAGGAAAGGCCCTTCTCTCTAGAGGGACAGTTCCCTCAGGTGGGCTTGAGCTAAAACTAGGCTCTAACCCCCATTCCTGACCCTTACTCATCATCAGCCTGGGCTTGTTGGACATGGCTTGGCTACTGCAAACAGAACCAGTGGCCATTTCCTTTCCTGAGAGCCAAGAGACAACAATGGTCACTTACAGCTCTTCCTGTGTTCTGCTCCTTCCCGCCAGCAGGCTTGCTCTCCAGGTAATACATCAATCTTTTCAAAAGTATTAGATCAGGTATCCTGACTCTGGTTTAATGAGAAAGTTTTGCAGAAAAGATATTGGACAATCTCACATGCACAAGGGTGGATAAACTGCATCCAGAGATGATGGCATTTGCCAGCACTAAAAGTGAAAGTTACTTTGGGGGGAGTGTAAAAACACAAGAATGGAGAGGAGAGACATGAAAAGGAGAAAATTATGTCACAGTCAGGCTTTCCCAGGTCTCCCAGACTGTTCCTCCCCCATCTCCCTGTCCCAACCCTTCCCTGGGCTGTGGCCCTTTGGGGACAGCTGCTCCTGCTGGGGTTCTCCAAAGCCACAAATCCTGCAGGAAATTGGGCTGTGGAGCTCCAAGTGATGGGAAGGGCCAATGCTCCCTGGCTCTGTGGAGTCTGGCAATGACATGGACATTACAGCACTGCCCCCCACCTCATCCAGCAGCTTGGTCCTAAATTATAAGAGCCTTAAGGGCATGGGGCTAGACTGCAAACCCTAGCCAGAGACTGCATTTTTTCTTCCAGAGAACCACTTGAACTGCCGGAACTTAGAGTCAAGTCACCAAACAGCATTGTGGCAACCAAATAAAGATCACCACCTCTTTTCAAAGCCTTGAAATGAAGCTCTCTATCAGTGATCCTCATCATCAAGAAATTTGCAAAGTAGCAGTCACCCCATCCATGGCACCTGAAGCCTGAACATCCCTTCATTTAGAGGATGTACAATGCTTTTGTTAATTAGAGCCTTAGTTTAATATGAGCTGTCAAAGTTCACTTAACTTCAATTAATTGTTTCTCCTGAGCTTAATTTCTTTAGTTAAGTACTGATTAATCATTGCTTAATTATGCTGAAGTCTCACTGGGTGATATTTCAGTTGCACACAGCAGCAACACGCTGCTTTCTAAAAATACTCAGAGTATCATCAGAAATTTTATATATTACTATTATAGACATGTCTTTTAATATTTATCTTTTCATCCCTTATGTTCCAAAATGTATATTTATCATGTTGTATTTAATGCCACTGGTTTATAACTCATTTTTCTCTATGTTAGCAGGTCATACAATGGACTTTTGCTCTGCATGATGTGGGGAGAAAAGTTTTGCCTCTCCCATCAAGTGTCTTATGCCAGGAGGAGTAGGTTAGGGAACACAAGTAAATGATCTTTACTCTGGCACAATATAAACAAACAAAATATTGATGGCATGAGGTTTTTTTCTTTGAATTTCACTTTAAGTGACATACAATGACTTTGGCTCTAATATTATCTGTATTTCCTGAAAAGTACAATGCTAGAGGTCTTATGAATATGGCCTTCAGACCAAGGCACCTCCAATCTGAAATCTCAGTCTGTTCTGAAATGTCAGAAGAAAAAATTACCTCCACCTCTCTGTAGTATCTCAACAGCTCTGTAATGTCAGGTTGAATAACAAGTATCTTATTTAACAGATAAGTATAATAACTATTTTTTTTCCAAGGTCTCTCTTGAATATCAATATTTACCCAAATTAGAAGTTAACTTTGATCTGTAGTGAGAAATCAAACAATTACAGTATCCCCCACAATAATTTCCCTTGAGTCCATTTAAGCATCTCATTTTACCTACTCACAGAAGCATTTTTATTATTTTTCTAGATGAGAAAGAGTCACTCCCAGGGAACGCTTCTTGGCTTGACACAGTTTTATCACAGTCAAGATTTAACTTTCTGCCTTTGGTACACGTTCACTTTTTCAGAGATCTCTCAACCTACTACTACTAAAATTTAATTTTGAACATGTTTTGTGCTATAGGAGTATTCAGCATTATTTACTACTGTCATCCCAGATTCTCGAATGAGCACTGGTAGGAATATGCTATAAAGAAAGTCATCAAAATGACATCCTTTTCTACTGCATTTCACCTACTCAGTGGTGTAAACATCTGGCACCTTGGGAATGCACATCTTTGTTGTGTGAAAGGCAAGATAAACTGGCAAAAACACTGATTATTACATAGATCATGGAAAACACTTCTGTTCCCTTATGCTGAATGACACAATAGACTGAATTTTCCAGAAAGGGATGGGTGAGTTAGTCCAGGTTAAAGAAAAGAACTGACTAAACCCTTGCTCAGAATTTCAACAAGTGCTAATCAAAACATTTCCAGAGTACAATAATCTGTCCTTTGTTACTAACTTCTTATAACAACTCTGTGTATCTGGATTCTAATCAAAAGCAGAAGCCCCACTTCTATAACACTGCTTAATTGTATTAAATTTGTACCAATCATAACCAAGAAACTGAAAAGCAAGTCTGTTGTCATGACTCTCTTTGCAACTTCATCTAAACTCTGTCTCCAAGTCCAGGTCATTACTGATATAGGTGCTGAACAAACACAGTCGTGGCCTGACATACTCACTGGAAAAGAAGAAACAAAGAATTGGAAAAAGGGAGTTTTACCTTCCCTACTTTCTAAAGTAAAGGAAACTGGAGCACTGAGACACAACAAGCTAAATTTCCCAATGTGATTCTGGATCCATATTCATTAAAATGACAAGTCATTGATCTTAATTACAATCCCCAGGATCCTGCCGCATGGAACTCAAGCTGTTTGTGGAAGTTTAGCAGCTTCAACTTGATGCACATCCTCAGCTTTCTTATGCTAATTCCTAAAGACAAAATCATTCCCATTTTGTCAGCTTTCTTGGTGTCAGCCACAAATTTACAACCCAACATTATTTATTTATATTGTAACCTAGCTTAACAGACACAACCACAGCTGTATCAGGGGCTTTACTACCAGAAAACAAAACTTTGAAATCCAGGTGTTAAGATGAGACCACTGAGATGAACAGGCACTTAAGTGGGAAGTATGAGTTTATCAGGGCAATCAGCCTGGTCAGAAGGGACCAGAACTCCTCCAATCTCCTCCTGCAGACTAAACCCAGCCTGATTAATGTTAGGAGAGATGGCTAAATGTTACATACCTATGAATGTTTCAGACATTCCTGTTCTCTCTGCTAAAGGAATACACACAAGGCTTGCATGAGCTCTTCCATCTGTCACATCCATATTGCAAAATCAAGCACATTACCATGCAACTCTATACCCAGCGGTCTGCTGGAGTTTGCAAGTTTTCTCTCCCACTATAATAATGTGACAGGTCCCTATCAAAATAATAAATAAATAAATTTAAATCAAGTGAGCCATGGCTTGTTTCTTTCAGCATATCTTCAGGTGAACAGAATCCCTGGCTCCCCAGGCTGAGCTGTCACTACTTCCTTTCTGTTAAGGTCTCTTAACCATTGTTTTGTTCCTTCCAGCTCATCTGAGAAAAGAACAGGAGGATAAAACATTCTTAAAATTGTCTGTGAACTCATACACCGAGAGTGGCCTGTGGGAAGTCTGCTGCTCTACTGTGGATTTCTGGGACATGTGGTCTGTGAGGCTGACTGCATTCAGGATACAACACCTTGTGTCACTCAGAATTTTCTTAGCCTTCTGATGTTTCATATTGGAGTCAGAGTTTCTCACTTTCCCATGCTTTTTAACATAAACAAAGAATTGTCTTTTGTAAATATGGCCAATGTTTGCATTCCTTTGATGGGAGGAGAATGTCATTGACAGTCTGATTGACCAATGTGGTTGAGAGGTGGGAATTTCACCTTCCAATCCATTGTCACCTTGATAAAAGTATATATTTGAAAATTAATAAACAAAGGCTCTCTTTTGGCCTCAGCGCTGCATCTCAAAAGATTCCAGGTCTCTGTGTGATCATTTCGTGTCCGACTGCATCAACCTTGTAGAGGAAGTGGTGTGATTTGTTGGAAAAAATCATTCAGGTGTAAGAGCAGAGAAAGAAGTTGTAAAAATTAAAGAAAGATCCTCAAGGGACTTCAGCACTGCCAGTACCTTTGAGTTCAGTGTGTAGCCTCTTTTCTCAGCACATTTGCCTTCAGCAAAACCATAATAACAACAACTCATCAGCTGAGGTAGGTAAGTGTGCCTGTTAACATATCTATCCTAAAATAGTTCTGTTATTAATAAGTAATCAAGTAAAAGCTGCAGGTCACCATAACTTTATCAGACTTCTCACCATAATAATCATTTTCCGTTTTGAATGAGACTGTGCAATTGACTGCAGTACAATTTGCTTCCTTGCTTTTCAAAAAAAAAAACCCAATTGCTTCATTTGGATTTTGCAGATTTTTGATAACTAAATTGGCTTTTTTACTGCAATTATTTTCCTTTCTATTTCTCCATCTTTCACTTTACAGGAACTGTCACTTGGTTTTCAATCCTGCTCTCCTGGTACCAGCAGCATTTTCACATGGGCCAAAGCTCTGGTTTATGGCTGTTCTCAACCAGCTTGGTCAAGCAGGCTAAAAGGAAAAGAAATGCAGTTAAATTCTGGGGGATCAGGTTCTACCCACCTCTAACATATTATGTAACTTTTCATCCTTTGAGTAGTCTTATTGATTTCAGTGAAGGAGTTGTTATTGCAGAATGTGAATAAGATGTCAAAATGCTTTACAGAGGAAGCCATGATGCAAAAGAAAACACACCCTGAGCTGCAGCAGGATACAAAATTTGCAGTTACAATAAAAGCTGGGAAGCATTTTTCTTCTTTGTGATGGTGCCCTCCTATTGAAAGTGTTTAATAAACAGAACCAATTCTGTGTGAATTAAATGAAAGATGTTCATATACAAACTGAGTCTTCTAATCCCTACAGTACCACAAATAATTCAAAGAAGTCTTGAAGTGCCACGATAGTGGCACAAGATGGTTATCTCTCTAATATTGGTTTTGTGTACATCAAAGAAGGTTCTATGGGAAAAAAATAATGTTGCATAAAAAACCAAACACATTTCTTTTTTAAAAAGCAGACAATTAAAATTATCCAGAAGTTAGGGAAAATATGAACTAAAAATTTTTTGCCTTTGAAAGTCTATATTACCCTTAAAACAATTTTATGGTGGATATTGTGGGCTCTGGATTAACATAAATGTCTGATTGAAAATCTTTGTAAGGATGTTAAGATTAAGTACACAGTGCTTAAGTTCTACAAACACAAAACTGATTTCAAAGGAATCAAATTATGAGAATCGATGCCCATGAAACAAAAATAATGTATTCATAAAGGCCTTTTTCACTAGTCAAGACATAAAGTGACAATAACTGGACTTGTCACTTGTTTTTGAAATTGCTTAAATTAAAGATTATGGTGAACACTGAAAAAGGAAAGAAAGAAATATGAGCCAGCTGTACCTGTGGTGTGACAACATTGCCTTCAGGATAGACAAGGCACTAGTTGGTCAACTTTTATGCTGTAATTTTGGATGTACATGAAGTAAAGACAATGTGGTGCTGAATGAATGACCAAAAAGTGCCCATGGCAAAATCCACCTCGGACAGTGTCAGCAAAGCCTATGGAGCTGTGGGGAGTGAAGGGAAAGAGAGCTGTACATGACATTATAAAACAAATCACACAACTAGGCATGCCCTGCACCAGTGGAAGCACGATACACCAGGCAGAAGAGCTGCCCCTAGATGCTCTTATCTCTCCCAGAATATTCAAAACCTTTCACAGATGTAGAAATTCGAGTTCCTGGTGAGTCAGGGACTCCTGATGCTTTGCACAGTCCCAGGAGTGCTCCATATTGAGGTGCAGTGGGACTGCCTTTCATTTCTCCAGTAGTCAAACCACTGGACAAGGAGTGGGCAAAATCCTGAATGTTTTGTGCCTGCTCTGTTGTCAGGCACAGAGCTGTGTGTTTGCCTTTGTCCCTTATGCACATGGGGTCATACCCCCGTGTCCATACTGCAGCAGAAACATCAGCAACAATGTGTGACACGCTTTACTCCACACAGAGAGACACTGAACTATGGCATCCACTTATTTCCTGTCATACCTTTAAATCAAGGCTAAACGGGGCAAAAAGCAAATAGATTTTCAGCCCTTGTAAACTCACAGGGCAAGCTGAATGGATAAACTAAGATGATTCACCATCATATATTATCCTGGTGTGATAGAATTTGCTATATAATAGGTTCATGGCCATCTCAAAATGAGTGGAAAGGTGAATGCTTCCATTGTGATTACTTGGCTAAAAAACTGCGTGTCAGTGATCCCTCTTATGCCCTTCTTCACCATTTAATTGCAGTATTTTAGGGTTAACAATAGGAAAAAGCTATGTACTTTTCAGGGAAAACTGATTGGGCTTTTATTCAGAGATAAATTACTTAGAAACAGAGGGAAAATAATATTCTATTGAAAATGACTCCTTAATGTCCATGTCCCCGTTAAGCCAGGTTAAAGGATGTATGGGCACATTTGCACAAAGAACTGCAGCTCTGCAAAGCTGTGACTGGAGGAGAATCTCAGCTTCTCTATGTGAAGCTAAAGGGAAAAGCCATGTAGGAAATTTCAGTTCACCTGCTTGGCTGGGGTGAAAAATTTCAAGAAAATAACTGGAGTGTATCTGTTAATGTGCCTGAAGGCACTGTCCAACTGAGACAGCAGCTCAGATCAGGGTCACCTGGCATGCTCACTTCTGTAGGATCCTAAATCTATAGGCATCTGTCCTCAAGGACCGTTAAGGAGCTGGTCCCCATCTTCCCTAGCAGATGGCTATGCAAGAAAAGAGGAGGAGGAGGAAGGATGAAGGAGCTGATTCTCTTGACAATGAGAATTAGCTGCCACTTCTCCCTTCTCTAGAGTTCAGGATGTTTCTCCCAGCCCATCTTTATAATAATGAGTGTGAGGACCATTTCAGTGGGAAAGCATAATCATAACCCAAAAATAAGCTTATGGCCACAAAGTCATTGGTTAAATGTGGGCTGAACTGCTTATGAGGCTAAGCTGAAGATGCATTTTGATGTCCAGCTCGCCTACTTGGTTCCTGGAGCACCCTTTGTACTGATCTGGCTGTGGTCTACTTGTTCTGAGTGACTAAGGAGCTGAATGAACTTCTCAAGTACACCCAAGTAATGTTTTTCACTCTTAATGCCTCTTGAAGAACAACCAGATTCATTATAGAAGTTGCTTTTTCATTCCTGTTCTCTACAGAAGAAAAAAAGCAAACTCAAAGCACTTTGGAAGGCAATCTCTCCCCATGTTCTATCTGCCTATTCACAGGATTAGGAGGATCAGATAAACCTCCTGCCTTTTCTGCTCTCCACTAATACCAAATTATAGTGTGCTGGCCATTTTTCCCTGACATGTTTTGAGCAGTTTAGAATGAGGTAGATTAAAACCATTTCACTTATAACAGATGCAGTAAATTTTAGGGTAAAGCAGGAGGCTCTTGGACAGCCGTATTTTGTTTCTTTCCCTCCTCGAGTTAGGGCTATGGAACATGAGGAGCTGATATTAGGTTCTGGCAATTTAAGTCTGTTTAGCAAGGTTCTTAATAATCTCTGCATGTATATCATAGAGAACCTTTCGCATATTGCTTTAAATAATTCAAAACTGCTCCAATATTGTGTTAAATAATTCAAGAATTGGACAGGCTTTGTGATTAATGATGTGTACCTGGAATTTCTGCAAACACAGCAAGGAGTCAAAGTATGCTCTAGATACAAGTGTCCTGGCACAGGATCCCATTTACTCCTTGCCAAGGCAATAGTGTGTATTAGAAAATTGGAAAAGCTCCTGCTACTCGCTGGAAAACTGACTGAGGCCAATGGTTAATGTGGCGGCTGCTGAAAGGGTTTGTTCTTTCTGACCGACAATACTAATTTGGCTGAGAACTTCTATTGTCTTCTGACTTCCATTTTTAATCTTCATGAATAGCAGTGGTGCCTGATATGAAAATTAAATGGAAGAATAAATATTTCTGCAGGAGCTGGACGTTTGTCCTTGTATTTTACCAATCTTGATTTGAGAGCAGGGAAAAGATTTGCTTTGTAAAGCAAAGCACGTAAGTTTATTTTGCATGTTAACTTAATCCTAAAGGGCTTGTAAGTTGCTGTTCTTCCCAGCTGTGCTTGGGTCTGCGATCGTGAAAAGGACCTGGAAGTCTGTTGTCCTTCTCCATTTGTTTTTATCGGGAGATGCAAGTGGAGCAGCATTATTAAGGCAAAAAAAGCCCTAAATGAATTGCTGAGTTTTCACCCTGTTGAAACACAGTAACCACTTTCCCTTCTCAGTACAGGTGAAGCAATTCTGGTTTAGACAGTACCATCAACAGTTTTGCCTAGGAAATGAATAGACTTCTGTAACTTCAATGTATTTTTTGGTTAAGGGATTTCTCTAAGACACAAAGAAAATCAATGCTACATTGAGGTAGAAATAAAGCAAACAAATCCTCCTAAATAACAGCTTTTTTTAAAAAAATAAAGGATATGCTAGTGAACAGAATTGAATACCCAGCAAGGAGATTACAATTATCAGCATTATTGGAAATACCCTGTAGATATCTTTATGGGAGTCTGACTCCCAGCCCAGCTACCTCAGTTAGTAACCACTTTACAAACATCAAAAGGACCAGCTGATTTTATAGGGTTTTGGATATTTTCAACGAAAGACTCCACAGGGGATACACTGATATGTGTCCTGTTTTAATATTCAAGCACATTCAAGATTTCTAGAGGAAGAGACAGATAAATAAAGAGGGCTGGTGCTGTGGCAAATGCATTTGGCATGCCATGGCCAGTACATTCCCCTATATGTGCCTCTCTGATCCAGCAGCAGCTGGTGGCCTAAGGGCCATTTGGATAAGGTGAGGGACCAGCCTGGATAAAATAAATTTTTACAGATGCTGCACAGGGAATATTGACATTAGATGCACAAGATGGGGAGAAGGTTGGTGGGTTGGTTCTTGGTTATTTTTCAGTTGTATTTTTTTGTTGGGGGGGGGGGGGTTGTTTTGGTGTTGGTTGGTTTGTTTGTTTTTTTTTAAGAATGTGCATCTCAGAAAGAATCTCAGATATTTAAGGGGAGGGACAAAATCCAAGGTGTATCAAATGACTGATACCCAAAACAAAGGTATGTATGCACATTTGCATTTAAATAGTAGAAGCTATTGCAAATTTCTCACATAAGCCTTTATCTCAGTGGTTTAGAGATCCATGTTACAATAAAATTCAGCATTTTTACATAGGCTATCTGCAAAATGCTGCCCATTTTTCTTAATAAAATGAAACCTCAGAAAGATGACCAATTAAGGTGTCTCAGGGATGAAGCACCTTCTTTAAATAAAAGGGAAAGATGCTAATTTTCCATCCCTGCAGGTTAATTGAAGGAGCCATAGTATTCTTCTTGTGTTTCAGGGCACAGCAGGTGGGAAGGGAAGAGAGAAGATATTGCAGGTCGGCCACTTTTGGATTTTGATGGAGTCAGCCTTCTGTAAAGAATGAATAATTCAACCACCCACACCCCATAACCATTTAAATTACAGTCTTCCTGTTATTATAAAGCAATGTCTCAAAGGAATAAATAAAATTGCCAAAAATAGTCTTCATAAGAGTTGACACTGATTACATCAGACTGAATTCCCTCGCTCATGGGGCTTCTCCACCTTTAAATGTCATCATGAGATGACACCTGTCTATCCTGCTGTCATTCTGAACAGAGAATAGTCTCTGTTCCCAGTGGCTTCTTTTCATAGCAAGACCAATTCTAGGTCATAAAGCACAGGATGACAAGTCTTAAACCAGCAGAAACTGAATGGTTTTATTACTCACTCTGTCTCATAGTAGGAGGGGGAAAACTTGTAAAGAGAGGGGTGAAGGGGAACTTCACAGCAGATAAATTTAAAAGAAATAAAAATGCTGGATGTTGGTTCTGTAAAATTAATTTCTGCAGAAAGCCATGTAGGAGAATGAAGTGAAGTGAAGATATTAAACAGAAATTCTTTCCTGTGAGGATCGTGAGGCACTGGCACAAATTGCCCAGAGAAGTTGTGGACTCCCTATCCCCTCCTCCCTGTCTTGGAAGTCCAAGGCCAGGCTGGATGGGGCTTTGAGCAACCTGGCCAAATGAAAGGTTGGAACCAGTTGACCTTTAAGGTACCTTCTAACCCAAGTGATTCTACAATTCTGTGACAGAAAATATTGTCACTGCAATGCTTTGGATTAATCGGTGGTGGCAATTCATAGCCAACTGCTTATCAAGGACTATTGATCTTATGGCTCTCTACTTCGCAAAACTGGTCTGTTGGCATATATTTTACTTTTTTAAATTATTTTTTATTGTTGATTGTTCATCTTGCAAGAAAACCGGCTCAGAAGACCACAGGTACCTCCCTTTCAAGTGAAATCAAAGGCCTAGCTAGCCCTGAAGGTAACAGCCTGTTGAGAAACAAAATCATGGCCAGCCTCTGTGACATGGCTCATCTGAAACAGAGATGAGAATGATATTCAGCTTTTCTGAACAAGCCCCCAAACTTTTCTCCTTAGTCATAAAATTTATTTCCTGATGACTTCCAGTTGTTTTATTAGATTTCTAGCACTGAGGAAGAAAACATTCCAAAATATGATTGTTCACTGAAACAGATTTTTTTCCTATTTTTGCTGCAATTCGTCTTTCATCGCAGTACAATAAATGGACATAGTGCCCTCATGCCTCTTTCTCTTAGAGGGTGCCTCAGATATTAACAGTTCATTTGCCACAGAGCAGCTTAACTGGCCTCCCCTGCACAACAGCACAAAAGGGAATGGTTATGGATACGCTGTGATCCAAACTGATATCTCCTGAGGGCAGCATATACATTTATAATTTAATTCCTATGGCTTATTTTTTACTATTAGAATGGTTCTCTGAGCTGGTAGGAAATCCTAATTCTGGTCCCATATGGACAGCTCAGATAAAGTGCCTGCCTGCCTATGCTCCTTTTGTCCTGTGCACAGCAAGCTGAGCAGCACAAGGAACAGCCTCAGTGCTGTGAGCATGAGAGGGAAGGAAACAAATACAGTTCAGGCTCCCACATCACAGGTGCTGCCAGGCTCAGTGTGGTCATGATGCTGTAAAAAAACACATTTAAACAGACATGCTTACACAAATTCACAAAGAATACTGCATCCATTAGCTCATGGGAAACTTCTGAACTTATATGATGTGGCTTTTTGCTATTATCTAGTCCCTTTTCCTGGGTGTCATTTCACTTCTTTGAAGCACTGAAGGTGCACTGCAATCAAGACTCTCCAATTCAGAAAGTGTATATGTACAAATGAAAGAAAGAAGTAGCTGCTCTGAGCTACTTCCAAATCTAAATTAAGTTGTGCTTGCCAAAGGATGTATTCAACAGCAGCAGGAGCACCTTGCTCATATTTCTGTGTATTAAAAAGGAGCCTTTCCCATTTTGTTCTGATAACATGCATGCTATTCAATAACTTCAGGTAAGAATACAAAGGATTAAAATGGTTTTACATCTCTCCCAGCTCCTCAAGCTGCTGTGCTATGCTGCAGCTGCACACACTGCTCAGACAAGACGTAGCAGCAGGTAATTCTGCAATCATTGGCCCACAACATACGATGGTATCCAGCAATCCCCTGGTTAGTCTGTGTTTTAGAGGAGAAGCTAAATCCTCTAAGCTAAGTCCTTCTAAGAAAAAGGAAACAAACCTATTTTTTTTTAACAAATGTATTTGTCGGTAGGATTACCTGACTTTCTAAGGTTAGCATCCTGCCTTTCTCAGAAAGGCACTAAGCACACCTAATTAACACTATAAAAGAAACTAAACATATTGTGTGGGTACTAAGATTTTCTTTGCACTAGTTCCATTGTCATGACTAAATAAAAAGGACTGATGTCTGGCTTTAAAAATGGAGGAGGGAGAGGAGGTATAGTAAGAGAAAGGAATTACCCATTGATTTATTCTTTTACTTAACAGCAAAGGGGAATGAGCAATTTAAGGTCAGCAGCATATTGTTCAGCTGGCCTCAAATCCTGCAAAATTACCAGCACTGTGTGTTGCAATAAATTGCATGCTTTTGTCATCCCTGTTTGTTTGAAATATGTGTGAAATGAAGAGGGAAATAGCTAAGACCAGCATTAAGGACTGGTCTGATCTGCCTGGAAGGTGAATAGAGACAAAATAGTCTGTTTTGTTGTTGATAGGAGAACCTCTCTAATGCACTATCAGTCCCACTGCTTTTGTAGCTGCTTCCTTCCCTGCTACCAGGGGCACACACAGCCAGGTGGGTCAGGAAGGTTGCTGGAAATCCCAGAAATACTCCTC
The DNA here is from genome assembly GCA_013397195.1 of Hylia prasina. Taxonomy (NCBI): domain Eukaryota; kingdom Metazoa; phylum Chordata; class Aves; order Passeriformes; family Sylviidae; genus Hylia; species Hylia prasina. The sequence goes on along the minus strand of VYXD01012567.1, from coordinate 709,623 downwards.
CCATTCCTCTTCCTCTGTACCCCAAAGGGCTCATGTTTGATTCTGCACAAAGTCTGTGTGCTGTCCTTGTAGTGCAGCAGGCTGCCCAGCCATCATGCCTGCATTTACTCTGACAGTCCCTAAAGAACTCACCCTGTGCAAAAGGGATAAATTAAACTCAGAGGTGTGGCTCAGCCAAGGCACTGCATCACACAGCGAGCAGGTTGCTGACAGTCCAAGTAACTTTTCAGACTAATGACTCTCTCATCAGTCCAGGAAAACAGGTCCTATTGCTCCAGAAGGTCATACTGGCCTTTATTTTCCTTCTGGTGATGTAAGCACTGATTATAGTGCAGTATCCAAGACAGGTAATTCATGTCAAAAGGTGGAGAAAGTGGCTTTGCTTATTGATGTGTTGTCATCGCAACGTTCAGCCTTTCTGTTCATAGCTATTCATGTGAGTTACAGCAAACAGGGCCTGTGCCTGGCATTAACCTGCTCCCCAGGCAGCTATTACTCAAAATGCACAATGGCCTGCAGGACACCAAGAGATTTGCCATTGCTCTATTGACCAGACACAGCCTTGTACTGCACTGTGTGATGAGTAGTGTCAAAATGGCATTCCTGGCCATTCTCCTGGAAAAGTCAGAAATCCACAGGTGCACCCTCTGCTGAGTTAAGAACTGCCTGGGTGGCTGGGCTCAGAACCTGGTGTGCTGCACCCAGTTGGTCATTGGTCTCCCAGGGATCAGTACTGGGGCCAGTCCTGTTCAATATCTTCATTGATGATCTGGGTGCAGGGGGACCACCAGTCTGAACTCTGTAAATTTGCAGTGTACTCTGCAAATTTGCAGACAACAGCAAGCTGGGTGGGAGTGTCAGTCTGTTAGAGGCTAGCAGGGCTCTGCAGAGGGTCCTGGAAAGACTGAATGGATGGAATGAGACCAAATGGTCAATAAGGCCAAATGCAGGTCCTGCCCTCATGTCCCAAGAAGTCCCTGCACTGCTCCAGGCTGGGGCAGAGTAGCTGGAAAGCTCCCAGCAGGAAAGGCCCTGTGGGTGCTGGCTGATAGTGACGAAACGTGAGCCCAGGTGGGACAAGAGGGCCATGAAGCCCAGTGGCATCATGGCCAGCAACAGTGTGGCCAGCAGGACCAAGGCAGTGACTGTCCCTCTCTGCTGGGCACTGGTGAGCCACACCTCGAGTGCTGTGTGTAGTTTTGGGCCCCTCAGCTCAGGAAGGACACTGAGGGCCTGGAGCAAGTCCAGAGAAGGGCAATGAAGCTGGGGAAGGGTCTGGAGCACAAGACTTATGAGGGGCAGTGGAGGGATCTGGGGCTGTTTGCCCTGGAGAAAAGGATGCTCTGGGGAGATCTTATTCCTCTCCATAACTCCCTGACAGGAGATTGTGGTCAGATGGGATCAGCCTCTCTTTTTTTACCAAGTTACAAGTGATAGGACGGAAGGAAATGGCATCAAATTTTGCCATGGGTGGTTTAGATTGGATATTAGGAAACTTTTCTTTGCCATAAGTTGTCAAGCAATTGAATAGATTGCTCAGGGAAGGCCTGGAGTCACTACCCCTGGAGATATTTAAAAGACAAATAGATGTGGCACTTGGGGACATGGTTTAGTGGTGGATTTGGCAGTGCTGGGTTAATGGTTGGACTCAATGACCTCAAGGAACTTTTCCATCTAAATGATCCTATGATTTCATGTGCATGCTTGTCCTTCCCTTGAATATTCTTACTCTATGGGCACTGTAGCACTTAACAACAGAAGTACCATGAAGCTCCCCATTTTTCATTTAGGCTTCACTGGGCAACAAGATGAAGCCACCCTAATGCTGCAGCTCAACAAGCTGTGCGGCAGTGTGAGCCACAAGGTAGCAGGGGAGGACTGGAAATTGCTGTTTGTTGCGCCTGATCCTCTGTCAGGAATGACTTCAGCCTCATACTGCTTTTGTGTATAGAAGTACTTTTTTCCAAGTTCAGCCATAGGAAAGGCAGGAAATATCCTGCATGTCATTTACCCTCGCTTTAAAGAAAATAATTACTGTTTTTACTGTGTGTCTTTAATTCTCTGTGTAGAAAAATCTTTTTCTTCACTTGCATTTTACTAATCAATACATCCTCTTTCAGGGGACACAACCAGACTCATGAACAGAGCTTTCTGTGCTGGCCCTACAGAGGCATTGGGATCTCCATGTGCCTTCTCAACTCCATACTCACACTAAGAGTGATGGAGGTGGGGAACCCTGAACTGGGGTTGCCACACAAGTTTTCATCATTACTAAAGGCCATTCCTCAGAAACCACCTTTCCCAGACATTCCTCCAGTCCTTGGCTTGGTCTGTGCTCACACACACCTACCCTTTGTTACTGTAGGGGATAGAGGCTGTGGTCCCTTGCCACTGGAAGGATTACACTTCTGTGTTGCTTGTTGCAGGTCAGGCAGGAGAGGATCAGAGCTCAGGAAGAGCCTGTGTGTAATGGGCAGCTGTTTTTATTTTATATATCATCCTTTCATGGCTTGTCTAGACAAATAACAGTATTCTAAATCTCACAACAGCCAGAAGGAGAAGTCATTGCAACCCCACAACTGTATTTGGTGGGCTGCTGCACCCTTCTACCAGTTCCTGTAGGGATGGGGGGAGCTGACTGCCCCAGGAGCCACTGTCTCACCAACATACACAACACTTTGTGCAGCACCAAACGTCCTCTGCAGGGATTTATCCAGAGCCCTTGATTGCCTGGATCTTGCTTCTGACCTGGGTAAAGCCCAAATTCAGTAGGACCAAGGTCTCCAGCCTTGCACAGAGCAAGGGGAAGTCACTGCTAATGGAAACAAGGTGCTGCCCATCAGCAGCCATACTTCCAACCCTACCCTGGCCACAGGTGTTAATGAGGAATTTAAGTTGCACAAACAATGAAAGTTCCCCCAAAGATGGTTATGATATTAGGCATGTACGTTCATGGAGCTGATTCAGCCCTCATCTTCTAGAGGATCTTCCCCTAAAGGAAAACTCCTCAGTGTCATCCACACTTTTGGAGGTCTACAGGAAGCTCTTCTAAGGCTACACAGAGTATTTAGCACCGCCCCCCTCACTCAAAATGCCACGTGTGTAACTGACATATCTCTGAAAGTAGCTTTTAATTTACAGCAATAGGACCATTTTTCAAAGTTTTTAAGAATTTTGTGCATTTTACAGTTAAAGGATATTTATTTCTGCTTTTATGTGTAAGCTGACTACAGCTCCATATTACTTGGGTATAAAGCAAATGAGCAAAAGGCCTTTAAACTAGTGTTGTTGCACTTCTGATCTTGATTGATGTTGACACCAATTAGCAGAGAAGGAATCTTCCAGATAAAGGAAAAGAAGATTTTATTAAGCCCTAAATGCCAAGAGTCAGAATTCAATGCAAAATTCATTAGTGCTTATGGCAGGAGTCCTACCAGCTATTGCCAAGGGGTTAAAGGGAAATAAAAATTACATAAATAGGATTTTCAGGACTTTTAAATCCTAGCTTGAACAGTAAACTTGTTTGGGTGATTTCAGCTTGCTGTTCTCTACCCTGACACATAAAGGCTGTTTTGGTACACTCATGAGCTTTAATCAGAGGCAACTTCTATAGAAACCAGTTGTATTCCTCTAAATAAAGAGGAAAAATAGAGGTAATATTTTCTTCATTCAGCTCTAAATCTATTTTTGTTGTAAATACAACATTCATCATGTAGAGGAAGAGGTCTTCAAATAATATAAATACAAATTTTAAATCAATAAATCTCAAAATATACACATGTGTATATTTATGGGATCAAAATATGATTTAAAATTTCTGTTTCATGTACAGACAGTAACACAAAAATAATGATACTTTCCTTTGCAATCTTTTATCCTTAAACAGTTGCTCAGAAAAATAAAAGAGCTTTACAAATTTTCTGATGTTGTATCACAAATAAATCCCAGTTTAACAAAGCTCCAAAACAAGATTTGAAAGCTTTAGGAAAATAAATATTAAATATGCTTTAATATTGCTAGAAGTAGAAATTATGTACTTTGGACAGTTTGGAGTCTGGAGAACTTTGAGTTCTCTGTAAGAGAACTTTAAGCTCTGTAATAGAAATGCCACTGTTGTCTGTTATTCTAATTCACAACTCTTACAGGAACTCTATTTTGGAGCAGGAACAAATACTTGGGCAAGTGGAGGCAGTTCCTTCCCAAGGCTTCTATTCACAGCACTCAGAAATTTTCTTGAGTATTTATGTCTCTCCATGTTCACTAGATCATGTTTTGCCTTTTAACACTGAAATCTTCAGCTTGGTAAGGAAAATCATAGGTCCCAGTTCCCAAATACCAGGCAGTGCCTGCACAGAAACACACCACAGGCTTTCATTCCTCTCTGCTCTCAGGGTATCTGCTCCTTCAGTTCAAGGGACTGCACACACACACACACACACACACACACACAGAGATTTCTTGCAATTCAATTTAGCCAATGATAACTCAATTTCAACATGTCCTGAGACATGTTCTTCCACTGGCAGAGGATCCTGATGACCATCAGTTTACATCTACTTGTCAGAAGCCCCAGGGCAAATGTTGACTCTGAATTTTCCTTCCAGTCTCATTTGCTGCATCAAATGTCATCAGTACTTTTGACAGCAGCATCCTAGACTTGTAGCTAGAAAGTTATTGCCATTTCTTGCTTGCTGTGCACATTGCAGATTTGGTTTGAACATCTCTCATCTTCTAGGGTTAAGCTCTGCAGTTTTCTGTTTCATTATACTCAGTGCTGTACACCTGAAAAGGTTTAAACCAACACAGATTTATTTTAAAAATCAAAGCACTTTTTCCCTGTCTTTACATCATTTGCTCCTACACTGCAACCTACCCTTCCCTCTTCTGTAGCACATACCTGTTGTCCCCTGCTGCTTAGGGCAGGAGTTCACCTTCCTGTTGATTTGCAATGTAATGAGAGTTTTGCTCTCTGACTGAGGCTAAGTGCTGGTTTTATCATTAAAAAACCCTTGCAGGTTGCTTATTAAATAAATAAATAAATAAAACCCCCAAACAAAGAAAGCCCCCAAACCAACCAAAACAACAAAAAAACCCCAAAACACAGACAACACTGGGCTTTGTTATTAAACTGCATATTCAGAATATTCTACTATGTGTTCTGGAAACTCTGATTGGAAAAAGGAGAATGATTCTAGAAATGGGGATATGGGATTTTATGGAATATGTATTGTAGACCCCTACTATTATCTAATATGATATTGCCTCAGTTTCTTCTCAATCCTTTAAAACCACATTATGCTCTCACAGTATTTATATGTTCTTTGGATGAAGATGGATTTCTGCTCATTGATGGCTGTTATTTAAGCTGCTCTGTTCCTTGGGTCTTGATTGTACTTGTAGTGTACCAATTTTATAATAGTAAACCTTCCACAACTAAACATTTAAACATTGAGAGAAAGAATTCCTGTTCAGAGAGTAAAACCCATCTAGCAAAATCTCAGCGCTAGAGCCAAATGCCACCAGCTTCCATCAGTCCTTCAATTGCAAGTGACACACTGTGGAAAGCTGTCCTCTTCTAAAGGATCTCAGCAGCAAAAAAATGAGAAGACTGCCTAAGACTTCGAGACAGTGACTGCTGTCTGTGTTTGTACACAACAATCAAAAAAGCAACTGTGAAAAGCATTATGAATTGTTTCAGCTACCGTATCTCTAGAAGGATCTCTCCTTCTCTGTTCACAGAACTATGGGGGAGAGTTTGAGAAACCAGGAGATTAAAGGTATTTTTTTTCTCTTTCTGTTGCTTCTTGATGAGGAAAACACTGGGAAAAAAATGTGCCATGGAAGTAGAGCTTATGAAACTCTCTCACAACTGTGCTGGAGAACTCCTTGGAGGACCAGAGTGGGGCATTTACAGATTTGAAATAATGGAGCATTGACTCAGTCACACAATAGATATATTCTCAGTTGGCTAATAAAATAAGAAAGAATTCTTGGTTAAAATCCTGTTTGCAGGGAGTGAGATCTGTTTCAGTCATGCATAGATTCTCTTAGTTCTTCCTCCATTGCAAACAAAGACAAGAAGATTTCATGGGATTTCAAATTTACAGTATATTAACAAGAATATTTTTAATCAGAGATGCAGCAACAAGGAAAAATTTAGAACTTTGTCCCTTTTCTCACTCTGGAACAGCCACATAGAAAATAGAAAATGGAATATTCTTCATAGATATTCATCTATAACAGGACCTCAGCAGAAATGCTTTCATTGCTATCCCTGTCAGAGTCTATGAATCCACAAATCCTGCTAAATACCTAATATCACAGCTAAAGATGTGCCTAGATGTGCAAGCTGTCAGTTACCAATAAATGGCTTCTTACCAGGACTAGCAGTGACAATTGAGACTGCAAATGCTAAAGGCCCCTCAGCTGTCAAACATAAAATCATCATCCAGCTGTGTGACAAATGTAACTACCAGGTATTATGTCCACAAGCACAATGTAAGAGAGTAAACATCCTGGTCACTAAGAATGAATCTGACCAGAGAAAAACACATGTGAGAAAAATAGTAAGGTTATAGTTCATCCTGATCCTGTTGTCGTTGTCAATAGGGGACATCAGGAGACTACCTAGAGGTGTCAGCAGCATTTCCACTACTTCTCTCTATACATCACCACACCAAATGATCAGTTTTGGTGGTGGTCAAATGTGAGTCACTGGCAGTAAACTTAACAGCTACTGATTCAACTGGTGCTTCAACACAAGACACGATGTGTGGAAGTGGTAGAAATATGGTCATATGCACACTTTGGGTCAAGTCTGTGATCCAAAATGTTTTCAGCCAGGACTGACAAAATAAGCACAACAATCTGTATCAGGCCTCTGTTGTCAGCACCATTGCTAGATTGAGAGAAGATTGTACAATAGATCCCATTAACTTGTGTAACCTCTTCCAAAAACCAGAGAAACTTTTAGTATCTGTGTTATCCTGTGGCAGAGAGCTCCACAGCTCAGCTGGAAACTGCAAATTCTAGAATGTAAAAAATACAAACAGGATTTTCTTGACCTGTAAAGCAACTTATTAAGTGAGGATATTTTTCCTGAACTGACAGAAGATGGAAGTCATGCTCCAGAGAACGTGTGGGCATAATCCACAACAGCAGAAAAACACCAGCAATTAGTCAGAATCCCTCTATTGACTGACAAGAAGTAGACATATACTATCAATGCAAACCAATCTTCTGAGCACTCAAAGTGTGTAAATTCAAGCTAACGTGTAAATTGCACAGTAAGTGACAAGAATTTCAGAACATTGATTACTCTGAGACAGTCATTTGAGGAATGAATTCTTTCAAGAAATATAAAACTGCTGGTCTTGATGGCATCTGACAACTGAGTAGATAAAATACCTCGGTTGGATGACAAATATGCGAATTCTCCAACCATTTACTGTGCATTGCTGTCAGTGTGTTTGTGCTTGTATCTCATGACACTCCAAAATCAGGGAAAGATGCTTCAGAGCCAAAGAACAGTGGGTTGTGTCCATACGGCATCATCTTCACAAATGGCATCAGCATCTGATCCTAATTAAATTAGTTATCACCATTTGCTAAATGGTTCCTAATACCAGAGCAAGCTGGACTGTTCCCAAAAAATCCCTGCTGTTTAAGTGCTTAACATCACTGAGCAGTTCCAAGAGAGCCTTGGGAGGGCATGGACAGATACTCTATGCTTGTAGATCCACCAACAGCTGCTCATGACACTGAAAAATCTGAAGTATGGTTTTAGTTGTAATTATTAAATTACACAAATTGATCATCTCTTCATAGGAATTGCACACTGAAAAGTTTACGTGAACCATGTGAGAACCAGATCCAATGGTGCAGACTGCAATATGAGCTATTAGAAAAGAGTACTTGTACCAATATTTTTGGCATCTGTCAAAATAAGCAGCCAAGCTATGATCACATAAAATCTAATTTCTTGAAGGTGACTAAAGCATCACAATTCAAATCAGGAATGCAGTTTTAAGGACTCCATGCAAAATCATAGCCATGGCGACTTCATCATCCCTCCTGGATATCTAATTAGTGCATCCAAAGCCAACTGTATATGAATTCAGGGGAAACAGATGTGAGTCTCCTCCACCTTTAGACTCAATAAGCAATTTTGCACATCCAATATTGCGGGTGACTCACCCTTGACAAGCACATGATCTGTCTGGATATCATACTGAATTGCACACTTTACTGGAGGCCAGAGAGATCAAAATGCAAAGTGAGTGCTCATAAGAGCTCAGTTCCCAAATGAAGGTGAGGGGGACATGAGGAGACTGATGGCAACCACAAAATTATGTGAATTGCTGAATTCATGTAGGGACACTCAGGCCTGTACATGTGGTCTGTGTCTGAATGATCAGGGTTTGCAGGGTTATATAGGCTGTAAGGGATCAAAATTGCATTGTCTTTCTGGATATCTTGGATAAGCCAAAATCAGACTGTCTGTCTGCGAGTCATCCTATCTGATATCATGAGAGTATGAGCTATTACCGGAGAATGCACCCTGAATGTTTTTGTTGGTGCTGAAAACTTTTCTAGTTGCTGCAGAAGAGCAGAAGCTGTGGTAGCTACATAATTGACAGTGCACAATATAATCAGTAGAGTATTTTAAATTAGCATAGATGAAAAGAGAAGGAGAGGGAGAGGGAGANTTTCTTCACCTAGTAACCTGAGAATGAATTGGACAACTTGGAGACCTTCTCACACATGGGTCAGCTTGAAGAACATGAACATGCAGAAATGTGATTATTATGAATAAACAGAAATGTGTGAACATAGAGCCTAGTTGAACAATACACCACATTGTGGTTTGTGGCATCATGGAAGAGTTGAAAATTATCAAGGATTTAGCCCAGGCAACACACTGGTGCATGTTGACTTTACAAAACCTTATCAGAAAACAAGCAAAGGACGTGTATCAGGAAATAGGAAGCACAGACATAGCTGTGCAGGCATGGACAGATAAACAACCCTTTTATTCTCTTTCTGCAAATCACAACAAGGCAAACGACTGAACAGCCTTTTTTAAGCCCAACCAGTCCTTGACAGGAAAGAGGAAATAATTCCCTAATTGCCAAAAATGGCAAGGAGAAGAGAGGAGAGAGGGCAGAAAGTCATGGTTACAATTTGTTTCCAATTCATTCTCTCTCTCTCCAAGGTCTCTTCTGCCCTTTAAGAAAGCTGTACTTAAAACATAATGGACTAGACAATTTCTAAACCAGGAGCTTGGTATAATTCATTTTAATGCCACTCCAGCTGGCTGGGCAACACAATAGATCATCACACTGCAAGAGAACCCTTTGGTTCAGACTATGTATCAGACTGAACTTCTATATCTATAGAGTATTTATCATAGGTCTACTGCCACACAAGGTTATCGTGCTGGTAAGCAGTATTTCTCCATCTCTCAAATTGGTTCTTTTATCCAAAATGCAGTTATTTAACATTTATATATATATATATATATAGCCTATACTGACTTAGTCAGTCACATGGCCAGAGTTCAATATCCACCATGACACTCAGAGAAAGTACCAGCAGGCAGTATGATTTCACTAAATATTTAAGATTATCTTTTTTTAGTATGAGCCGCTGTTTAATCTTGGAAAGATGCACTGTATTGTAATTAGTTTCAGCTACACCAGATATCCTTCACTGCTTTTTCTGCTTAGAATAAGCTCCATGAGTAAATAGAGGATTTATTTTTTCTTAAGGTTATTCCCCTCAGTACATAAAAAAGAAGAAAATTCTGCATGGTTTTGGGCCATTTTTTCCCAGATCCTGTGACAAAACCCTTGGAACACACCCAGCTGTGGTCACTGACTATTTCTTTACCAAGAAACCAAGCCAAAAAGTCCAAGATGTCACAGGAGACATGTCAAAGACACGGGATCATATAAAGTGTCACAACTAATTAATTTATTTTGGAAGAAACTTGGTACTTCGTATATCCACTTCATTCGTGGGAAGTAAGTGCTCTGAACTTCTGACAAATCAAGTCATTTATTCAAACACCTGACTGTGGACTCTGCTGCTGTGAACTTTGTTCTAGGAGGTTTTAGAGATACAAGTGTAACAGAAAACAAAATCTACTTTTGCTCAAAGGTCATTGTCAATAGTGTTATTTTCTACTGATCTTGTTTTCTCTTTGGCATACTTGCATTTTTGTGACAAGTTTGACCAGAGCAGCATTGATTAAACCAAACTCAGAGACTCACTCAATATTTCAATGATTGAGGGTTGCTGGAGGAAAATAAATACTTATTTTCACTTTGCCTTGCATTTCCAGCTAGGAGTGAAGCCAGCAGTGATATAAATCTGCTGTGCAAAGGTTTCTCTATGTGATTTCCATCCGGAAAACATCATGAATTCCCTCAAGAAAGCCTGTTGTCATCATCCCACCTTGTTCCAGTGTGCTTCTGAGGTCTAAAGAGCTGAGTCAAGGTCCCTTCTGGCAAACTGGATTGCTCCAAACTCCCTGCTGCCTGTTTTCCTCCTCTCCTTAACATTCACAGAGCTTCAGCTAAAACTTCTGATCCATTACCATTCAGAATGTGTATCTACTTACTGACAGTCCTTAATTCTCTTCGTCATATCTCTAAGTCTGTCATTAAGGCCTTGTGTTGTTTCTTCCTGTCCATATTTATGCTCTTATCTCTATCATTTACCCCTTGTTCTGCCTTCACACTCTTTCCTTGAGCTCATTCTTTCTGCTGGTCCATCAGGGCTATATCACCCTCCTGCTTTTGCTCAACTCCTTCACTTTCTATCCCCTTGCCAGACTTTTCCCTCGATGTTCTGGGAGAATCAGAGCTACACTCTTGGACTGCTTCTGAGACTCGGTTGCTACTCCAGCATAAGATCCTTCTGAATCTCTAAGAAAAGAAGAAAACAAAGAACTAAGAAGAAGAAAGCAAAGGAGTAGTAGAGAAAATTAAGGAAAGAGGAGATGAGAAAAGGAAGTTGATGGTCTGGAATAACCCATTTTTTGTTGCTGCTACTAGGAAGTGACAGCAACAGTATAACAATGTTAAGCTCTACTATTTTTTGGGAAAGAAGGGATGTTTGGAGCAGGTCAAAGGAAAGGACTGTGGCCATCAACATCTTTAAGTATCTGTCCAGTGGGCTGTAATTCCTTCAGTGCTTCTACTGGGCAACAGGAAAACAGCCTCAAGAGGGTCTGTACTGCAAGTGTTATCCCAAAAATGCCTCTTGGCCCCTGAGGTGCAGCAAATAAGAGTCAGAGATGAGATCTGGCAGCATGTTCACCTGTGTGTAGCAGGGGGAAGGGTTCCTGTAGGAGGGGGAAGGGCTCTCTTATGCTGAACCAGTCTCCCAGATCAGCCTTGAGCCCAGACAGAGAAAGAGGGACGGATTTTACCTAAGTCTTTTTCCTGGGATACAAGCATGAAGAATGTAAGGATGGTAAGAACAAAAACATTCTGTCTAGGGAAAGGTGACTGAGTAACTGTTGTCCCAGGGCACTCAACTATTATATTCTTCATCCTGACAAATTTTATGTTTAGCCCAGGGGAAATAGACTTTGGCCCAAACCAAGCAAATGCAAGTTTCGTGGGTTTCAGTGCTACGTGCCAGATGAAGAGCCCAACCAGACTAGTCCTATATGAAATTATTGTTAGATAATATCTAGGGCGGCAGTTCCTTAAATGAGAACTGGTTACTAAGATTTTCTGACTCTTGGCTATATCATCCCCAGGAAGCCATGGGCCTAAATCTCTTTGAAATTATTTGGCTACTGCAGATCACCCTGCAGGATGCAGCACTGAGTAAAAATTCAGGTCAGATGGTCACAGCAGGCAACTGGGATCCAAGAGTCTTTGCACAGGCACATTATTCTCAAACACTGACATAAAGAAATTGATGTTTTTGTGCTTCACTCAACATGAGCTTAGTTAGCATTACTTGAAATAATAGGTGGCACATTCCCTCAGTAGCGTTTTAAAGCTGTGAAAGTGTAAAGTATCAGAGAACGGCAGAATGAGATACCCAGACTGTTTCTACTGACAGAAACAAAATTCAGGGCTCCTGTTGCCTCACATTTGCAGGATAATTGTTAAAAAAAATTACCTATTAGTCAAGTCAACTTATTAAACAATTTGAGACTTTGTACTACTTGATTTCAGTGCAAATTTAATTAGAGAGTTTGGGGGTGAATTGACACAGAACACATTTCCTAACTTCTGCCTTAGGGCCATTTTAGATACCAGGGTAACACAACATTGCTATTTTATAAGCTACCTGAAAATCAGCATTATTCTGTTGTGCTGGTTTTGACAACCACCAGGGAAACTAAACTTGGCTGCCCCCACTACCTTCTTCCCTTAGAGAGCCATCCAGGATGGCCTCCTTCCCACTTCCACTCCCTGGTCTTTCCTGCTGAAACCACATCTCCCGTAAGGGATGTGTATGGTATAGAATATCTAACACCAAAACACTTCCCCCGGCATTGTAACCATAACACTCTGTTCTTCATTTCCAAAGTGGACAGAGGAAATCTTCCTCTGTTGAGGAATGCCTGTTAACTATGTCTGTATTTAAGATGCATTTTAAAAGTAAACAGAGACCATAAGGTGATTAAATGTCTCTCACCTGTACTAATTGCAGTGGTAGGAAGACAAGGGGTGTGGTGCAGACCTGCTGGTACAGTCCATTTTCTGTTCAGGATTTTTAGACAAGCAGTCAGGTGCAGGGCATGGAGACCTGTTTGGCTCCCTCCCATCTCACTACTGGCATGGCTGATGCTCCTTAACTGCATATCATGGTTCTGGTTCCACAAGTGCAACCCAATAAACTTTCATCAGGCCTCTCAAGTCGAAGCTTGAGCTTTTCCAGTGATTCATTTCAGAACGTGAGCAAAATCAATCCTACTCATTTCAGGAAGGAAGCCAGTAAATAAATCCTCTGTCCTGTCATTGAAGGTCTTTCTGTTGTGTTGCACACTGCTTAGAAATTTTCTTAAAGTAACTGTAATGTTCCACTTGTTTCTTTTCAACAGTTAAAACTTCTTCCTTCTGTGTAACCACAGAATGTTTGTTCAAGGCCTGCTTCTGTGCCGAGCAGAATCTCTGCTGTATTTACAAAGTAGAAGCCAATACAGAGTGCTGACTGTAATGAACAGTGTTTGGAACGAAATGTCTAATGAGAATAGATGCTATCAAAGCTGTTCTCTTGCTCAGAAGTGGATGTTAATGCCAATTACTCATGTTTCTTGATTAAACTCTCACCGAACATTAAGTACTGCAGAAAAAAGTCCTCCATGACAAAATATGCACATTGCAGTTGAGTCAGAAGCTGGTACCAAGAATCCAGGGACATAGTGTACTCTGTGTTGTGGTGCTCCAAAGAACACATGGGAATACATTGGACATGGCTTATAAAAGATATCTGTGCTGAGTGTGCCACCGGATTACAGCCAAATAAGTGCACACCAGACTAAGATGTACTTTCAGGACATACTGCCACGAGTAAATAACTGGAAGAAGACATTTTACATGGACAAGTAGGATGTTCCACTAAAGATGTGACAGATCTCAAGATCTATAACCAGGAAGAATATAAACCAGAGGAGTCAGTGAACTCTCATAGTTGGAGTTTGGGCTATTGCCCAGTTTGACTGGCTCCATGTACACTACTCTCTTGAATAAACCATTCTGGGGTACATCTGCAGTAATTTTGTTCTATGAACATTATGCTATAATACAAAAGGGTCAGAAACCTTGCTATATTCATATGTATGCTTGAGCTCTGAAATAGGTGAAATGCACCAAACGGGAAGACAGGCAAACATCAGATTTCTCTTAAAAAAGTAAAAAGGTTTATCGATGAAGCTACAGGAATGTGTGTTTGTTCTCTAATCCTCGAATCACAGTTTAAAAGCAGAAGGGATGCATAAATTATCTATTCCCAGCCACCTTCTCTGTCTCAGGCCATTGCACTAATACAGCTCCCACTGCCCTTGGTCAGATGTTTCTAGAGTTGTGACACAGTGATACCCTAAACCCCTGGCACTCAAGTCACACAGTATATGTAATATTGGGAACAGATAATAACAAGAAAATTTAAAGAAATAAAACTGAAAGTGGCTGCTGGAAGAGCAATTTTTCATCCCTTGATTCAGACTAGGATAAAATCTTCCATGCAAAGAGGATCCTGAGGGTCTCATGGGCACCCAGACCCTGCTGTACCCGCCTTTCCACCAGCACCTGGCAGAGCACTGTTCACCAGAAGCGTTCACAGATAAATAGGTGCATTATATGAAATCTGGGGGAAGAGGAGCGGCAGGGACAGGAATGTGTCTTGTCCAGGGACAGGCAGGAAGACATTAGCAAAGACGGAAAAGGCCACAGATGTCCGAATTCCAAAGATTGTGCATTAAATATTTAACTACCCAATGTTTATCCCATTTGTTACCAATAGATCACAGCACCTGGCTTAAATAATGCTTTACTCCTTGAAAATATCACTTCATAAATCTTCATGACAGGCTCGTGCAGAGGGTGGGTACCAGCGTTATCCCAAACTTCTCCAAACTGGGACGCTCACACATCACAGCAGGGAGATGCAAAACTGACAAAACATCCTCCTGCAGCCACGGGCTGGGGAGAGCCTGAAATGCCCACAGGACTCTCTCCACGACCCTTGCAAAGAGCAGGGCATTGTGATTTAAATCTAAAGCTGTGGCTGCTGGAGGGTGATTTGCAGGAAGTGCAAGAGTGGCTCTGGCTGAGCAGACAATTCACAGGAATGGTTGAGCTAAACGATCTTTCACGGGAAGAGGGATGGGTCGGGAAAAGGGATGCCTGGATGCCGTGCCTGCCCCTGCCGAGCCCCCGACCAGCGCCAGCACTACCGGCAGCACTGCAGTTCTCACACAAATTCAAGCTAGAATGAGAAAAAGGAAGAGATTGGAAGAAATGGGGGACATATGAATCATATCTGCAAGACTTGCATGTAATTTCATTTTGAAATCTAAGATTTAAACTAATGTATTCCTTGGCCAAAAGTTATTGTAGCTTCTCTGGGCAGGTAGTAGTAGAAAGAAATGTGATCTTTTTGATTAAGCCAGAACATTTACTGCCACTGGGAAGTGCTGCATGTAATGTACCATGGGGATATGGTGCTTTCTGTAACTCCTACTACAACTGCAATATCTGACAGAAAACCTTCAAAAATACAGTATATAGGAAGTCTCAAATAATCCTCCTTAACTGCATTTATACAGCAGAGCACCTACCTATTAAGGTGTTAGAGGTGCTTCTAATGAAACAAATTAAGACTAAGTCCCGTTTCTGCTTCCAAACACCTGGCATAAATCCAGACAACTTGTCCTACTTCTGTAGCATTATACTAGATTTAAATCTATTCAACAAGGCTCTTGAATTTATGCCTTTCTTGGGAACTTGAGTATTTCTACCAGTGGCATCGAGGCTGCTTTCATAAGCTTTAAATCTTCAAAAATTTAAGCGTGTGCCAGCGACTAAAAACTGACCTCTGTGGCTAAAAACAACAGATTGTCAGAAAACTGAAAGCTCATACAAAACCACTAAGGAAAATCAAAAGGCACAAGAGCTTGAGAAGGAAAAAAGAGAACTTACAATGTTGAGAAAAACAGTAAAATCCTGAAACAAAAAAAAAGAGGTGAAATCTGGGAACATGTACTTCATTTCAAATGCTTCAGTTTTCAGTCCTGCCTTAGGACCCCATCATACAAATGCTATCCACAGAGAGGCTGAGCCTCTGGCTCCCCAAAAGCTTATACCTATGATTTTCATACTTAGTATTTCCATTTGTCTGTAGCTAATTAATAATTCTAAAAATTCCACCGTTATCAGCAATTTACCTTCTGGGGAAGTAAGGTGCAGAAAAGAGAAAGAGCTTACCTAAGGCCTTCTCACACACTCAGTCACTAGGAAAAGAGACCTGAGCATCCATAAATATGGAAAAAATCTATATATGTTTGGCAATAAGCTTTTGGGGCTTTGCTTGCCATTTGGACTCATGCAGGAAATGGAATTTTCCTGTTCTTGTCAACCTGAAATGCCTCCAAGGTCACAACTGCTCAGCTGAAAGATGGTAAATACCACAGCCTCTTTTCCTTAATGCACACAAGAAAGAGATAAACTCAGCCTAACCTTTTCAGTTTACTTTACCAACTTTACTCTGGGATCATCTTTATGGCCCAGGTGACTCCCAGCTGAGCCAATGCAGGATGCTTAAGTGATATTGTAATATGAATAGTAAATCTTAACTTCGTATTGAGCAGGAAGCTCCTGAATGCTGACAAATAATGCTGTAAAAAGCCACTCCAGAGGCTTGTGCAAGCACAGGGGAAAGCTCTGCCTGGCTGTGGGTGTGTCAGGCTGCCAAAGAAGAACAAGGGTACTTGCCTTGCTGTCTGCAGGTAGGTCTTTGCCCATCTTCTCCTATATCATGCTTTGGATCACATAACTGATTGACATGTTGATTTCTTCCCTGAATAATGAACCCCCTAATTAAGTTGAATGCTGCTTAATTCTACCAGCTTGTAAATGCTGCATTCATTATCCAGAGTAATCCAGATCTGAGGAAACTGAAGGGAAACAAAAACTCCTCACAGGATTTCACACCCACTCCACTGATCTGCAGAGATTTGAGGTGCAGAGTGAACCCTCCTATCATCCTATAAACAGCTGTGGGAAGGGGCAGTGGCAGATCACCCACCAGAAGGATCAGGGCCTCTCTCTTTAGAGTGACTAAAGCCAAGAGACACTGGAACCAAGTGGAGAAGAAATAGGCACTGCCCTTCCAGGTGGTTGGTATTGATCTCCCACCTCTTTCTCTGAAGCACAGCAGGTGCTGCCTGTGGAGCAGCTGCCACACCCAGGTGTTGTGCTGTAGAGCTCCAGTGTGCCCGTGGTGCTTGTGTGTTGGAGCACAGGGCTCGGGCTCCTGGCTCCACAGCTTGGAAAATTGGAAGGAAATATCCTCTCCCACTTGCTTGAGCAGCATCCAAGCCTTTTGTTCATATTATCCCACCCTGTAGGGGAGGATGGGGTCTGATCGAGGCCACCAAAGAACTGGTAACTCAGCCATTTGGCTGGGCTACACACAGGGAGCCCTGCCTTGGCCATGGATTAGAGTGGGCGTCTCCACAGGGCTCCATCTTTATCTCCTTTTTCTTTTGAAGTTGCTGAAAAAAAATACCAATAAGACAGTGCCTAAAACAGAACATGGAAACAGCCAGACATGACCACACAATGGAGGGAGAGGGATCAGGAGCAGAAAAGACAAGTTTGAAGATGGATGTGCATTTTCAAAGACAGTTTCGATTTGATGCAAAAGCATTTAGAAATTTGAGTTGAATACAGGGAGTCAGAGCAAGCCAAAAGCTGAGCTCGTTTCACCTGGAGCAGTGATATTTTATTTCAGCTTTTGCAAGTATTTTGCCTTTCCCCACAACAGACCATGAAAAATCAGTGGAAGTTGCTGTGGGATCACTGATGCTCTCCCCTCTCTCTGGCTGACCTCCCAACCTCAGCCAGAACAGAGTTCTGTATCCCCATTTTCCCACTCCCAGAGGACTCCCTCACACCTGGCTGCAGCTCCTCTTGAGTGCACCTCTCTGCATCTCAGCTCCTGACTTCAGCATCCACTGGAAGACAGCCAGGAGGAGAAATATTACCCAATGAGGAAGCCACTCACCAAAGTGAACTGACTTGCATTATTTCCTCCATAATCCACATTTGGAGCTGGTTTTCAATTTCTCTGATCAAGTAGAGATCTGAAGGCAGCTGTCTCAGATCACCTCAAGTTTGGGCTGTTTCTATGTCCTTGCTTTTATAGCTTTAGTTTTTTTCTTTAAACAGAAAAAAGCCCTCCAAGCAAAATGATCTGTTTCAGGTTGAACGTAACACCCATTCAAATCTAAATGAAAGCTTTTGAAAACACAGAAAAAAGATAACATGTTGACTCAAAAAATATACTGCCTAATCAGATCAATACAAAGATTTTTCTCCAAAATTCCTCTGCCCTGAAACCAGACAGTACAATTTCTGGTTGTGCAGACATGACTTTCCCCTGTCTTCCCAAAATCTTATTGAATTAATTTTTTTTTTCTCTACATAGACATCCATAAGGACGGTTTTTTAAGGAGGATTGCTCACTGAAAATGTTTTCATTAAGTTCTTTTAAAAAGCAATAATAAGTGCATGCATGAATTGTGAAAGTGCATATGTTCAGACATTAAAATTTCTGAACATAGTCACACATTAAAAATTTTCACTGAGTAATCCCAAATTCAGGGCTGTTTGGGAACGGCTTATATTTGCTTTATTCATGACAGGGTTATTTTATGCTGTTCTCAGTCTAAGATTGGACTGCTAGAACATCTTTATTCATACGGAAAAAAATAATAAATATTAAATGCCCCAAAATCCAGATATCACCATTCAGCCAACTACTTATGGATTAAGTAAAGGATTGGTCTTCATTAATGACTGGCTATATTTGTATATTTGTAAGGTACATAATAAGATCTCATAATAACATCAAATAGAATTTGGACTTCTGGGTCTGAAATTCAAAATTTGACTTTCCAACAGTGTGACTCTCCTCAGCAGTTTATCTTTGCCTGTTGACTATCAATGCTGGATAGGTGATGGGATATCAACAGTAGGATTATCAGGCATATTGTTCCTATTACTGACACGTGCAAAAATCCACATTCTTTTACATGAGACTTATCAAATATAACATTATGACTATCAGCTTTGTTTATTTTTTTTTTAAAAAAGCTTACTGCAAAATTATGGCAGAGCTACACAAAACCCCAGTTTACAAATTTGAAGAAATTTTCAGAGAGTCTCAGGTATAAAAGGAATGGAAGTAGATTGATACTGCAGATAAAATATGTTGAATACATAGTATAGAGAAATGGGCAATTTAAAGTAATAAGAGGAAATTAGAGTATAATGAGTGCTTACACAGAGGGAAATAAACAGATACAATAGAGAATGGAGCTCTCAGCACAGACAGATAAGTCTGGAGAGATACAAAAGGTATCAGAGAGATACCAAAGGCACAGAAAGGCAGGAAAACCAAGAGCAAGTGCAAAGAGACAGAGCCCTTCAGGCTACAAGATAAACTGTGAAAAAACACGCTGAGTCCCCATTTCAGAAGTACATAAGCTACTTCATCTGTGTCCTTTGCAACAGTGAAAGAAGCAGCTGTCGAGGTTTGTGGAGGTGCAGAGGACAATAGGAAAGGACTGATATAGTGCATGGCACAGTGATGGAGGCACCTACATCCCCAAGAAATGATGCACCAACACTAATCATGTGCAGTATCAGTGATAAATAGATTTTCTGCCTTCCAGCAGCACTGAAACACCAAATTTGTAAAAATGTTAGGTTTAGCTTTTTTGTTCTTAATCCAGAACTGGAAACACTAGGATTTTCTTGGGCTGAAACACACTCAAATGCCTCAAAAGTGGGTTGAGAAGATTTAGTGGCAATTACATATGGGCAGGACTGGTGACAGCTGTCTCCCTCATAAGGGGCAGGAGTTAGTTGTGTCCCCTGTCTCAGTCTTTGTGTTTGCATAGGGCTGCTACTTCACAGTCATACTGAGAGCAGGTAAATAGTGCAAGGAGGACACATGGGATGTTCTCCTTATTCAGGAGAAGCAGAAGATGCTTTTTGCTCCAGCTACTGGAAGACTTCTGCACAGGTACTGAGTGCCTTATGTGATCAGAATCCCCTGGGTTTTTCTACAAATTATCCTCCTGCATTAATATCCAAGGAAGAAAAATGACAGAATGCAAATATTCAACTGCAAAAATGCAAAAAGCTGTTTCACCGATTTTTTGTTCAAGCTGGTCCTCAAGTGCAGGACTGTGTTCTGTAGCAAACTGGTTCTCACTTCATCCTCAGTCCTCCAGGTCTATTCCGTGGGGGCAGAGCCTCCAGGAGGAAGGGTGAGAGAGGTTGCCTCACTGCCAGAGTCACCAGCCTTCAGTGCTGTATCACATGAAGTGAATCAAATTGGTTCCAAGGGAAAGTTTATTAAAGATGCCTGAAGTGCAACTTATCTGTTAGACTGTGAATTATTTAGGGGGAAAAATGAAAAAAAAATCATGCTTTTTCAGGGTTTGTTGTGTAGCAGGTGTTTCTGCAAATAAATGAGACCCCCATAAGACTAAGTGATTTGCAGGTTCCTCCTGCCCAAGTGACACCTTAGCTACGGTGTTAAGCTGGATGCCTGTGTTCCCATTACCCAGACCCAGCTGCTCCCACACCTCCAAAATCTGTGCAGAAGAAAGTTCCCTCATAGATTTTATCTCTTACTCAGATGGGATGGACATATCCTGATTTGCTGACATAAAGGAACGTATACCTGACAGGCCCTGAGACTTAGGATAAAGCAGGACTTCCAACACTGTGCAGTGGCTTTTTCCCCCCCAAAAAAGTTAAAGTTTGCATAGTTTGAGAACAGCACCTGGAGAAGATGGCAGCAGCTGAAGGAGTTTGGCTGGAAACGTGCTACCCCTTGATCCATCCGTGCTGTGCAGCAGCTCTGTGTGTGACTCCCAGATCGTTTGAAGGTGCTTGGGATGGCTTCAGGCTTTTGGCTTTTTTATGCAAGCAGATTTTCATGCTTTGATATCTTCTCTGACATGATTTTTTGATCCAGTGAAGGTGATGCTGACATTTTCTTCACAGTGAATATTTTGTGTACAGTGCTGCTGGAGCATTGCAGTAGCCTGAGTTATTTTGGAGGAACTCTTTCACAAAGATGCAGACTAATAAATATGATGAAAAGTGAGAGCTCTGATAACTGCAGTCAGGGTGTCTGCCCTGGTCCAGACCAAGGCATTGCAGCTTGTCAGTATGCAGGGGCCATCAGACATGATCCAGGAGAGTGGTGAGAGAAGGGGGAGCACAGCACAGACTGGTCTGGAGCTCTGAGCAGTGAGAACAACACTTTGGAATATCCAGATTATTCCGTCCTCCCCTTAAAAAAAAAAAAGCAGATGATGTTTCAAGCTGTCAGACTGGCAAGTTTTGGGAAAAGTGAAGAAACCCTGGTGGAAAGTCTGCTCTTTGCTGTTCCTGCCAGGGTAAAACAGCACAGGGAATGAGGGTCACCTGCCAAGGAATGCTATGTGCCTCAGGGAACCCCCTGCTGAAGGACTTTCAGCTAATTGAGAAAGTCAAACATCCATATTCCCGCTGAAAAAGAGGCTGCACTACCTTCATCGGGCATTTCAGCTACAAAGGGAATTGTTCATAAAGGCAGAAGGAATTAAAGGAGGGAATTAAAGGACACAGTATTTAATGGGGCAGATTGATGTGCACACTGATGAGATATACTTCAAATTGACAAAATGTCTCTTTTGGCTGAAACAGCTTTTTTTTTCCCCCCCTTGGCCAATGCTATCTGTGATTTTTGTTGTTTGTAAGTCATTCCTCTTGCTGTGACCCAGCCAGAACTGAACCTGGCCAAATAAAAGGTGTGCTTAAAAAAGTAAAAAAAAAAAAAGTCAAAATCACTACATGTCCTAATTTCTACCATTCTAAAGCCCACAAAAGGAAATGAGTTTTGTGCTAATGTAGGTCTCAATGCACCAAAAAGAAATCCCAGCTGGGTTGCAGCCTGCCTGGCTGCAGTGTAAGGACTTGTTGGAGCACAATGCAAATCATCCAATGCAGGCAATCCCTGTGATAACCAAGGGACTGTGTGGTGTCATCTTCTCTTTCCTAAACTGATGGGGCAGCCTCATTTACATGTGTGTGTAATGGTATGGAAGCACAGTAGCTTGGACCTTGTAGGCATTACCAGGAGCTAAGCTACTCTGGAATTATACTCATCCCACTTTTCCAGTTGATGGAGTTACCCAAGTGCAAGCCCCTGTAGTGGGGCTTCCACCAGAGTCAGTCTTGCATGGATTTATTTTATGAGGGAAAATTACCCAACCAAGCTAAATCATTTCAGGCAGAGCAGTTGTAAGAGCTTGTTTACAGGAATCTGCTCAGAAAAGTTGATCTGAATTTTTAAGTAGATTAGTTAAACTGCATTAATTAAAGCCCTTTGTGGGAACTGTCAGAATTAAAGTGTCTCTGATTTGATTTGGTTTACTTCTCTTCCAAGGCTAAGTCATATTAAGGCCGCTTGACTTGTGAAACAAGAGGTTTAATGCAATTTACTTAATTCACTTTAAACTCCTGCCTTTAGTTAATTTAAATCAACTTTCTTGATTTTACCTGTATAGACATGCCCAAGGAAAATGAAGACCGTTGAAACAGAAATATCTACGAGAAACTTTGAAAAAATCAAAATATTTCACTAGGATATTACTATCCTTGTCACCAAGATTTGGGAATTGCAGATAACACTGTCAAGGTCTAAGGACTGAGAAACAGATCCTTGGTGCTGAGCTACCATGGCTCATTAGAGACAAGATGGCCAGTCCTGCAAAAAACTTTACTCCAGCCTGAAATAAAAGATGAAAAGTTAAGTAAATGCCTCCTAGCCCTCAAAATAAAAACAGGGCTCAGGTTGTGGTCTGTGGCGAGGAAAAAAGAGAAGTTTCTGAATATATAAAAGAAGGAAATTTTATTTAAAGTTCTGAGGACAATATCTGCATCCTTCCTCCCTCCTAAGCCAGAAGGCACAAACAATATTGGTAAAATGCTGTTGGAGAAGATTTGGTCTCCTTTTCCCTGGAAGTATCATGCTTGTTTCAGGCACTGATACAGGGAATATCATGCAGCAGCCTGAAGCTCGGAGATCTGGGGTGTGGAGGCAGACAGGTGACTTTGCATGGCATCAGCCCTAGCTCTGCAGAACCAGCTCTGAGCCAAGAGCCAATCTGCCTGACAATCCCAAAGTGTCACCTATGAAAATCCGAATTCAAGGCGAACCTTTGAAAGCTGTCTATTTCTTCATGTGCAACCTGCTTTCACAAGACACCTCAATGCCTAGAAAACTCTTCCCCCTCTGTCATTTTTCCAGCTCTCAGGCTGGCCCTACGGATCTGCACAGCAGCCAGCACAGGCCACAGCGAGCAGCAGGTGCAGTGACAGGGTCACTCTGCCCCAGATGGATGATCAGAGCTGGAGACTGCCACGTTAAATGAGAGGGAGCACGAGACAGGCTCCTTGTGCTGCCGAGATCCATTTTAGTATTGAATAGTATTGAATCATCCTCCACAAGGCAGCCTAAGTGAGAGCAGAGCTGGTGATTAGCGGCACTGTGTCTGTTTGGAGAAGGTTGCATGCATGACTGAGCATGAATGGCCTGATTATGAGTGGGTGGAACTCCACTCAAAGGGACAGAGGGGCAGAGCTGAGGTAGCAATGATTAGCTGCCACGAAAGGTGAGTTATTGTCCCCCGGGATGCTAAAGATATACTGTACTTAATAGTTCACTGGCCACATGCATTCCAACGGTTGATACTGTCGCAGCCGGAAACATTCATTCACATAATTAGTTTACTTTTCCAGCTTAAGCCAAATGGAAAATCCCCCTGTACAGCACTCTTAAGCTGCTGGCTGTTGGGCCAGTGTTGATCAGCAAAGTCCTTTTGACTTTGCAAAGTTGCCTGGGTTTCCCCAGAAGGATGTGAAGTTGTTTAATCACCTGCCTTATCACAATGCCTTATCACAGCCATTATAGGGACACTCTGGGATTTTCTCTGGATAATCTGACCCCGAGATTTGTAACAGCAGCCACTGAAATCAATGGAAAACAAGCCTTTGTGTGACAGAGTTGTCACCTGTCCATGATCTTAATTCCAGGTGTGTGACAGGGATGACAGGACATGACTCATCCCTTGTCAAAAATCCTCTGTCTCACAGATTTGCAGTTATACCTTCCTCCAGAGGAACCTCAGCTACTTACCTGTAATAAATGATCTTCAGGTGACTTCCTCTCCCTTCTCTGGGAGTCATGAATATTTGACTTAAAAAATTAATCTTTTCACTTTATTTCATAAGAAGACAGATACCTTTATATATGGAGTGCCTGAAACAGAGGATAAAAAAAGACCACAGAGGAAAGAATCTGATTTTTGAGTAACTCTGTTCATTGCAACGGCTAGGCCAGACCCTCAACTGCACCAGAGCAACACCATTTAAATCAGCAAATGTATTTCTTCATCTCTTTCTATCTCACTGATCCCCCTTTGCAAACACCAACAGTTTCAGGATTGGGAAGGATCCACCTTGGTCCTCAACACCTTACTCTTGAGGCCCTCCCTACTCAGCAGGCCCAGCAAGGTCTGCTGCCTTGTAGTGACTCTGTTTCACAAGGGCAGCGCTTAGATTTGGATTTGGATTGAGTGCTCAGAGACATGGCTTTGGGAGGAGAGGACCCTGATATGCATGCTTGGTGTGAATATCATGTTCCATCACCTCCATGGCAAGGGAGGATAACAGCAGGCAGGATGGTGCCAGCATTTTGTGCTGTGTTCTGAAAAGGGCTGCTTGGATCCTCATAGTCTTCCTTGTGTGGCATTCCATCTTGTGAAGAGCCCAGGAAGTACAGGAAGTACTTAAATTTCCATGCACCACTTCCAGTCACCCCTAGAGGCCGATTCTGCTGTGATCCTCAGCAGGATATCTATGTCTCAAGCCTTGTCCTTCTGTTTACTTGTGTTTGCTTCTTCATGCTTTGCTCCTGACCTATTCAATGTGTTACTGAGCCCTGTAATTATTTTCCCATTCATTTTCTCCTTTCCTGACTCATTTAGCAAGCAAGTACTTCTTGACCTCTTGTGCACTGAGACACACTGTCTAGCCCAGTGTGGTGGAAAGTGGGAATCTGCTGCCCTTGGAAATCCTGCAAGCTGGTAGCAGGGAACAGTTGTCCCCTGGATATATCGCTCCAGTTCCACTCCAGAGCTTGCTCATGCAAGAAAGTAATTTTTGGCCTGCATTTGTGCAAGAACAAAACAGCCTGCTCATTTTCTGTTTCCAGGCAGACTTCCCAAAGATTATAGGAAGAAGATGGCCTGGGGGCTTTCTGGCCAGGAATGCAACAGACCATGGGACAAACAACCACGTTGGCACAGTCAGGTGGCTGCTGTGTCCAAAGCAGCCCAAAACTGCTGAGTGTCTCAGCCTACCTGCTCACTGATGGTCCTCCTACACCAAACTGCCTCATAGCTGGGTCTAACCCCACAGTGCAAACCCAAAGGGCTGCTCTTCCTAAGGGTCTCACTGCTGCATTGCTTTTTCTCTGCATATTTGATGAATTTTTGAGAAAACTATAATAGTGAGAGATTCATGCAAACAGGAGTTCACTGCATGCCCTAAATGCCTGGGATGAAAAAACATGCTCAAAGCCTGCATGCTGTGTTGTCAGTGTCCTGAAAAGCACATCTTATCCCCACTGGCTCTTTGGGAATTTCAGGTGGCTGTTCCCATCGCAGGGAAACCAGCCTGCCTTTTATTCCAGCATTTCTAGAGCAGAACAACAGGTTCTGTTGTCCTCCTGCAGCTGAAGGGGAAGGAGTTGGGGAGATGGAGTTATGTGACTTCTTTTGCCATTCCCTTCTGTGTCATGCTTTTTTGTTTAGTTGGAAAGGCAGGGTAGGGATGCTGGCCTTATGTGATGAAAAGCAGTTTTTCTATGAGGTAACAAAAACTGCTACTCAAAAGGAAGATTGGAACAACGGTGAAAGATTGGAGTGTTATTTCCAAAAATTAAAGTGAACCTGTGCCAAGAGCTATTATAAAGTGAGTACTTGCTGTCAGAGAGGTGGTCTGTCTGGTAACACATCAATCTTTTTTTAAGATATTCACTTGAGCAAAAAGAAGGGTCCCAAAATACTTCCCTAAAATGACAGCACAAATCAGAAGAAACAGCCAATCTCAACATTTATTTTGAGGTAAGTCTCACACAGAGGTGGTGGGTGGTGCAGAGCTCCCTTTCTCCATAGCTGTGGGGAGCTTTCATCTGCCTGCAGGATCCTGATTGGGTACAAGAAGGGTGGATAGTGTGGAGATCCCTTTGTTCATGGCTGTGAAGAGCTTCCAGCTGCCTGTAGGACCATGATGGAATACAAAGGCAGTGGGTGGTGTGGAGTTGCCTATGTTCAGAGCTGTGGAGAGCTTCCAGCAGCCTGTAAGGACCCTAACAGGGTACCAGGGATAAGTGTGTTTCCTTACCTTTAGGTCAAGGTTCTTGTAGAAAGCTCCTTGTAGAAAGTTTCATACTCTCTGGGTGGTAGAGGAAGAAGAGGGTGGTTGCGTCCATGGACCGGTCATGTCCCTGTCTGGGGATTTAGCTGTCAAAGACAGGAACATCAAAGAATGGAGCAGCCCCACCTTCAGCAGCCCCTGCCTCCACGATTGAGGCTCTCTCACCCTCAGGCCAAGGCTGTCCAACCCAAACCTCCCTGATGGACAGGAAATGTCCAAGCCCAACTGTGTCACCAACCCCCCTGCAGTGAAGGCCACCACCAGAGATGGCCACTGCCAACGTTGTGCCTGCTGTGACACATCACCAGGACTGTCTGCCTGGAGAGAAAATGTGTGTTTGCCATGACTGGAGGGGGACCCCAGCTCCCTGTAAAACTGAAGGCAACTATAAGCCCAAATCAGGGTGTAGGTTGGGGTCATCACCAACACACCCTGCCACTGCCAATGTTCTGTCTGCTGTGACACATCTGCAGGGCTGGTGCCTGGAATTAGCACTGTATCACTGTGACATGACTATTATCTTCCACCATTCAGCCGAGAAGAAACAATTAAATAATAAAAATACATAAATAAATTAATTAAAATAGATAAACGATCTCTGTCAATATTGTGGTGGAAAATTAGGCAGCTGTAGCAGCTATTTAAAGAACAGCACTTCAGAAAATGTTAAAAAAATAATTAAAAACAGCAAGTCCTACTCGCTGCCCAAGTGTAAAGAATTCTGTCGTACTTGCTGATGAGATTTGTGGGTTTGAAGACTAAATTCTTGAAAAATGCTTGTCAAGTTGACTGAAGGCAACATTTCACACTTTTAGAATTAAAGACATGTCCAGTGCAAAATTATGCATCCACAAGTGGCTGAGGGTACTGAGCACAGATCAGAATGAACTGTAAGTCTCACAACTTTCTTTTTCTGAAACAAACCAAAGAATTTTGCCAGAGACTGTCCTGGCTTCAGCTGGACACTAGAATAAAATGCAGGAATTAGTTCCCTTCTGCTTTGTTCACTGCAGGCTGCCACATACAGTCTCTTTAATTGACAGGACCAGAGGCACTGGGCACAAACTAAAATGCATCAGGTTCCCTCTGAACATCAGGAAACACTTTTTACTGAGACTGAGAACTGGCACGGGTTACCCAGGGAGGTAGTAGAGTATCTAACCTTGGAGGTATTCAAAAGCCACCTGGACATGGTCCTTGGCAAGTGGCTCTGGGTGGCCCTGCTTGAACTCAGGAATTGGACAAAATAACCTCCAGAGGTCCTGTCCAGGCTCAGCCTTTCTGTGAGTCTGTGATTCAGGCACCAGCTACCCCAGTAATTGATACAATTTGTGTGATGCCACAGCTCATGGGCTCACAATGAGCAGTCGGGGATGACATCTTCTGTGTGCAAACTCTGACTTTCCTTCAGAGATCACCAGAAGAGCAGGTAATTTACAGCTATCAGATCATCAGACTACAGCTTTCCAGGCAGTAGACCTGTTAGCTGGGCAGTCTTCATCTGGGAGAAATTAAGATCCCAAAAGACCCACTAGTCCTATGTACACTGGACTTAACCCAAGGAAGTTGTCTCAGGCAGCTCATCTGCTGCCTTCAGTGGCCGTATTGCCCCTGAGGAAAGGAAGTGTTTTCTAGACATCCATAAAGCTTCTGGAATGAGCTGAGCAGGCTGAGCTCTCAGCAGCTCATTACCCATTTCTGTGCCTGTATGTGAAAGAAGGTGCTGATGTGATGTAATCCTCCAGATTACATTTTGCACCTTCTCTGCTTTCAGTCCTTGCAGAAATAAGTAGTTACACAAGGGTGAAAAGCAGTGACTCCAGCCTGCAGTGTTTCCAGATGAGAAGAGCACCACTGGCACTGGAGACCCCTCCTGAGAGCTCCTGCCTGCTTTGAAGATGCTGGAACTTCATGGATGTCAGCTGAGCTCCAGATAGGCATGTGGACATTGTGACGCTTTTCTGAACCCAGCACAAGTCCTGAACTATTTAAGGTTTTGGTTCACTTGTCATTTCTCATTTCCTCCTTTTAAATAAATCTTCATTCCTTTGTTAAGATACTGTTTAAATCTCTCGGTGACTAAACCATGTATGAAAATGAGTGGCACACCTTGGCCAGGTTTACATCCTGCAGGAGGTGTGACAGTTTAGAGATGACAAGTCAATAGTAAATAAATCCTGGCTGCATGGTTTTTTCACCTTTTTTTCTCTATAAAGAATCCTTTGGAAATCCACAGCCCAGCTGGCACATGAGTAAGGGGCTATTTGGCTCCCTGTTTAGCTGCTCCATCATGAAATACAGTGATAGTCAGACAAGTAATTGCAGAAAAATTGCACCTAGGTGCTGAAAGTGGGTGTTTTCTATGTGCCTCCTGAGGCATGTGAGCCGAGTTTAAGGATAGATTGGGTTTTTTCTCCCTCTCTCATTCCTGTGGCTGGGATGTACTAACCATGTTGTGCTCAGATGTCCTGCCTCTCCCACTGCAGTGCCAGCTAATGTCTGATTCCAGAAGCTTTGCAGTTGGCAATGGTTTAATAAGCAGAAAGAGCACAGCTTGACTCTCAGGTAACAGGCTGAGCTAGCTGTGCTGGCAGTCAGAGCAAAAAACATGGTATTGACTTGAAGACTGAGTGAATTTGGAATAGAAATTGCGGAGGAGGAATAAATGTGGCATACCAGGATGTCACTTTTACAGTTTCCAGATGATAACTGCACTCTAAAGTGGAGAATCTCTGACAGTGACGTCCTCTTTCAAGCATCCAACATCTATGCCCGTACTTGGTCCTCCTGCACACCCCCTCTTTTCCCTGCTTTGTCTGACTCACTGTGCATTCTTCTCAAAACACACTGTCACAGGCTCTGTTTATGAGAGTTACTCAAGCTTGTTTCCAAGTTAGAATTCATGTTTTATGAGGAGGTGGATAGGTGAGGAGGGGAGAAGTTTCCACTTGGGCAACAGCATTGGAAGGCATTCACTGGGGATAAAAGTTGAAGGCTAAGTAGCACATCTCTGACTGTTGTGGCATAAAAAAAAGTGCCTGGAAACTCTTTTCTTGCCTCTCACTGCAATATCTTTCAGGCTATCCATGAAATCAACATCTGAGAGTAGTTTATTTCATCACTCTCTGCTATACCATTGATCAGGATATTTATTCCTAGGAAATTAGTACATCACTTGGAATTGCCTGAGATATTTGGGATGTCACCACATGATATCATAGAGGGAACAGATGCCTTCTGGAGGGCAAAGCCACATCTGGGTGTGTGTCCTGGTACAGAAAGGAAGGGGAACAAAGGCTAGAAGTAGTGTCCTGGTGGCAGGATCAGTGCTCAATGCAAGACCCTGTGGCAACTGAAATACCTAATTTATTTCCAGGAAAAGGTGAAAAAAGGATTAAAAACAAGAAATCAGGCTTTTTACTTTTCTGGGGGAGAGAAGCAGTTTGATAATAAGTTGCTTTCCTGTCAGTAGCTCAGGGTGATGTACTTCTGAGAGCCAGGTGCTTCAGGAGAACACCCTTGGCAAGTGTGGTTGACCCTCTAAATATCCTGTTAGGAGTGTGAAAGGGAATTTCTGTGAGTGAATGATGCTAAAGCCTCCTTCAGAGGCCAGGGAGTTGGCCCTGCAGGGAAGGATGTTCCACAAACTGCCTTGCACCAGGATGTTTCCACCCTCAGGAGAAAGAAACTCACTGTGTCCACCTCACCTGCCCCCAGAGGCAGCTTCTCTTTTCTAGAACCCCAAAGATGTGTCAAAACTTGTGTGTCTAGAAAACAACAAATCATAATTTTATCAGGCCATGTTTGGTACCAAGGATCAAAATGAGGCCTACGTAAAAATCTTTAGCAATATCAGGGAAAAGTCAAAAGCATAGTGAGAGCAGTCATTTGTTTGCCTGTAAAATGTATGTTTGCAGCCTGAATGTAATATTCCTGGAGAACTCAAGTAAGGAAACTATTATAAAGAAAACTCAAAATATCACACTCCACTCTTCAGGCCTTGTGTAATATAAACTGAATAAAAGTTCCTAATGGAAAAAAAGGTAAATTAGTTATTTTTAAAATTTATTTTAATGGTGACTGTGTTATTAATAATGCATTTAGAGTTATTTTCAGCTATGTCCCTAGATCCAGTGAAATAATTACATGCTCCAGGACAGGAGTAAAAGGATAAAGGACTACATATATCTTAGTGACCAGTTCCATAAATAAGCTGCTAAAAATTAGTAACCATTGCCATAGCTGGCTCAAGAGAGACTTGTTAACTAATTATAGATCAAGCTGTGCATTAAAATTAAAGCCATTTGCAAGATATTACAGTAAATGTAATGTTCCCAAGAGATGTTAGACTGAACAGTCTTGGAACTTCAAGTGGCTGCATAACCTCTACAGCTTGATCAGTGCAAAAAACAAGTTTTCAAATATTATTTGAATGTCATAGAGGTACTAGATAGAAATACTATCTAGGATGGGTCATTCCCTGAATTTCTTGACCTGAAGATGCTATAGAAGATGTACTGACAACAACAGAAATTGCCTGGGTAGGCTGCTTAGATATTGGCAGGTTTTTGGCCACTACTATCTGTTTCTGTGTTTTACAGTGTGTGCATGATGGGATCTTGCTCCATGATTAGCAGCCTTGCCACGATATAAAACACACAGAATAATATCATGGGCATTCTTGTCCTCAAAGCTGTTTTTGTGAAGGATTGTGAAGTTTGTTTCCTGATTTAATGTTGCCACAGACGAGCAGATTTGGTGCATTACATAGGCCTAATAAGAAGATTTCATGAGTATTTTAAAACTGTGGGTAACCTGAGAAAGAGAAGAAAGTATATTGTCAAATAAAGCATACTTTCATATAAATCAGAGATAGAATTTCCAGGAATTTATCCTGGGACAGAATCTGAGGGCTGAGTGGCTGACAAAGGTTGCAACCCAGTGAGTGCACACAGGAAATCTTTATCACCTTGAGCTGCAGCTTGATCATCAAAAATAAAAATAAAAAAAATAGAAAAAAAAATGCAATACACAGTGCAAGATGTATTGCATTGAACATCAAAAGGACCAAGCAGGCTGCCAGAGAAGAGTGGCATACTTCCACCTGCTTGATGTCTTTGCTCTGACTAAAATATCATTAATGTTTTAGTATATTGACTGCTGCTTACTTTTCTGGAGCAACACCTTTAAAAACCAAGCTGTGCAATACAGAGATGAATCTGGACAATGGCTGGTTGAGACCAGCTGCAGGAGACAGCATTGTAAGAAAACGACAAAAATCTGGATTGAAGCTAAGCCTTCCTTTTTTCTTTTTGTTGATTTGGATCAAATTTTCCATTTGCCAATATAGAACAGAGCATCTGGTTGCAAAGAAGATGGTAGCTGGACTGCAGCATTCAACTACAACTAATCTGCATCACTAGATACTTCTAATGTGCCTGGAAACTATTTTGATCCAAGGCTAATTGGTTTATTGTACGCATTTACAGGTACAAAAGACAAAAAAATTGTGTCTGAGCTAAAATGCAGCTCATTATTTGCTATTGTGGCTTTAATTATTGACCAGATTCTTCAGTTACTGAACAATTTAAATCTGCCATGAGTGGTAGTCATTCTTCTGAACAATGTGTTGGAAGCTGATCTATGAGATGAAACCTTAAAATGTAGAGTAATAGCACAGCCCAGTGGCTTGTCAAAGAATAAACCACCACTTAGGGATCTTCTGATCTGGGCAATTGAATGTATTTTACCAAAAAGTCTGGGAAAAGTGAAAATGGGAAATTATTCTAGGGTCAGATAGAAGTGAATTCTTTCTTCTAATCCTTTCTCTTCATCCAAAATCATACTGAAAAACTGCTTTCAGCTTTGCTGGCTACAAAGCATATTGTCACACTATGTCATTTTATGTAGAATTCTTTAAGACTGTTATTCAAAACGATATTTGGAATAATAATTTCATTTAGAATAATTCATGCTCTAAATTATGTTATTGTTATAATTCTATTGTTGCAAAAAATTATTCTTTGTCTCATTATTCTCTTAATACTTGCTTGGTTCTGCTCTTATTTTTATAAATTTGCATATATCCAGTTCTGAAAACTATTGACACTGGCTTATGTGGACCCATTTATTCTAGAAAATAGTTGATGTCTGACAAAAAATACACCACCACCACCACTACCACCCCCAAATTAGTTTTGGACTAGAAGAAAGGCGTGGGTTGTTGTGGCTGCGTGGGGTTGGGGCTGGGATTAGGGTTGTGTCAGAGCTGGGGAGGGACCTTGTAGCAGAATTTTCAGCTGGGCAAGGCAGGAGGGGTGGTGGGCTGGGAGGATGTTGTGTGCCCAGTTCCCATCCCAGTAGGAAGAGGGGATGTGTTTAAAGATGCCCTGGGACACAGGCCATGGAAGGGGTCTCTAGTTCCTCACAATCATTACCTGTCTTGGCTGTGAGAGAAGGGTTGTTGGATACCTGAGAACGGGGTGCAAGTTAATAGATGGATGAGAAAAATACCTGTCCAAGCCACCAGGAAATAAAAGGGAAAATGCTGTCCCTTAGTATCCCTCTAATTAATCAGAAATATCTTAATTTAGGAAGCACTGCTGTTTCTCCTGGGATAAATAATGACCCCATCCCTCCACAGGCAGCACAGCTTGTCACAAAACCTGCATGGAATCCAGATCTGGACTATGGATACGCCAGGTGGGAGGGAAGGAAACCCCTATGGTCAGGGAAAAATTTTGAAAGGAAGAAAGTTGATGCAGTGTTCAAAGAAGATAAAACTGACACAGAAGTAGCAAATGACAAAAAAAAGAACAAAGGTTTTGAGGGATGTCACTTGAAGCAGAGTCAGGTCAAAGAGCCTGTGTCAGTAGTGTAGCAAGCATGGGCCCCCAGCAACACAGATTTCTCTCTATTGACTAGAGGAAACAATTCACCCATCCTAGATAATTTCCTAAATTAATTCTACCAGAAGATGCTACAGATAAGAGGTGACCTTGCACACGGAGTCAGTTTGTTAAACAAGGTATAGCTGACATGGTGAAGTCATGCACACCACAAGTCTCCAAATTTGAATTTTAGCACTCTGTGTGATTCAAATATATCAAATAAAATTTTCATCATTGCTAGTCCCATGGGTAGCAATGAATGCCATTAAATAATAATTACTAATACATCTATAAAGAAAAAAAGAAGACTCAAACTCTGAGCTATATTTAGTGCTTTTAAATTTCTGTACAGCCCAGAGAAAAATAAATGTAATATGCTGACATTTTCACCAGCAAAAAAACAAAGGTGCACCTCACTAACAAAGTCCCTGGGGGTTTAAGGATTCATGGAGACAGACATAGGCAAAGGCAAAGCTCAGCACCACTCTGGGCTCTAGGTGCTGACGATTGCAAGCAGTGTTGGTTTCACAAGATGTAGCCTGAACTTCACATGGCATTGTAACTCTGGAAGTATCACCTCTAGGTTGTGGTATGGTGTCAGCACAGAGTCTCAGCTGGCCATTAGGCATGGCAGTGACCCAGAAGCTGGAGAAATGAACAGTGTGTTAACCAGTAGCCCTGTTCAGTTACATCTAGGGGACAAACATGACTAAATCTGGTGGGTAGGCCTTGTTGTTTGAATTTACCAAACTTCAGGAGGCTGCAGTGACACTACCATGCTACTAAAACTTCCCCAGAACCAGTATGGCTTAGCACAATGTACTTCCAAAAGGATAAATTCCTCTTTCACTTATTTTCTCTCAGACCCAATCCATTACATGTTGCCGGATGATCTCCTACCTGCATGTTCTTTGGGCAACAGAGAAGGGACCTCAAAAACAGGAGGATCCCTGTGGCATCCAGCTCCATCCAGATGCTTTCTGCAAGCCTTGTCCCGTCCTAAGCATTTGCCTATTGACCAGCTGTGAGCAAAAGCAAACTGAGTAGGATAATTTTATGGTTTCCGGATCATCATCAGCTCTCATTTCCTTCCTTCCTTCCTTCCTTCCTTCCTTCC
>VYXD01012567.1:656166-674965 GCA_013397195.1 Hylia prasina | reverse complement strand
CCTTCCTTCCTCCCTTCCTTCCTCCCTTCCTTCCTCCCTTCCTTCCTTCCTTCCCTTCCTCCCTTCTCAACCTAAGTCTCAGTGTGTGACTAAAGATCATATTGTTTCTCTTTTTTTGCAGGGCAGTGTGCTTCCCTATCATTCTTTTTTCCCAACATGTCAGGCACCGAGCCTGTTTGTCTATCCCTGTTTTCCTGCTTAGGTGTGTCTGACTGAAGTTCAAACTTGTGTAGTTGGCCCTCCAGAGCAGCTCTGCTCCCCTGACTCTCCTGTTCAGGAGGAGTCTGCAAACTCTGAGTTGTCTGTAGAATCTTGAATCCATCTCTGGACCCAGCGTTTTCTCCACTTCCTTCTCTGTCATGTTTTCCATGAGTATTCTCAATCCTTCTCCTTGGCAAAGAAAACCTCCAGCAGGAATTCCCTCAAGAGTCTCAAGCACCGAGACACAGATCATGACCAAATGACAGGAAAACAAACACTTACTTCCCCTTTCCAGGAGTTATGGAAGTCCTTTCATCAACACCCCCAAATCACCCTGATATTTTTTTCTGTTTATTGGCTGTGGGATATGGGCACACAGCTCTGCCATATTTAAAAACTGGTTCCACTGGCATTACTTTTTCAATCCCTGTTGAATTTAATGTTTCTCAGAGGGTCTTGTACATGACACTGTCCTGGAAAATGAAACATGAAGATCTTTTCATCCAAAATCCGAGGGATTCACCTAAGGATTCACATTCCAACTCATAACTGTTCTAGATGAAATATAGGATAAAACATCCTTTTTGTGTGTGTGTGTGTGTAGAAATACTATGAAACTACTATAACATCATCCCTTGTCAGGGTCTTCATAGAGGAAATATGCAGAATATCTTTTCTTATTGCTTATGCATTGTTCTGATACTGTAGGCTATTTCCATTCCCTTATTTATGACAAATTCATTCCAAGTTGTCACAAAACATTGCCATATGTTGCCCTTTGTTTTGCGAGGACTGTTACCTGAAGGTCTTATTTTACAAAGTATTATCAGTTCTGTGCTTCTCCTGCCTGATATTAGCATTTTCCATAGTTTCTTGAAAAATGTTGTGATTTCCAGTGGCGAGCATGTGATACTCGAAGTTGCAGATGCCAGAAGTGTTTTCTACTCAGGAAAAAGGGCAGGATGTCCTTCAAAGTACAGTTCAGCTTTTCAGAGACCTAATTCCAATCCTTCTTTTTTTGTTCCTTTTCCCTTTACCCGGCCACTTATCACTGGAAGGAAGACTGTTTCATTCTACTCCTTGTCTCATCTCTCATGAACTTTGTCTTTTCCATGCGTATATTACCTTCGATTTCTGCCTTTCTCTCTCAGTATCTGAATTTATACAATTTAGGGCTTGTAATGGTTTCAGACAGATAAAATATGTCATTTAGGAATGGCTTGGACTGTGCTTGATGTGTTTGCCTTCTTCACTCAAAAGGTGAAAAGTTTCAATAAAATGATGTCCTTTTTGTCTAATTTCCTGCTTTGACTTAGTCTTTTCACTCTCCTTGAAAGCAGAGTGAGTAAGTACTCAGGGACTATGTAATTCACTTATAATTGAAACAATAGACCATAAAGGCTCCTTGAGAGCAATTACATCTATCGAGCCAATGAGTCAGTTGTGCATTTGCACTAAGTCCAAGCAGTAAAACATATTTATGATTTTTTTTTTTAATGAAAGTTACTGCTCACTTAGTCTTTGGAGGCAGCACAATGGATCATGAGACAGGGAGGCTTAAATGTGAATCTTCATGAGCAGTGTGCATGAACTGCCATGAAAAAGGGGTGCAGTATGCTTTGTCTGGGCAGGCTGCACCCAACCAAAGAATTAGTATGTGCCTGATTAAATGTGGTCTGAAACATAATGGTTAACCTAAGGAAAGTGAAGTAAAAACTAAAGCAAATTTGAGAGCACGGTGCTCAAGACTAGATAGTAAGAAGGGGATAAATTGCCTATTACTAAAATTAGAAGTGCCTCAATTCCTTTGTTTGCTTTCATCTTCAACCACAACCCAGGCTGACTCTGCTGACAAGCCTAGTTGAGGTCAGGAAAAAGCAATTACACTGCACTAAGCCACCTGTCCAAGGGGGATTCTGGGCAAATCAAATCCTGTGCAAGAAACTGGATTATAAATTAAGTAGTCTGGGGTCAGCTACTAACTGTGTCAGAAACATGGCTGTGTGTATGATGCTGGGATCCAGCTGTGCCCGTGCCCTGTAATGCTCTCTGATCACTCAGTGGGGTGCCAGTACACAAATGAGGGTCTCCACAAAATGGAGAGCAAAGTGGTCTTTGTCTTTTCCTTCCGTCTTTTTTGGGTGATCAATAGGGCACCTGCTCCTTCATTAGGCAGCACAAAGATGGTAAAGTCCATGAGGGATTTGCACAGGTCTGGCTGCCCAACCCAGCCACAGTATGTAGGACTTCACAGAATCATTAAGATTGGAAAAGACCTCTAAGATCATTAAGTCCATCCCTTATCGCAGCACCGCTGTGCTCACCCCTAAACCTAAATCCCCAACTGCCACATCCACATGGCTTTCCAACACTTCCAGAGATGGTGATTCCACTTCCCTCTGTAGCCTGCTTCAGTGCCTGAACCACCCTTTCAGTGAAGAAATTTTTCCTAATATCTAATCTAAACCACCAGTTATGATTTATGAGAGGTGCCTCTGCCTGAGTTAAGGTGCAAATGAGACCATATGCCACGTCAATAGTACAGATTTTATTTAACAGTGAATTTAAGATAGAGAGGTAGAAATAATGGGAAGGGGAGGCCAAGACAAAGAGAGTGAGAGACAGAGAGGTTAAGCAAAAGGTATCATCACCATGTGGATTACTGCATGGTCCCACTGGTCCTTCTTCACCCTGGTCCTCACTGGTGGAGTCCCAGGGTCCTTCTTCTGGAGGTGCCACTTTTATACAGACCTGAGTATTCACAAAGTGTAGATGCCATTCCCATAACTCGAGATGGCATGTGCATAAGCACTTGCTTCCTTTCCCACAGTTTACCATGGTGGGACTTTTTGTCTGGATGTTAATCAAACCCCCACCTCTGTTAGGCCTGGAATTAGCTCCCTCCTTCTATGCCTTCTGTGCTTATCTCAGGTTCCATTGTGGTGGCTTATCTTAGGGGATGGTATTTTGGGACATGTAACTGCATTCTTTAAGTCCTCACAGCACCCTGGCCACTTCCTGTAGTCCTGTCACTTGTCACTTGGGAGAAGAGGCCTCCACATCTCCACAGCCTCCCCTCAGGTAGTTGTAGAGAGAGTAGTCCATCCTCCCTGTACGAGACAAAGAAAAAAAAACATTTAGGGCCTCACTGAGTTGGGGCCTGGCAGCTCTGTGGTCTCACCAGTATGGAGGTCCAATTAAACAAGGTAGTTCCATGGAATACCTATGGATTGGTGTGGAAAGAGCTTTGCCCCAGTATGGCCTCACTAATTCCAGCACCCAAGCCAACAGCTGTGGTCTTTGGTGCCATGTAAACACAGCAGCTCATTCAGGGGTTGCTGAGATACCTCTTCTGCACCTCTACAGCCTGGCTTTGCAAGAAATATGTGCTTTATGTGATGAGGCTGTTCCCTGCTCCACAGATATGCTCTTTTCCGTGGAGAGTGTTTCAGCTCCCTCTTAAAAGTGAGCGTGCATTAAAGTGCTTCTCACCACGGAGATAATTGAGTACATGTACAGCATCTATCACAATAAAAGCCAAATCTCAGACAGATACTAGGGCACTATCAAAGACAAAAAAAAATAAATAAGAATTCATAAGGCTTTCAATCCAATGCTTTTTGCCACCACTCAATCCATTAAAAAAAAAAAATCAAGTGTTTGTACAGCACCTAATTCTACAGAGTATACAGGCGTTACTGCAATACAAATACAACTTACAGCTGTTACTACTAAAAATAATTAATAAACCTATCATTTGTTGATTCTTCTCTCTTCTTTAAAACTGCTGCTGTTTTTTG
Source organism: Hylia prasina (assembly GCA_013397195.1). NCBI lineage: Eukaryota > Metazoa > Chordata > Aves > Passeriformes > Sylviidae > Hylia > Hylia prasina. The sequence goes on along the minus strand of VYXD01012567.1, from coordinate 670,964 downwards.
CCTTTTGGAACCTTTCATATTTTTCTACTTGAAAAATTATCAAATCATTAAAAAGAAAATTGAATTTTTCTATAACAGATACCAAGTAACAGCAAATGTTCACATCCAGGTTATAAAAATGAGGTTTATAATGGCAATACTTATAGATCATTCCTTTTACCAGATCAGCAGGGCATCACTAAAATGTAGTGCACCACAAAAATGACATATGGAGCAGCACTGAAAATAACAAGAAATTTCTTGGTATGTCTGATTTCTTTTACTGTTAATTCAATGAGCCACCACCTTTTTTTCTTAGTTTGTGTTTCCCATCCAGTTAGATTGCTTGAGGATTTTTCAGAGATGCAGAGGTTATGAGAAAAGAGGGGTTCTTTTATATGCACCATTTTAGTTTTGATATTTCCCCTGAATTGTGTGAGAGAAAATACTATTTAAATACCACTTTTATAATGCTGATAAAAAGGAGGAGAGAAGCTATACCTTTTCTTTCATGAGGTCAGATACTCTTTAGGGAGTACATGGGCTTTTTACAACCTTTTAGAGTTCCTTTTTACTTCTTCACAGAACAGCATCAAATTCTTGAAAGGACAGACCACCTGCAACTTTGGCTTCATGGAAAAAGGGAGGGAGGATCTTAGCAATTCATCGGAGTCAGGCCAGGTTCTGTACTTACAGTGACGTTTATTTAAAACAGATTAATGGGTTTGTGCTGACAGAGCTAATGCTCAGGAAGAAAACCACCTGTCAGCAAGCTGGACACCTCATCCAAACCCACGTGCCAGGTGGTCAAACTCATCGGCACCAGCTTCTGAATCCTCCAGGACTTGGCTTCTATGAACACTCCTGGCATGAGCACCCCTGGCTTCTCCAAGTTTCAGCATGCCTTTCTGTACTGCTGATCCTATGCAGGCATTCCCATAAAGTTTATGAGCTTTTTGGCTATGGCACAGATAGGCTGAATTTTAAAAAATCATTAGAGTTGAAAATTTCCCAATTTGGAATTTGTACAAGCCCCCCCCAGTTTCTGCATTGCACAAAGTTTAAGATATCTCATAGAGGTTTTGGATAACTGCCTCAAGGAGTGTAAATTCCTCCCTCTCTGCTCCTGATGAGCTCCAGTCATTAATAAGATGAAGTGTACAAACCAGAGACTGGCTGCAAGCGAAGAGCACAATGCAATACAATATGGCTCATCCACATCCATATGGGAAGGAAAACACAGGTGAAATAATTGTCATAAAATTTTTAGATGAGACAAACCTTGTGTGCATTGCCATGGGTAAGAGTTTTCTACTGGCTGAGCTGATGTTGACTTGCTTTTCAATCCCTGGCACAATGAAAATATATCTCTGAAATCTGCCAGTGGTGCATCTGCCTGTGTCTGTCTCAGCACTCCTGGAGCAGCACTGGCACACACACCATTCACACACACCCTGAGTGCTCAGCATGCTGTGACAGAACAAACTGGGACTGGGACAACCGATGCACAGCTGAAAGCCAACTGCAACACGCCACAAATTACAAGAAAAGGTCACATTCCCTTCTCTTCAGGGCTAAACAATGCTCATGTTGGGAAGGAGGTGTGCCTGCTGAACACAGCTCCAGGTCTACTCTCCTGCAGGGCAAGGAAGAAACAAACATAGGAGGGTGCAAATGCAGGCAGTTCAGAAAATAGCAATGTTTGTTTTGACAACACCTGACTTCCTGGGCCTGATATCCTGGTAGGATTTTCCTTGGCTTTAAAACCATAGTTTCAACACTTACCATGACCAAAGTGTGCCAGCAAATTAATGCAGTTTCAGGGGTGGGGGAAAACAGCTAATCAAAGTAGGAGGGTGGAGGAGCTGAGAGATGTTAAGAAAGAATGTTCTGAAGGAAGAAATCGTTGCCCTTCCTTGTGTATATTGTTATGATTGCTCTCTTCTTGCTCTCATGCCACATTTTACATGGGCAGATAGTGATAGGATGAGGTGGGGGGATGGTTTTAAACAAAAAGAGGAGAGATTTAGATTAGATGTCAGAAAGAATTCTTTACTGTCAAGGTGGTGAGACACTGGAACAGCTTGCACTGAGAAACTTTGTATGCCCCATGCCTGGAGTGTTCAAGGGCAGGCTGGGTGAAGCTTTTAGCAATCTGGTCTAGTGAAAGGTGTCCCTGACCATGGGGGAGGCTTGGAACTAGGTGATTTTTAAGGTCCCTCCCAACCCAAGCTTTTCTGTGCTTCCGCAATTCTCATATGTTCTTCACACTCATTGATGAAAGATGCTCAAAAATACAACACAGAAATAGGCAAACCCTGAAAGTATAATGCATCTACCAGAGGAGGTCTAGAATTAATGAGAGGCTGTGCATTTACTTCTTACTGACTTTTCCTTAGGATGGGAAAATCATGTGAGCTGCATCAGTCCTTCAGGCTTTCTCCTGCTCCTCCAGCACTGTCTCTGCCTTGACAAGTTGCTTTGTGATTCTGAGCCCTCCTCAGAGAAACTGCTGCTGACCTGGCTGCTCCTGCCCGAGACTGTAGGACTACAGAGAGAACACTGCTTTTCTGTTCTCTCACCCTGCCTGATCCCCTTGGCCAGGGGATGTGGATCTGGCCAGCTTCCAGAGAGCGAATGAGCGAATGTGGTGATAAGGAAAAGCAGAAAGACTTTGGAAGACAAAGATATATTGTTACATTGGGCACCAGCACGGAAGGTAATGTCATTACTGTGATGCTGGCTTGAGATACTCAAGGGCAACATAGTGCAACGTCAAGCATGAAGTTACAATATATCCAAACTCTTGGAAATTACTGAATATTCACAAAAAAAAAAAAAAAAAAGAAATTTGTAATAGTACCAAGTGAAAAAAAAATAGCAATTTTCTACTTCAAAAACATTATCGATGTGAATTCAATGGAAAGTTTAAGAATATCCTAAGGGATAGGAACAGAGAACTGAGAACAGAAAAAAGCAGAGCCACCTCCTGTTTGCTGCCACTCGGAATGTCTCCTGCCCTGCTCTGGAGGTGAAAGAAGGCAGGGGAATGGGGAGGCTCCTTTCTAAGGAACCACAGTGCAGGAGGGGAACTCAGATCACACCATCTCCTCACTCACAGGTGACTGAAAGGTACTGATGCGCTCCAAGGTTGCCTGCTGACTCCATCCTGGGCTTTCATACCCTTCCCAGTAACACATCCCCACCCTCCTCATTGCTAATTGTTTCTTAATGACCAAGCAAAATTGCTCTTACTGCGCAACAAATGCCTCTTTAGTCCTGGTCTTGGGAATGAACAGTGATTATATCCTTTGCAGCACTGCTCCTGTTGGAAGCCTGTTTCCACAGCCACATTTTCATGCTGTTTTTATTAAACCAACAACCCTGCTTGTGTCACCCTTAAGACATAAGTTCACACTGTACCAATCTCTGAGCTCTGCTGTGGCTCTGCTGAGTTCTACCCTGTGCACAGAAATGTCTGTGTGCACTTACACACCCCCTACTTCCTAAAGTATGTGTGCCCAAAACAGGACACACACTCCAGGAAAGGTCTTGCCCCTGCTAAATACAGTGGAATAATGGCCTTTATCTCTTACATGTGACATACACGAGAATGGCTCAACAGCATCTCATTTGCTGGCTTATATTTAACCCCTGGTCTAATAGAGCCCTGTATTCTTTTTTAAAATATACTTGGGCATAGACTAACATTGACCATTTTGAATTTTTATTGATTTTGTTTTTCTTTCAAAGGCAAAACACTTTGCACTTGCTTTTATTGAATTTTATTTGAATTTGAACTTTATCTATTCTAGGCTATTTCTCAAAGTTGTCATGATTACTTGAATTCTAACACTCTTCCGAACACTTGCGTCTTTTCCCAGAACCTTATCTTATGAAATTATATCTGTATCACCAGGAAACTTGGCAACAAGAACATCCAGCCATTCTGGTGCTGGGGCAGACCTGTCAGCCCCAAATGACCGTGCTGGTGTAAAGTGAGTAATTTATAATTTCTCCTTAAGCATGATTTTTTTCAGGCAGTTGCACTCTCCACCTTACAGTGATTTCTTCTGGTGAAGGATATTCCTCCTTGCCAGACATTTTGGCTCTGCCTCCCTCCATCCACTTCCTCTGTCTCATCACAGAAAGTGGCCGTGGGGAGCTGACATGTGCTGATGTGGGGTATCACCTGGGTTAAGCAGAGCCCATCTAGATCAGTTCTCTTTGCCTGTCAGAGAGGACATTTCCACAGGGCTGTGGCAAGATTTTTTATAACAGCCAAGGCAAGACTGCTTTGTCTTTACCCACTGGGCTAAAGAACCACACGGGATTCATGGGATATGCTTTATTCTTAACAACTCCATGTTGGCAGCTTCTCATAGGGATGGAGCAAATAATTAATTTCTTTACAAGTATCTTTCCAAGTATCAGAAATGCAATGTTTGATTTACAGTTGTGGATCCTCCCCGCCCCTGTTTTTTTAAATACATAATTTATTTCAAATTACCAGACCTGTCATGCAGGTTACACCCACACAGAGAGATGGGAAAATCCAGGGAAAGTTCCTGGGACTGAAATCTCCCTATCTTACAGTGTGAGAAGAGATGTTGTTATTTCAGCCAGTTAGTGTCTTCCCAAAGAATTCCTACACACCATGGAAGAGCTGGTGTTGTCTGCATAAGCCCATCCTGTTTTGAATAGTAGAAATTTAAAAATATAGCTATAGCCAGCTATGCCAGTCTTGCTATGTCAGATCAAGATAATGGTCCCACTGTTGCTTATTTTGTGGATTTTTCAAATTTTGTTTGTTTATGAAACTGTGTCTCACTGATCACTGTAGGAAAAAAAAACCAATTTTCAGAATATTTTCAGATATCTGAAATAATTAATTAAGTAGGTAAATTAAGGAATATGATCCACTTTTTACAAAAGAAATGGCCTTGGGCAAAATGGCTGATGCCAAAAACTTTTGTCTGTTTAAAATATCCCCATCAGCAGGTGTCTGACACCGTAAAAGAGAGGTCAGGCATGTCCCTTCAGGACTGCATCTCAGTTGCTGGGGCTGAATCACTCCCTCTGCTCTTCATCCAGTTTACCCTTAGCATTTGAGGTTTTTCAGAAGAAATTTTGGATGGGGTAGAGCTTGCCATAGTCATTAATTCCCAGCCAGTCTCTGGAGCTACATAAAGCAAGGTTTCCAATAATGTTTCCAATTAATTTTTAGGTAATAGCGGTGCATGGCGTTCTGCAAGGAATGCTGAAGGTTGGTGGAGCTCCATTCATCAAAACCTGATGGGAACTGTGGACTCCATGGTGTACACAGATGTTGTTCTGGTCTAGGGAAACATTAGAGAGAATAGTTAACACAGCAAGACAAAAGATATATCACAGTAAAAGATTTCTAGCCATATAATTAAAAAGAAAAGAGGGTAAAAGCATATCTATTCAGTGGAGAGAGTGGAGTAATAACTAAAGATAATCTAATTACAGTCTGAAGCAAGAAAGAACTTTTTTTCCCACAGTTTTCAGTGAGATAAATTATCCTCTGTTGTGGAGGGGACTCAGAAGAGACCAGAGACTATAATGATCTCCAGCAAAGTCTCTCTGGTAGGACAGCCAAGGTGCAACAAGGGTGAGATGTGATGACAGGTTTGACACCCTGTGATGGCACCAGAGCAGAGCCAAACCATAGTGCTGACCCACTTGTGAATGGTCCTCAGGGTGAGCATACCACACTACAAAAAGAGCATTTATGATGAAGGGTTTGTTTTTATTAGAAGACAAATTAGAGCAACCAGTTTCTAAAATACAGAAAATTGGATGTTCTGGGTGAAGAGACTTCAGTATTAAATTTTTTGTAAGGAAGTTTACCTCCATATGCCTTCCACTTTTAAGAGTCCATGAAAACTTCTCAAGGGCAGATCTTGCTCCAGTGACCTCAGCAATGAGCCAAAGGGAAATTCCAATGGGAGCTGGCCTGGTCAGCCTGGTGCTTTGGCAGGGTTTGGCCACATCCAGGGGCAGGCCATGGGGCTGCAGGGTGGAGAGGCCAGGGCTCCCTGTGCTGAAAACTGCTGATCCCAGTTGGCTCCAATGGCCCCACCATGGGCACATCTGAGCCCCTCAGCCAAACAGGGATGTCCAGATGATGCTCTTACTCATCAGGTTCTGTGGGAAGATGTCCTGCAAGGAGCAGGGAGCTGGACTCGAAGATTCTTATGGGTCCTTTTCAACTTGATATATTCTATGATTCTGTGACCATAACCCACATTTCCACCCAGTGCAACCCTTCAGGCCCGTTTTCTCTGGCAGAGTGAAGTCTGGGACCATCTGAGAGCTGTTCTTCAGCTACAGCAAGATGAGATCTGTAAAGACAGTGCAGACAAACACTCTCAGCCCTGGCAGACAGGATAAGAAGAAGAGCAATGGCCACAAAAGGCACCATGGAAAATTCAGGTTGGACAAAATAATTTTTTTCACTTGGAAGGTGGTGAAGTCCAGGCACAGGTTTCCACAAAGAGGTTGTGGATTTACTGTTCCTGGGGATTTTTAAAGGTCAAAGCCATGGTTTATCCCAGCAGGTGCTATTACAATACCTGCTTTGAGTGAGTGGTTGGACCAGAGACTTCCAGAACTCTCTTCTGACCAGCACTTCAATGACTGTGATTATAACAGCTGTAAAACAAAAATGTGGTGGACTAGTCTTGAAAAGTAAGAAAAGTAATACTTTTAATGTAATACAGGAAGAATATTTGCAGCCACTGCAAAAGAGCTCCTTTGCTTAGAATAAGGAGTCTGAAGGTTAAATCCTCCTGAGGAAAAACTGCAATAAAGATAAACATGGTATAAAGAAAGTTGGTGAGATCATAAAGATAGATGACCTTGGGGAGGGTAATTCTTTATTTTCAACATTTATTTTGCTTTGTTCTGATTTTTAGGGGAAAAAAATGTATGTGTTGTGCTGTCTTTTCAAGGAAGCATAGCAGGCAATGCTCCTTGCAGGAAAAGCTGGGCAAAAATTGCTATTCCTGCAATTGCTGGAGGGCTGGTTGAACTGGGATCCCTCACAGAGCTGCAGAAGTGCTGTGTGGCAGAACCTCTCCACCATGTATTACAAGCATTCAGGCTTGGACACAGGTGGAGGATCCAAGACTAAGCAGAAGATGAGAGCTGCCATCTCACATACAGGTATGAATCTAACTCATACAAAGGGTTTCCACACTACTGGGAATGAGGAGAAGGGGGGATCACAGCCTTCCTGGAGGCAAGTTAACTCCAGCCAGAGGATCTGTGTGGTCCTGCTCTGTTGAGGGAAATAGCTGAGTCTAGAAGCCCACAGCCCCTCAAGTACTCCTCTGTGAGGGGCAGAAATGGCCTGTAAGGGACAATGACTGAGACATGCTAAGGATCCTGAATGTGTGGAATGACTGGAAAGGCTGAAAGCAGGACTCTGGAACCTCTGGAGTGCAGCTGTGGTCACAAGCAAACACTTTTGTCCCTCCAGTCTCTCTGAAAAACTGCGCCCACATCTGACTGAAGGAGGTCAGAAAAGACAAGTTCAGTGTGGACTAGGTGAAAGGAAGGGCTTTTAGAAGGACCATGGGAATGGAGAGCCTATTTTATAATGCCCTGTTTCATAAGAAGTCTTGTTTAGTCTGGCAAAAGAGTGGCTGCAAGGGAACATAACTGCTTTCTAAAAATGCAACAAGGAGGGAAACAGTGGGGAAAACTATTTAAGTGAAAAATCAATTCTGGTGCAGAAACAGGTGGTATAAATTGTCTCAGAAAAAAAATAGCGCAGATTTGTAACCAACTGAATAGGGAGGTCTAATTGCTGCAGTGCGTTGAGAGTGGGGGTCATCCAAACTACTTTTGTGACAAAATTTGACAGGTTTGAACCTGCTCATGAGGCTATTTGTAATAGCAGACAGTGGGACTCACTCACTCAGGAGTTGTTCTGCCTCTGGCCCTGCAGGGCTGGTGTGTCAGAGGGCAGAGGTGCTGTGACCCCCATGCTGTTCTGCCATCAGGGCAGAATTACAGTGCTCTTTAAATTGCTTTGATAAACACAGCCTAAATATTTTCATTTGCTTTCACAGATTTCTTGTTAATCTCAACACTTTGTCCTGCTGGTGTCCTGGGGTGATACCATAGTCCAGCCAAAGGACCAACGCCTTCTTCTGCTCTTTATCTTCTGTTTTTTCCAGCATTGTCAGACACTCCGCTCAAGTGGCATGCTATTCCCTCTTCTCCTTTATCTTCATGATCTCCAATCCATCTGATTTGTCCTCCTTATTTATTTTCTTCTGCCCTATGCTACATCTGCTTGATCTTCTGTATCATCCTGGATCTCTGATTTTTTTTTTAATATTTGATACTTCTTACTTCCAACTGATAATACATGGGAATCCACACCTCACAAAGTCCATGTAGAGTGTGTGCCTAACAGGAAAATCATAAGATGCAGAACATAAATTAAACCAGAGTAGATGTACATTGAGATTAAGCGTGGCTTGAGGGACTACAACTGCTGATTTCTATGAATGGACCATCTGCCGCTCCAGGACATTGCAAGGTTTGTTTTGGGGCACAGAGAAACACCACAGCTGGGTTAAAGAGGATTTTTTGCTCGGGAATTTGCCTGCCTTTTTTAGGTGTTAGCCTTCTAGCTGAAAAGAAAGTCCTGGATCCTCAATCCTTTGCTACTTAGCTCCTCTTATGTGGTTCCTCCTCTGGTGTGGAGAGACTGTTTAAATTAAATTTCAGCATGCACACGGAAAAGCAAAACACACCCTGCTCAAGGAAACATGTCAACGGAATGTCCATCAGAAAAGCATGATGATGCCATACCCCAACATGGACACATGAGGCCTGGTCAGCTGGATGCTCTCTAGGCTCTGCTGGCTGGATCTCTGTTGGGTCTGGTGGGAATACAGACACCCAGCTCAGAGGGAGATGCCTGCACACAGCCCAGTTACATTTAACCAATTGAAATGCATGTGCCAAGAGTCACTGGAGATGCCCCAGGGTATCTCAGATGCATTTATGGGACTGTCAGAAACTACACAAGAACTACAGTGGACTTGTGACCTTCTGAAGCAGGAGCTGTAGTTGTCTAGGACACCTTAAATGGCATAGAAGTTTTATGTGCAGGCAAGTGAATCAAGCTATGTGTGTCTTAATCTGGAGCTGGATTGTGGCGGAAAAGCTAAAATTTAAATTTTCATGTGCAGCCGAAGAAACCAAAAACTGGTTTTGCAAGCTCCAGAGCTTCAGCACAGCACTTGCAACTTGACATCCATTACCCACTAAAACCAACACAAACCTAAAACAAAAAGAACCACTCATATCTCCAAAGAGGAGCAAAAGCAAAGTCTGACGGAAAGGCAGGTGACTGTTTATTGAGTTATATCACAGGATACAGTGGTTGGAGACTTTGATACTGTAAATAAGAAAGCAGTGATAGAAATGGCCTAAACTGAAATAAAACCAACTTTGAATGAAAGCAAAGTGTTTGCTGTCGTAGAGATTTGAAATTAACTTGGCTGCTGATTCAGTGGATCAAAAATTTCATTGATCTAATGCCTCTGACTTTCCACTTATGTCCAAAGAAAAGTAACTTAAGTACAGCTGGACTGGAAGATTGCTGTCTGAAAAATGTTTTTTTTTTTCTTTTAATGGAAAATTTCAGCTCCATTTTTCCAGCAGTCCAAAACATCCTCTGCTTCCCATATTGTGAGATGACAACAATGCTCAGCTGTCTTTGGCCTGAATTGTGGCACCAGGCCAGAAAGTTTCTCAAGTTGTGAAAAGTCTTAAATCAACACATTTTATCACTAAAGAGTGAGGAAAAACAGTTTCTAAACCATATGAAATATTCATGTCTAGCATCTTGTGAGATACCATCTGGTTAGATCAAACCAAAGCAGAGCTGATAGTGACAGAGAAATGTACTGGGTAGAAAGTGAGGAGCGTGACTTGAAGATTCATTGTTTCATGCCCTATAAAAGAGCACTACAAAAGCAGCATCACTTCAGGAACAATAAACTTTTCCAACAGACAAAAATCTGAAATAGATGTGTTGACCTTTTGGGTCTGTTATTAGGAAAATAGTAATGTACTTCAGATAATATCACACTTCTCATAAGGGCTTTGATAATTAAATTGCAATTTAATATTTGCCTAAATATTGAAGGAAAAAAGCCATACCCCCAAATTACCAAACAAGCAGTTCTACAGCCAGCGAGAAGAATAAACGAAGAACAAGCTCCTGCTGCAAGCATTATTCCCAGAAGTAAATATGTCCTTTTATCCCTAAAAGCTCTTGTTCATGGGGCATAGCACTTGGGAAACCTGATCTTTTCTCCGGCAACAGCTACTTTTCTGACTGATGACCTTGAGATAAATACTTTACATCTGTTACTGCTTCCCCTCCCACTTCCAGTCTCTTCCAAACAGCAACAGGTTTGCTGTGCCTTGTACAATGGGGCCTTCAGGTGCTATTGCAATGTAAATAGTGGCAGTACAGGTGCAACTGTGAGTAGAATATGGCTTTGATTATGCAGTCAAGGTCACCCTTGGATGAAAGGATTGCTGCATAAAACATTGCTGAGCCATCAGTCTGTGGCTGCCTCCTGGTTATACAATAATGTTATTTCAAATGTACTGAAAGTGTTTAAGGCTTTCCCAAAATTGCCAAGTTTGTGGTGCAGTGGAACATCAGTGGTAAAACTGTCCCACACAGGTGAGTATGAACACAGAGATGCTTACAGTGCTGGGGCTTTCCCCACTCTCTCCTCATTGTTGGCAATTCACCCCTACCATTTCTCAAGGTTAATGAGCTTCGTGCCACTTAGGAGAATAAGGAACTATTGTACCCAGCTCCATCGAGGGGGAAGACAAAGAAGGCAAATATTCAATGTCTGTTTTGAGGCATAGAGCTAAAATCAGGACCAGCATGCTCTCCTTTCCCTCTCTGCATACCTTGTGATAAAACCAAAATGCTACCCCTTTAACAGCAGTGTCACTCAGAGTATGGGTTCTGCACAGCCTTTGAAAAGCAGGGAAGAGAGCATCAAATATTCCAGCCCACTTAATTTAAAGCTGCCTATAATAAAACTTTGGGAACATGTAAAACAGATAGGTCAAGTTACACAGTTAAATAAATATCACTGGATTTCTGGCATTTAGGAATAAAAGGTTTTGATCTGTTCAGTTTAAAAGTGCCTAAAATGTCCATGCACTATGTTAAAATCTAACATTAAGTGCTTTTCTTTTTGTACTTTCCAAAAGCTTAGCTAGAGACAATTTGGACACAGTGTGACAAAACTTTGCCTTAATAACATAAATATCTATGCACAAGTAATTTGACACAGTGTGCCACTGCAAAATATTTTATATTCAGTAAAATGACAGTTCTTATCTAGTTCTTATCCACAGAAACCCTTAAAGAAACAATCCATTGCCCTTTAAAAGCCCCTCTCAATTCCTCACTTTCCCATCCATCTTATTTATAGCTCTGTCTTTGTAAAGCGCTCCAGGATCTACAAATGAGAAGTGCTTATAAAACCTCCGTGAGAGCCGGGATTTGAAATCAGCAGCACTTATGGATGTTATGCATATGAAAGGAAGACTTGAGTGCAACATACCCTAGCATTCAAAATCAACCCCACATCAGTGTCCTCGTCAACAACTTCACTTCAAACCAGTGCTCACTTTTGACATCTGTATAAATGTACCCAAAATGCCTCTTAGCCCTTCTCCCACTTCTTTTCGACAGGCGTTTCACTGTGTCTGTGAGCAGGGATCCTCCCTCCCTGTTTTCCCTCATTGCACAATTGGCTTTCCATGGGCCTCTTTGGCAGCTCCAGCCCTTTTGGAAAGCAGTGTTTATTCCTCCCCTCCTCTTTCAGCCTTGCATTGAGGAGGAGGTCTGTGGCAGCAGAATGTCAAAGCCAGAAGTGGCCTTTCTCATGGAAATCAGGTGCAGGAGCCTGGCATTTTCTGTGCAAGAATGAGAGAGACTTTGGTGGGTTGGTTTTTTTTGCCCCCTCCCTTTCTGGAAGATTATATTTGAACCAATGAGTTCTGGCTCTCTCATACCTTGTGGGTGCCAGATCTTTCCTCGGGACTGATTTCTCCATCTCCTCCCTCACCTACATTGTTGTGCCATCTCCTTTCGTCATGTCCAATTAGTTATTATATGCTTATCTTGGCTTTTTAAAAGATTTCATGGATAAAAGTGCCAAAGAAGTGTATTTGGTTTGAATTTATTCATGCTGAGGACTGTATATATGTCCCCCACAAACACTGATTGACCCCCAGTGTGAAAAGAAGCTCTCCTTGCTGAACCGGGGAGCAGCAGGAAATGTGCAGAAAGGAAACACTGCGGTCATATTGATATATCCCTACTGGCCCATTTATTTATGCCCTTCCCAAAAGTTTGCTTTTCAAAGTCTTCCTCCTGATTTGGGGGTTGGTAACCTGGACACTGCAGTTTTTCAGCATTACAAATGTGAAGGTCCAAGTCCTGGTGTCCTGATACGCAATTCATGCTGGCTGACAGACACATTCAGCCCAGATGGTTTGCCTGGTACCTTAGAATAAGGCCACTCCTGGCTGCTCCTGACTGGCCAAACTCCTCCCCTTTACAGCCCTGCAAGCTGGCCACAGTCAGGCTCATGGCCTGGAGACTGGAATTGAAGGAACCCATGAACAAGCAAATTGCAGCAGAGCTGGCACCTACCAGAACTGCTGTGCAAAGCTGGCAGATCCGCACATGGTGTCCCGGGACAGGCTGGTATCATCCTCACTGCCCACCACGCAAGAGTCGCCTTCTACCCAAACACTCCTGCTCTGAATAGCAGCCAGTTGCAGTGTTTTCTGCCAGTTGAGGAATCACAGAATATTCAGAGCTGGAAGGGACACACAAGGATCACTATCTCCAGCTCTTAACTGAATGGCCCGCACAGGTATTGAACTCTCAACCACAGCATTATCAGTCAGTAATACAACACTAAATCTAATTGGGCTGATAAGAAATGTCATGTCACAGATTCAGTGATAGTTAAAAATGCCTCTTTAAAATTATTTCCTTATTAAAACTGCTTTTAAATGATCAAGATCCAGACCAATGCATGAATTCCTACTGCAGATCCTGGTTGTGCTGTGATAGGATTTAAACTGTTTTTTCTAATACTCTGGAAAAAAGGTATTGTGCATTTCAAAGGCAAAAACTGTATCCATGCCCTTTTATCCACCTTCAGGAAAGGTTTGATGAACACATCTCAGCTTGTATTTTTGACCAATATAGGATTGCATTTCTGAATGAATATTCTGGTTAAAATAATTTGAAATTTGTCACAGCTCCAAAAATGACAGCAAGTGGCACACATAAAGTATACAGCCTGTTCTGCATGTCAGGCAGATGAAAGGCAGTGTAATTGCTAATTGATAGCGCATTTAAATATCATGCCTGCGTACTTATCTTGACTTAAAGCCTGAAATATGTAACATGCTGATAACGCACACACCTTTCATGAAACAAAGTACAAACCCAGAGTCAAACACACTGACCTTACACATGTTGCAAGCTGCATGTGCTCACAGTTGACAAGTGTTTGAAGCGAAGCATTTACACATAAAACATTTATGCACACATTGTGCACTGAGGCATTGAAATATACAGCCTTCCATATGTTATACATATTACATATATGATTTCTATGCCAAGTATTTTGGGAAAAGAAAAAGCAATTACCCATATGTTCTCTAAACAATGGGAACGTGCTGTAAGTTGTGGCACTGGAGAGGCAGCTTGATCCTTGGGGAATACTTAAGTGCCATAGGATGGGGAAAGAGATGGAAAGGAGCAGGCAAACTGTGATGGCACAAGCTGGGTTCGTGTAAATGTGTGCATAGAAAAGGCAGCATTCAAATTAACAGAACACAATAGAATCAAAGAGAACATCCTAAGTTGGAAGGGACCATCAAGGATCATTGAGCCCAGCTCCTGGCCCTGCATAGCACAATCCCCAAGAGTCACACCATGTGCCTGAGAGCATTGTCCAACCTCTTCTTGAAGTCTGTCAGGCTTGGTGCTGTGACCATTTCCCTGGGGAACCTGTTCCAGTGCCCAACCACCCTCTGGGTGAAGAACGTTTTCCTGATATCCAACCTAAACCTTCACTGACACAACTTCAGGCCATTCCCTTGCGTCCCTCCACTGGTCACCAGAGAGAAGAGATTGATGCTGCTCCTCGTGAGGAAGCTGCAAACCACAATGAGGTCTCCTCTCAGTGTCCTCCAGGCTGAGCAAATGACCTTGGCCGCATCTCGTATGGCTTCCCCTCCAGACCCTTCACCACCCCCGTGGATCTTCTTTGGACACTCTCTAATGGCTTAACGTCTTTATATTTTGGCACCCAAAACTGCCCCCAGCACTCGAGGTGAGGCTGCCCCAGCGTAGAGCAGAGCGGGACAATCCCCTTGCCTGGCTNCCAGGGCGGGGAAATCCCCTTGCCTGGCTGGCCATGAGGTCCCTGATATCCCAGGACACGGATGTCCCTCCTGGCTGCCATGGCACTCATGTTCAACCTGCCATTGACCAGGACTCCACGTTCTCTCTCTCCCTGCAGAAAGGAGGGAAGGACTCACTCCATGAAGGGCTGAGTGCTCATGGTCCTACATCCTACATGGTCCTACATCTTGTGCTCCCCAGGCACACGGGACACCAGGCTGCCCCTGGCATTCAAACCCTACAGCCGACGGTAACTCTGCTCCAGGCTTTGCTTAAAAAAAAAATAATAAAAAAAATC
>VYXD01012567.1:637569-655997 GCA_013397195.1 Hylia prasina | reverse complement strand
AGACGGCGAGATGGGGGCCGGGGCCGGGTCGGGCAGTGCCTGCTGGAGGACCCCGGGGTATGGAGTCGCGGCCGCCCTTTCCCGGCCGTGGGGGAGCTGGGAGAGGGCTCCCTGTGCCGTGCGGGGTGGGACGGCAGCCCCCACCCTCCCGGTGTTACCCCCAGTGCCGGGGGTCCTTCCCCCGGCGCAGCCCCCGGGGCTGTGACCCCCATGACCCGCCAACAGAAGTTGGGGTTTTTTTGTTTGTTTGTTTGTTTGAGTTTTTTTCCCTGTGGGCCTTAGGGAAAGCTGCCCCCCGCCCCGGCCCCAGCTTTGCATAACTTGTCTCCCAGTTGACTGTCCCTTCCTCCCTGCACTTTGCCCTTGCCTGGTGGTCTGTGGCGTGAGGGCGTAAAACTATTCAAGGACTGGATTTTGTTTCTCTAGGGAAAGAGCTGGGTCACAAACGAGGCAGGCTGCCTAATAATATCTATATGTATATTCCTTTTTTCCCCCACAGCAGCCCAGTGCACAGGCAGGATCCTGTGACAGTACAGAACAAGGCCTTTGGGTGTGATTTTTCTTTTTTAGCAAACCCTGGAGCAGAGCTGCTATTAGCATGTAGAGTTTGAATGCCACAGGCAGTCTGTTGTCTCTTCCTGCTGCTGAAAGAATATTTTAGAGGAGCAGCAATGACTCATTAATAGAAAGTATTAGTTGCAGGAAGGCAAAACCAGGTGAAGTTTCTTACTTTACCACAGACTTACTCTATGACCTTGGATCAGTCCTCTGTTTGCCTATGAATTGGGAATAGTGGTGCTTTCCAAAAACGTCCTGTGGATAAACATACTAATGACTCTGAAATGCTTATCTGCTGTAGCAATAATGGGTAGATAGTGATGGTATTTCTGTTACAGAAGCAGAAGGGTTCTAGCCAGGATGTGAACTGTGGTAGCCACACTGATGGAAATAAAAGCTTACTTAAAAAGACATTTAATAACCGGGGATATTGCATGATTTGCACTGTGGTCATCTTGCACTTCATATTTTGATATGATGTGTGCTTTCAAAGAGGTGCTATTCCACACTGCAAATGCTTTATGGTTGGGGTTTTTTTCCGCTTCTTTTTGCCTAGAACAAACCTGTGTGGTGTCCTGTTCCACTGTTAGGGAAACCTCGTGAATTTGTAATGTAGCAGGTTATCCCTGATAGTTGACATCTCTGAACTGTATGGTGTTTTTGCAAAGAAATGATAAAGGAAGTGACAATAAGTTCGTTATACCTGTAATAAAAGGCAATCTTAGTTTTAGGAACAGTATTTTCGCCCTCTCCTTATAGGATGGTCTCTGTGGAAAATCAGAATACTTCCAGTATTTCATAGGCAAAAACCTAAACACAGGAGTTCTGAAGCTGAAGGAGTTGATGGTCGTGGTTCACACACTGCTCTGAAGTGCAGCCACTGTAATAACAAATGGAAGCAGCCAAGCACAGAGCTGGGAGTTGCTGCTGCAAATCCTGACCTGTGTAAAATAAGTTTTCTCTCTCCACAGTTCTGCTTAATACTGACTTGTGCAGCTAGATTACTCATTTTATTTTAATATATTGTAGAAGGATACACCAGGAAGAAGCACTGTTTGCACCTCATACCTTGGGGATTTTTTGAAAGTAATTTGATATATAGTTTCTCACTTACCTACTCAATTTAATATAGAACTTCCATAATCAGATTAACATTAAATAGGAAAGCTTTTGTGTTGAAGAGGAGGTAGGCACAATCCAGTTGGGTTTGGTTTGGGTTTTGTGCTTTTTCTTTTTTTTTTTTTTTAATGAACCTGAAAGCTGCTCTGGTAGAATGGCAATTCATTGTTAATTCTTAATATGTAGGTGCCCTGGAAAAATCAAATACCCGGTTTCATAGCTACCCTTAGGCATCTTTAATTTATGCAAGCAGGGCTCACTGAGTAACTACTGTAAGTCTCATTGACCTTAGTAGGTTTGCAGAGGTTATGTTTTGAAATGGGTAAGTTGTGCTTGAACTATTTTCTCAGTAAGTATTAGGAGCAAGTGTTTGTGTACACAATTACACGCTTTTTCCAGTTCTCCATTACATTTTCTGTTTTTCTTTAGATTCTTGCTCATCTTAAAGCTCTCATTAGGAAGAAACACAGGACTTTGAAAACAAGTTCCTTTTCAAGATCTGGTTGTAGCAAAGCAGACTGTGAGGTTTTACAAACAGCCAGAAAGGCCAGCGTTGGGTTCAGAGAAACTTGGCCAGCACAAGCTGAATGTACACGAGTGACATCAGCATTTTTCTGAGCCCTTTATGCTGTTCACTTGTGCTGGTTCCCAGCAGTGCCTTGTGTCTTATGTAAGCTCACACTGTACATCCTGTCCTGCTGTTCTCATGCATGATAATTCACTGGCGTTATCTTACGGGGGGGGTTGAGAGCTGCTGCCTGTCTCAAATGTCTGCATGCAAGTTTCCTATGAGCCACGAGCATAACAGTGTCCTAGGAGACATCTGAGGAATAACTTGGAGTGGGACACAGCTTGTCCCCTGCTCCTTTTGGTAATAGAGCTGTAAACACTGTGACACAGGTTTTACTGGACTGAAGCCTTGATCTGTATCATATGTAGATGGGCCACTAATGCAGTTTTGATGGCTGGTGATAAAACAGCCATAAAACCCAAAGGACTTAAGTGTCAACAGAAGCCTCGATAATACTAAGACTGGAAAATAAAGGCTTTTATTACACTGTCGCTGCACACTTCTTGTTACAAGGTCTTTAGGAGGAATTGTGTCTTCAGATACTGATCCTTCAAACTTGTCCTTGCAGTTAGCATTTACTCATGCATAATGAAGGTACTGCCACTTGATGGGTGAAATTGAAACAAACCCTCCATTATAAGCACTAAACCCAAACATTTCTTCTGTTTTTCTTGCTTGCTAAATCTAGCTGAAACTTGCTGGCATAAAATCCTGCAGTAAAGCAATATGCATAATCTAGTTCTAAGTAAATGGAGCGCCTTATTTGAACAGTGTCTAATGTTTCATACTTCAGTCTCTTTTGTTAGTGCTGTAGCAGTGTGAGGGAGCCAAATTCCTGATTACCTGTCTTGGTGAACGTGGTTGTCCTTGTCTGACTCCCTGGCTTGTTTGGAGCAGCTGGAAAGTTTCCTTATGAGCACTGATCTGGCACAGCCGTGTGCACAAGACTGTGAGATTTATAGCTCTGCAGGGGAACCACCTACAGAGGGAAGAAGGGTTGACCTGGAGGAGAAGTGCACCTGGAGAGGAATGCTGATGTTCCCTGTGGAAGTAAAGGAGATCTTTCCTGTGACTTTCCAGAGTGATCTGCTCTGTACTGCACAAAACAGTTTCTCATTGTAGTGGAGAAACAAGGGGAATGCAAGACTTGACAAGGGGGCTGGTTATCTAAAAAGGAACAGGTGCAGTCCTTAGATGCTGAAAAGCTGAACTGATTCCTTTAAGTAAGCTGTTCTTGCAAGTTTAAGGACATTTATTGGCAAAACATCTAAGAGAAACTTTAGTTTTTATTTTGAGAAGGAAATTGAATTATCGCTATTACTTTTATTGACCAAAGATAGGGATGCATGGACTTTTCCTAGTGCTTTTGATATTTATGGAGGATATGCAAATCTGTTTTAAAACCATATGCAGGAGAATAGGCAGCAATGAAGTTGTGTTTTAGAGACTTGTAGCAGCTGTAAGAATAAATATCATTAAAAAAGAAGAAGAAACAAATTAAGCAAACTTCCCCCAAAAACCCTCAAGCTTCAAGAGCACCTTCATGTAGCACATTCAGGATTCTGTTAATTATATTTTATTGAATATAAAGGTCCTTACGTGAATATAAAGGTCCTCATACATGTTGTCATGAATCTGTAGCTTTTTTAGTAGATGTGGACAAATAAAATGCGGTCTGGATACTTAAATCTGCTAAAATATTTATAAGAAGGCTGGCTGTTGGAAAAAGTTTCCCACCGGATGCAGTGGGTGTCAGGTCTAAAGGTCAGCAGCAGAAAAAGTAAAGAGAGGCTCTTTTGCATTTATTTTTCTCCAAATTTTCCAAACAAGCCTTGTGTAAAGAAGCAGAAAATCTTTCTTCCTAAATTTCCAAGTGCTAACAGGCATTTGCAGGTTTATTCATACTTAAGCTGTTTGTTGCAAGCTTTTTTTCTTTAAGAGAGGGAAAAAAATCCCAAAACCCTCAGTGCAGTTAATACATTCATGAACTCTTAGCACGGAAGTTCCTGGTGTAAATCATAAAAGCCAGATGGAGTTTTAAGTGACTGTCATGTACAACTTGGGGAATGAACATTCCTGATAGTAATAAAAGGGCCAGATTGGAGCTACATAATTAATCCCAGCGTCCTTTTCGGTGCCTGATAAGATTTGGCTACAACAGCCATGGAGTTAATAGAGACAACTGTCAAATCCTATGAAGCAGTGGATTGTTTGCTGAAAATAAAAATACCTATGTGCTTACTCTGGTATGTATCTTCTGGTGATTAGTGCTCAAACTGCAGTTTAAATGGGGGAAAAAAGAGTGTGAGCAATGGCTGACTTTGTCTTGAATCTATCTCCTGTCTTAATTATGTATGTAAATATATTTATGCATATATTTAATATGTATAATTTATCTTCATGCATGTTATATATATAAATGTTTTTAAAGTAAAAAGTAAGTATATATGGCTTTTTTGAGTGCTACATGGCAAAACCTTTTCTAAATTGGAGTTGATTTGAATTGAAATGTAATGCCTGGGGAGCTCCAGGAAACAGTCTTGCAATGAAGTTTATTCCCTCTGTGTAGCAGTGTCCTGAAGGAAGTGTGCAGAAAAGTGCTAAAAAAAAAAGGCTTATGAGATGGCACAAAGTCTGTGTCAGAGACAGACAGGAGGAGGAGTGGGCAGATGGCAGTCAGTACAAAACACGTGAATAATCAGATTGAGAACGAGCTGAATAGACTGTCAGTATGCGGGTTGCACGCTGCTGCATTTTGGGTTTGGTGAACGTGCTGGGGATTTTTTCTGTTGTGATCAGTGTTCCATACTCCAGAGAGGTAAAAATCTTCAAGTTAGAAGCATATATGAGGGTGAAGGCATGCCCACAATAGTCAGGGGAACTTCTGGGATGAGGGAAAGGTCAGTGCTTTAAAACTATCAGGACTGGGAAACACTAAAAAATCTCGTCAGTTTGTTACAGACTTCATCTGCAAGTTTATTCAGATCTACCTTTGGCATGCATGACATGGTTTTCTGAAAAGGTCTGGAAGATAGTAAGATTTACTTGTGATAAATTGTTTACATAACTANGATTTATTTTTCTGAAAAGGTCTGGAAGATAGTAAGATTTACTTGTGATAAATTGTTTACATAACTAACTTTATCTAATTTATTGGAAAACTCCTTGGGTAGCTGTCTGGCCAGACTGTTCATTGCCTGGCTCAGTGGTCTTTTCCAGATTGTTGGCCGGATGCACTGCTGGAGTGTGGAGTGGAAAGAAGAGCAGGGATGGCTGCACTGGTGAATGATTGATCCCATAACCCCTTATGCAGTGCTAAGAATTATTTAAAAAATAGAACAAAAAAAGCTCTCCTGCCCTACTGATTCTTACTTGAAAAAGGTTATAATATCAATTTATAATAATAATAAGGTATGCATATGGAAGAGAGTGTGCTGAGATCCAGTTAATCAATAGTAACTTGGTCATGTTTATATTTGTTTCAAAAATGTTCCTTTTTTCTTTTTCAGCGAGTTCCATAGGCTAAAACAGTAGTGAACTGGTCTAACTGGAGTCCCTGATGCACTGCTTCCCAAGAAAGAGGCATTGCTTTGTCTGAGCTGGCAATTGAATGGAAGGATCACAACACACCTTTCAGTTTAAAATTTATTTAGTTCAGATAATTTTGCATGCCTGCAGTTATCCTGTAGTAATACCAGTTTGCTCCTTGTACGCTGTCTCAGCATGCCTCAGTCTGAGCAACAGCAGTAGAGTTTTAACAGCATAAGAAGGTAGAGCAGATGTGGTCTGTATTTCTGCAGAAGTGAAGGTTAGAAAGATAAAGGTAAAATGGGTAAAATATTCACAAGAAGTGCCCTAGATAAGATTGTTTCGTGTCTGAGGGCATGATGAATCCTGTGGGAATGAGGAAGCTAAAAGGCTGCTTAATTCTGATGTTTCACACTGAATCAACATGTTGGATATCAAAGTGGTATTAGTGAAATTTGTAAGAACGTGGGCATTTTATGTAAAGAATATAGAAATAAAGTAAGTTAGTCCAAACCAAATCCTTTGCTGTATCTGAGCAATGCAGAGAATGAACGTTGGAGGCTTAACGTGAGTATAATAAATCAAACTGCCAGCTGAGCCTCAGAGGGCTTTATTCATGCACTTCATTGTTCTCTCTGCAGATACAGCAGGGTTCAGCCAAACACAGGGTTGTCATTCTGCAGATGTTCAGAGTGTTTCCCAGTGTGCTGAAGACTGAGCTGGTGTCTGTACGTTGTCCAAACTGCTCAGTTCCCTGCTCAGAGTGGCCATGCTTTGACTTTCATGGGCAGTTTTATGTGCCGAAATCACAGTGTGAGTTTGCAGTTTTGGGTGAGTGGGGAGCTGTGTTGTGTACTGTTGACAACTCCCAGAAAAGGCTCAGATTTGTAACTTCTGGAAAGTGCATTTTGGCTGCAGAAGATGCCCTGCGGACCCTCTGCAGCTTGGCAGGAATTGTTCCTCAGCTCCTGAGTTTCCAAAGCACCTCTCTGAGGGTAGTTCACCTCTCTCAGGGGCTACTGGCACAGAGCAGGGTTTTTACCGGTCACCAAACTGTCTCCTTTCCATATATCCTCAGTACCAGGCAAACAAAATAGGAAAACAGGAGGCAGACTTAATTTAATAAGATTGAAACGGGAAACCAAAGGGTAAAAGCAGAACAGACAGAAAGTTGTGTTCTGGTTTAACACATGGTGACATCTGGTTGTTCTTACGTAGAGTTCTAAAGCAGGTCTCTGCTGTTGGGCCTGACAAGTCAGTAATAGTCTCTCATTAGTTAGAGACTATTACCATTAAGTATTCAAAGTTAAAATTGCAGAGTTTTCCAACACATCTTCCTTTCTTTTACCTCATCCTTTGTAGGGCTCTGGCTGGAGATGGGCACCTTTGTGTTGAAAGAGTTGTTTTTTTATTCTGTCTATTCATTTTGCTGGCTGACTGGTCCATATTTGATATGCATCAGTATTTTAATGAACATGCTTGCAACATGCTTGTATGATTAGTGTAGTGTGTTTTGTTAACTCCATGTTTTGTGAGAGGATCTTGAGCATTTTCATAGAGACCTTGTGATATATTTTTAGCTCTGCTGATAAACTTCAACTAAATAATCTGATTATATATAGATCATGCTTGTAAATAAATATTCTTTCTCATCTTCTCCCTGGTCTGCTTCTTCTGGAGTTTTGCTTATCTTAAATTATTGTTCAGTAAACTTACCCAGTAAAACTTTAACTTAGGAGCAATCAATATTGCACTTATTGTAGAAGGACAAGTAAACACATTTTTTCCTATCGAATTAGGTTAAGATAAGAAATACTACAGCTAACTAATTTTTAATATTAGTTTGACAGGTGTGTACTTTATCCAGTACAACAAAGGCAGCCTTCAGGAATGTTTTTCTTGGTGGTGGTTCTGTGAGCATAACCCTTGGATCTTCGTGTAGGTCAAGGACAAACCTCACACAGCCCTTTGCAGTGGGATAACTAAGCTGTCTGCTGGCAGGATCAGGTACTTTCAGGTCACTGGAACATTGGGAATGTTCTGGTATCAGGGAACACAGCTTTTCTGTAACCTGCCCCTCATCTGTTCTGAATATATCAAGGGAGTATTTCAAGGAAATGCTAAGGCAAGTGAAGGTGACTTCTAGGGCTTTATAAAGATCGGTGTGCATATCTCTAGCTGAAAAGAACTTGCAGTGTTCAAACTTGACTCAGCTATGATACAAGACAGATTCTTTAACAAGGAAGTCAGAGATTTTGTTCTAAACTACTCATCTGCCCATTTTGACTTTCTTTTTTTGATTACTCTAACTTGAAAAAAAAGAGTTGCCACCTCAGATCCAATTTTTAATTACAAAATAAATGTAGTGGTTGATATCCTCAGATATTATGTGATTAGGCATGACTGTTTGGTCTTGCATTCTTCATTTGATTTCAGCTTGCATGACTGCTTTGAGTTCAGAAACCTAATTAAAATTTTATTATGAGTTTTTTGCTTTGAATATGGTGACTGAATGACTTGTCTCGATAAACACACTAGTTAGATCAGGGGCTGCTAAGGTGAGAGTCAGGTTATGCCAAATATTAACTAGAAGCAGTAAAAGCTCATCAAAGTATAATGAATCTGTGTAGTTAAACATTCCTTGGTTCTAACAAACTGATGGAAGCTGTGATTCTGTATGTTAATGTGAAGTTGCATATTGCAAGATCAGGGAGAAGTTTGGTTTGTTTGTTGCTCTTTCTTTCACAACACAAACTTCAGTGTGAAGTTCCTTCTTGTAGTTAATGATACCTGACTTGTTGCTTATGTAGAAATTAAGAAACAAGACTTTTATTTGCACAGCTTGAATTTCTGTAATGTGTAATACTGCTTTTAAATTTCTCCTGGGAGTATCAGACAGCCCAGTAAAACCAATCTCTGCTGCAATTTTCAAAGAGTCTTAATCATTAATTTATTTTGGGGGGGAGCAGGAGAAGGGGTAATGTTTTCTTAAGTTGCCTGCTTTAAATGAGAAGGAGACTATTAGTTTTCTGTCAGTTTACTGGTACACTACAAATCTATTTTCTAATAATTTAGACAATTTATAATTTGCTGGTAACTTGAACTGTGTGGCTGTTTGCTTTATTTATTTATTCCCCCTTTGTAGAATCAAGTTATTTTAGCCGTCTGGTTAATCTTTGCACAGATGGGACTTACAGATCATTGGAGACTGAAGCACTGTGGTATTGATAACTGTGGTGTTTCCTGTCTTTCAAGCTACTGGTTTAACTTGTAAAATATAATTAGTTTGAAGTGTTGTACTTTTAAGAAATATTTTAGTTAAATTGGTATTTGCAAGATTGAATATTAGATTTCACTTGCACGCAGAGCTTGACAGATTTTGCCTATGATACTCTGTTTCTTGCATTTAAGTGGAGCCTAAGGCAGCTGACTTTGTGCAAGAGTGGTGAGTTTTGGTGCTTGAGTTTATTGTATACAAACTACTGGAAGCCTGTGTTTGCAGCACTTCCCTAAGTGTGTCTTTGTAGGTCCCATTGTTCAGGTTAACTTTTAGCAATTCTCACAAAACCTATTTGTTCTAGAAATGCTGCTGCTGATGCTTTTTGCTCTAGCACCAGTTATATTGAGTGCTTCACACTGAAAGAAGATTACAACGTGCATATGAAATTGATTTTTTTTTTTTGATGGAATTGCTTTGGAATTTTTTGGATGTTTTCACAGCGTTTCTGTTGAGTTAATAAGGTCTCCACTGAACTCTGCTTGAGATGCTACAGTTACAGAATCATGGAATGGTATGTGTTGGAACAGGCCATCTAGTTCTAAACCCCTGCCGTGGGCTGGGACACTTTCCATTACACCAATTTGCTCAGAGCCCCATCCAGCCTGGCCTCGAACCTCCTGGCTGAGAATTTGCAGCTGGTCACTCAGATGAGGAGTAGGAACAGTAGGTGTCTCTAAAAATTGCTTTCAGTAACTTGTCCTGCACCTGCAGGTAAACACCTCAAAGAGGCTGTGGAAGATAACTAATTACAGAGTTTAGTCAGTGTCCATACACCTTGGAAGTTTTCTTCAGTTAGGTATCCTACTTTGTTGGGCTTTTAAAAAAGCAATTGAAGCAAATGGTAACTGTTGTGGAAAGCTGAGTGAACTTTTTAGCTCTTTCAACAGGCGAAGTAAGTCCTAAGGATTGTAGCATCCTTGTACTTCAAACCTCTTTCAAGGAATATTGTCTGGTTCATGAACTGAGTATGGCAGGATTCCTAAGAAGAGCCATATGTTTGCTTATTTTTCTATTTTTGTAAACATTTTTCATATGCAAATGTGGTGAAATGAGGTGGGCAGCTTTCATTATTGTTTTTTTGGCTGATTTGTTATGGTTAATGCCTGGCTTTAATGAGCTTTTATTTCAGGCTCTTATGTATAAAATAAAATCTTTAGTGCCAGAATTCCAGATCTAATGACATTTTTATGTGGGAGCTCTATTCTTGGGCTTGGCTTGCATCATTCATGCTAATTCTGCAGAGCTGTACCCTTGACCTAATGAAGTAACTGATGCTCATGTGTCAGCAGCACGTGTGTCATTTCCAGTCAGTGAAGGAGGATAGAACCACATCCTTGGGTAGTGATTTTCACAGATATTTTTCAGGAATGTTAGTATTCAGAAATGTGTTATTCCAACAAAATCTTCAGGGGAATTTTTGCCTGAGGTGGTTTAAGATGCTTCTGAGTACTCAGGAAGGTTTTGGTTATTATTGTGTTCTTTTGGTTTGCCTCAGCCTCCCCAAGGGCCTTGGTGCTTTCGGTGCTAACCTGCACTGTACCAAGTACTGGCAAGTGGAGCATTGGGAACAGAAAACAGGCTTGGGACTCCTTCCAGCATTTAGGAAAAGTGATTGCTGTGGAGTTGCTCAGCTGATTTCCATGGAGGTGGAGTCTGCTGACTGTGTTTGGCACAGAAGCCTGTGGGAAGAGCTCCATGTTAATGTGCAGTGTTAACAAAAGAGGCTGAAGGACGGTGTTCAGACTTGCAGTGGGGATGAACTTGGATGCAGACAGTGAAAAGCAACTTCATGTTCCTCTGCTGATTTTTTTATTTTTTTTTTTCCAAATGTCAGGTTCCTCTTGCAAGGTGGGGAAGTATTGAAGCTGCATCTAAATGGTTGCAAAGTTAATATTAAGGAAGTGTAATTTTGCTGAATTCATTTTTTGTTGTTTACTCCTTCTCTGCAATGTACACCTTGCTCACATTACTGTTCCCTACTCAAAATGTGGATAACAAATGTCTTAAGTATTTCTGACTTTTTAGGGGGCTGTGAGAAGGGAAGGTTCTATTGTGGTTAAGCAGTTCACCTATCTTGGTTTAGCACTGTATTGTCACCACAACAGGCCATCCTGGCCTGTGCAGTACCTTCTGTCAGTGCTGAGGATCAAACTGCTTTCCAGTGATTGAGATCATCTGCCTGCTGTTGCAGAATACTCATCTTTTTTTCTTTATTTTTTTCCAGGATTATTTTGCAGCTAATATAGTGGTTGTCCAAGTAACTTGCATCATGAAATCCAAAAATTCCTGGAGCGGTAGAGGAAGTAGGAATCCCTCAGCTGGAAGACAGAGAACATGACTACCCTTCTATCACAGTGCTTTTGCCATGTTCAATTTAAACCATCCTGAAAGTGTACCAGTAGTCAGACTCTGTGGTGTGAGTATTTTTTTCATGGTTTTGGAACAGTCATTGTGCAACAGCTTCCCTCATTAAGATAATTATAAAGCAATACTAAGTTGCATTAAATTATGTTCTTGTTGCGCAGTTGTTTTTTGTTTGAGGTATGACACAGAATTCAGCTGCATGTAGTTGTTATGTTCTTGTATTACTCTGTATTTTGGAGAGCTAATAAAAAATGCTTCAAGATTAACTCGAGAACAACTGTGTGTTGTTATCCCCAGAATGCCTGTCACTGTAGGCTGGGCACTGGCATTCTTTGCTGCTGATCCTGCTAAACATGCAAGTCATGTTTTGGAAGAATCAAAATTGAAGCAAGTGCTTCTAGACTTCACTGATGGGTTTGGTTTATGGATATTTAGACCTTAGGCAGGATTAGAGCCTATTCTGAAGTGAGATACCCTGGGATACGTGTAGTTTAAATATTGTCATCAGCACAAACTGTTTGATTTCACAGATCTCCTCCCACTGCAGTACACTACCCACTAATGTGGGCAGAGGGTTGGAGTTAGTGTTTTGTAGAGGACTGCTTTAGTTAGTTAACCAAAAGGTGTGAAAAGCATCAGTCAATGCAAGGAAGAGAGTTTATTTTAGCTACTAATCTTGATAAAATCGAGTACCTCTCATTGTTAGTTTGAAACCTGGTGACAGCGTGGGAATTTCAGGTTTGCTGCACCAGAATTACCCAAATCCCAGGATTTTAATATCAGGTAATGATCTCGGTTTCCCCTTCACCAAGCTGTTCTGTCAATTTAAGCACTGAATTGTTGCTTAAACTGCATTGTTGCGGGAATGAGTTGTAGGAACCAGTCCTTTCTGCTCCTAAGTTACTTCTAACCTTTTTTTTTTACTGTAAATAGTTTAATTTTGATTATTACAGAAGTCCTGCACTTGTAGGGTGACTGAAAAATAGTTTGGGTCATACTGTCCATCTTCAGCATTTAGTTATGATGGTTTGAAAAGCTGTATTCAGTACTGGGAGGAAACAAAAATGACATTTGCGGGGAAAAAAACAGAGACTGAAAATCAGTAGTCTGTCCTTAATTTAAGGCATCTCTGTGTATTGCTTCAGAGTAACATTTTAAAATTTTCATGTTCAAAATAGTGTATTGTGGGAAACATTCTGCTGCCTTTTTCAAATTTGTGGGGATTCTTGCATGCAAGCTAAGTAAAAATATCTTTCATATTGCTTGTTCTTTAATACACTGGCATAAAATTATAATCTTGAAAAGATTGTTTTCTGGAAGAACATTGAGTCATCTACAGAGGTGACCATGGGATAGTGTTTGGCAGCATGTTTAAATACAGTAGGCTTAGATATGCAATTTCTATTTTCTCTGTAATTTACTTCTCAAATACTTGGCATCAGCTGTTGAAAATACTGTTAACATCAAATATTTGTGATTTCAGAACTGTTGGACCTGCTGGCAGTGGAATCTATTGATAACACCTGGTTATTTATAGAAAAGACTGTACTGGTATAATCTATGGACAGTTCTATATCCAATATTGACTTCATTATGTCTGAGGACAATTATATAAGCAAGGCTATAGTTGCTGGAAGCATATCACAGGAATTAATGAGATTGTGGAGTTGCAGGTGTAATGCTCAGAAGAGGCTTCTGGGGGTCTCTGGTCCAACCACTCATTTAAAGCAGGGATAGAAGTAGCACTGGGTGAGATAAGTAATGGCTTTGACCCCTGAAGCCACGAAAACCCCCAAGAGCAGCAAACCCGTGGCCTCCATATGCCTGTGCCTCCTGAAACCTGTGCCTGCTCTTCACAGCCCTCTGAGTGAAAAAGATTGTCATTGGTCCAACCTGAAAGCTTTGCTTTCCTGCCCTTGGCCTGATGAGGTCTGTTTTGGCCCCATCCTTGGGCTTATTCATGTATGTTTATGTTTGTGGAAGTGCTGCCATTCCCTGTGTGAGCCCTCTCTTCCCTGCTCCCCTCCACTTTCCGATCCTCTGCCAATTTGCTGAGGGTGTGCTCTGCCCCAGCTTCCTGGGTGCTGGTGAGTGCTGGGAGCTTGGGGATGGCCCCTGGAGTCCCCCCTGGCCGAGATGCAGCTGGGTGTTCAGCTGCTGGTTGCAGCTGTGTGACCCAGAGATCTGGCCAGTTTTCCAGGCCAGCTTTCCTTCTGTTCATGGAGCTCGGGGCACCTCAGCTTCCAGGTGAATCTGTGGTGGGACACCTGTCCTGAAAGTTGTCCTGAAGTCGAAGAACATTCTCTGGGCCATTCAGCTTTCATCAGAGCCCCCCAGGAGCTGGGTACACTCTGCCTATGATAAATACTTGTTAACTATTTAAAATTATCAAAATTAATTTAATCTGGACTTTTTCCATATTCCTTGCAGAAGCTGATGGGACTCTATTTTTGCATTCTCAGGCATGAGAATGGTGGGAACTGTTTTTCCTACAATGCTTTAGTAGGTGACAACACTCTCAGGCACATGGCGTGATTCATGGGGCGTCCTGTGCAAGGCCAGGATTTCATGATCCTGATGGGTCCCTTCCAACTCAGCGTATTCTATGATTAGATGAATCTTGGGGTAATTCTGTGTAGAATACGGAAAAAAACCCCAATTAAATTAGTAGTTAGCAAGCAAAATTTATAACAGTATGAAAATCAAAAATTATTTTCATTATTTAGAAAAAAAAATTCCTACTAAAAGTTACTTCTGTCTTCTTCAAAAAGTTGTATGCCTCATATTGTATTAGTCCAGTAACTAAATTTTAACTCTTATATTGTTCCAAGAAGGGAAACATAACTCAACTTTATCAGTTATACTCCCGGAAAATTTACAAACTAGGGAAGTCTATTTTAATTCTTGTTTGTTGTAAATTATTGAAGGGGTAGCTTTATTCTGGGGGAGACGGTGTTTGAGAGGCTCTGAAAGCAGTAATTTTCCAAGTCTATTTGTCAGATCTGATGTAAGATTGATTCTATAATATGGAGTTAATGTTTTCAAAATGAGCTGCTTGGCCAGCACACTGTGTCTGGTTCCAATTACTGTCAGTAAATCCTGAAAATTATTTTCTGAGAAGGACTTGGTGAAATCTGCATTTTAAATAGAGATAATCAGTATGAAAGTAGTTGAAAGGAGTTTTGTAATGTTTCATGCTGTATGGTTTTGGTTTTGTTTTTGAGATTGTTGATCCTGAAGTGGATGCTGTGACTGTGCTGTTCTGGCATGCACTGTTTCCTCAGTGGAAGCAGGATTACGAGTGTGCTTAAAAGAATGGATCTCCTGGGTATTATTGCAAAACAAGTAATTGACTTTCTTTAAAAAAAACCCTTGTGCATAAGAACAAAGATGTTTTGTAAACCCAAGTGCTGTGCAGTTATCTGATGTTTGCGACTTGAATGCTTGCTGGGTTGCACTTATTTTCTTAGAAGTAATTTTAAAAAGTGTATATGCTCTGGGTGCAAGGTTAGGATTGATACCGGTGTATAGATTGCTTCTCAGTCTGATATCCTTCAGGATTTAATTGTAGTGGAGCAGTTGAGCCCTCTTTATACAGCGGGGAAAATAGGTGGTTGTGACACTGTGCTTTCAGCAGAATCTACAGGCTGCAGCAGTAGCTTCCAGACTTTGCTTTCAAAATTCAATGCCAAGACTTGTCATATTTGCAACTGTACTCATTTGGAAGGATTGGAATACATTCACAGAGGATTATCCTTAAAATGGGAACATTCCCTGTGGATCTCTTGGTGCCCTGGCCCTTACCAGCTTCTGCAGCAATTTAGTAATTGCTGCAGACTTAGTTGTTGGACCCTGCTGTTAGCAGACTGCCCAAGTGTACCCTTGTTTAGCAAGGTAAGCAAAAGGACGTTGAATGTCTGCTTGCAGTTCTCTATTTGTTCCCTCACAGTATTACAGAGAACTATTGTTGACAGCTGATATCACCAGAGAATTTTAATTGCAAATGTGAGTGAAAAGTCATTAAGTGAAGGAGTGTGCTAAATGGATTTAAATGTCATTGATTGGAGTCTGGGACACCAGACTCAATTGATATCCACTGAAAAGAAGCCCCAAACAGTTAACAACCTACTTAACAAATGACATGTTTATATAGATTTTTTGGTTTCTCTCTATTTAGAGAGGTTTTTCCATCCGTGCTCAGCCATGTTTGAGTCAGCAGGTGTGGAGAACTTCAGTAGTGAACTTACTACAAATAATTCAATCTTTACCATTCCTGGTATTCAGATTATTTTTAGAGGGCACTGCAATGAACATCTATTAGGTGTATTCTTCATTTCTATTTCTTGTCAAATTTAAGGTTGTTTTTTGTCCTTGTACTTCTGTCTTCCACTCTCTTAGAGCAATCAGATCACTGGTATGAACTTTATTTGTATTTTTTCAGACTGGAGGATCTTCTGAATCTGATGCTTTAAAGATGCCTTTAAAATGTAAGAGCCCAGTTTTTACAGGCAGCTTTGTCATCTTGGATCAGTGAGATGGGTTACCTTGGAAGAAGAAAAGACAGATTATGGGCCCATATGAGGAGTTGGAAGACTCTTTAGGGTAACATGGAGATATGTCAGTAGAGGGAGCTGGAAATACTTAGTGATTTGTTTTGATAGTTTATTATTAAATATCTACAAGAATCTGTCCCCCATTGAGCAGTCTAGTTTCCCTGTAGATATTTACCAGGAATGAGGAAAAAATTCCTTTCTTGTAAGAGGGACCAAAAGAGGTAAATAGCTGAAACTGTGACTGTGGAGATCACCAGTTACTGCAGAACTTCCCTGAAATAAAGACTTAATTTGACTGAATAACATCTTCAGTATGGTACTCCACCCAATGGAGAGCCAAGATGCTGTTCCATAAATAAACATATGATTTCTTTAGGCTGAGCTGTGTTGCTCAGCCAAAGGAATATGAGCCTCTAGTGGGGAAGAAGGGGGTGTCTAACTGCTGCCATCATTCTTAGGCAGAGAACACACTACATTTAAGACTTACTCAAACTTTGTTCAGACTAAGATGTGGGGCAACCTTGAATCAGGATCTGAACTTTATTTTGGCTCACACCATTATCCTTTTTCAGTAGTTTGTCCTCTTTTAGAACTCCTTTTGTCAGATAAAAATAATTACCACACAGACTTCATGTTGTTTGTTTTACTGAAATAATTACATATGGTGCATGCATCCAGCCCTCACTGAAATTCCATCTGGGGTATGCTAGTAACATTCTACTTTCATGCTTTCCCAGACATTTTTAAAATACAAGACACTTGTTTCCCTCTTTCTTACAGCTGTTAACATTAGATTCAATCTCTTCCATTGTGTTCGAATTCATGTCCCAGTTTAAAAGGTCTTTCTCCTTCTTGTGCTGGATTTGTCAGTTGCACTATGTATTACTGATCAAAAGAAGCTGAATGTGTTTTTCTGAAAATACACAGGAAATGTAGTGTTAAAACTACTTGTGTACACTTCCTACTTCACTGTAATTCCTCATGGTGAGTATTAACGTGTAGTGCTGCAGTGAACTTCTGACACAGAGTTCACTGCAGTTCACAGCAGAAGCTTTTGATTTCCACTGTGAAGTTCTTCCTACTGTATTTCAATTTGTGTGCAGTTCAAGAAACCCTTTAATAGTTAGGTTTTAATGTTTAATTCTCAATTCTCTTCTGGTCAATATGCATGACTTCAAAAAAAAAAAACTCATAGCAACAGGGAGCATCTGTCTGCCTCTGTCATTTCTCATCGCTCTGTGCTTGCATCAGTCATCTGAGGCTAAATTGCTTTGACTGACAGATGGACTGACTGACAAGATTTTGGCTCCAAACACACACACAAAAGCATGCTCACACACAGGCTCCTTGGGCTCCATTTACATTTCACTACTTTTATGTGGCAACTGGGGCCCCAAATACAACGGGTTTCAGTGGTGGTGCTAGTTGGAGAGTGAGGAAATCTGAAGATGTGGGGGACGAGATGGAGGAAGCTCTTGGACTCCTTGCCTCCTGTCTTGCTTGACATTTTGCTCAAGGTGCTCATGAAAGGTGCAGTGGAAGTTTGGTGTGACTGGGAAATTAATGATGGAGGCTAGGGAAAATTGCAGTAAGTCTTGGTGATCTGCCTAGCTTTGATTTGGAATTGGTGAATGAACTCAAATAGTATTGTAATGGTGTCTCTCTTAAATCCTGAATTTTCCCATGAGGGAAATCCTATGAGGGTTTTCTTAAAGTCATGCATATTGACCAGAAGGGAATTAAGAATTAAACATTAAATCCTATTAAAGGGATTCTTGAACTGCACACAAATCTAAATACAGTAGGAAGAACTACACAATGGAAGTTAAAAGCCAGCATCCACCAATTTTCTGGTAGTTAAATAAGGATTTTAATTTGTTGTTATTCTGGAGTATTGACAGCTGAAGAACAGTTCCAAGGCAGGTGATCTTACGTTGCTGTTAATAACAAAGAGGTAAATTTCAAGTGTCAGAAGGACTTCATGTGGAATGAAAGATCTGCATCATTCTGTGTGTTCTCTATATGTGGAGTTAGGAGGGGACGTCACACTCGAAAGAACAATTTATTTTATTTAACAGTCTTTTATTACTGTTCTCAAGAAAAACAGTTAAAGACACTAATAGAAGCCAGCAGCCAATATTCGTCAGCTGGTGATGACATTAGAATGAATCCTGGTTGTTTTCAGAGCTTTTAGTCTTTACTAAAACAAGAGGGCTGTGCCATTAAGGAAGATTGGAGTGTGCTCTACTTTTATGTTTGAAAAGAAGAAAGTGGTTGGGAAGATAGCTGAACATGCTTCTTAATGAATGTGTGGCTTCAGTTTTGATTGAACTTTTCTAGAAATTGGTGTCTTTCAAGCATGTAGTTGTACTGGCACCTATAATCCCTCTGCCTTTTTTAACAGCACGTTTGGAAATGAAAATTTCAAGTCCTTTTATGCAAATATAATTACTTC